>CM065694.1:5760757-5843257 GCA_017654935.2 Phymorhynchus buccinoides
TGGACCTGATGATGGGGGTGGGGGGGTGCTGACCAAAGGCACTGACCTTTCTCCTCCATGGTGTTGGTTCTGCTGGACCTGATGATGGGGGTGTGCTGACCAAAGGTACTGACCTTTCTCCTCCATGGTGTTGGCTCTGGACCTGATGATGGGGGTGGGTGGGTGCTGACCAAAGATACTGACCTTTCTCCTCCATGGTGTTGGCTCTGGACCTGATGATGGGGGTGTGCTGACCAAAGGTACTGACCTTTCTCCTCCATGGTGTTGGCTCTGGACCTGATGATGGGGGGGGGGGGGTGCTGACCAAAGGTACTGACATTTCCCCTCCATGGTGTTGGCTCTGGACCTGATGATAGGGGGGGGGGGTGCTGACCAAAGCAAAGGTACTGACCTTTCTTCTCCATGGCGTTGGCTCTGGACCTGATGATGGGGGGGGGGGGGATGCTCACCAAAGGTACTGACCTTTCTCCTCCATGGTGTTGGCTCTGGACCTGATGATGGGGGGGGGGGGGGGGGGGGGGGGGGTGCTGACCAAAGGTACTGACCTTTCTCCTCCATGGCGTTGGCTCTGGACCTGATTATGGGGGATGGGGGTGTGCTGACCAAAGGTACTGACCTTTCTCCTCCATGGTGTTGGCTCTGGACCTGATGATGGGGGTGTGCTGACCAAAGGTCACAGGGTAAGGGTCCGGGGGAAGGTCTCCACTCTTCTTCGGCGCACTGTCCACTGACCTCTTGCTTCTCGATCTGCTGTTGGAACGATCTGGAAAACACCAGGATCAATAATTGAAAACATTGACAGCATTGATGTTGGCATTTTCGGGGTATCAATTTAGTATTTTCTAGTCTGTGAAATTCGGGTTGCTCCCACCTGGAGAGCGTGTCGCCGCCAGTGCCGCGCCACCCTTTTTTGGGTGGGTGGGTGTGGGTGGGGGGCGGTGATGACGGGAGTAGACTTGGGAAACCTAGCTATCAATTTTGTTCATATCAGGCAGCGGAATTTATTCTTGTTCTTATCAACTTTTTAACTGCTGAAAGGTTTTTTTATGTACGTAAAGCTCACGGGTAAGACTTGCTTTAAGTCCCCATCCGAAGGACTCGACCTTCAGTTCGATTTTCCAGTCGAACTGGAAAAAAGGGGGAAACCAGGATTCGAACCTAGTCACTCAGGCATTGAATTGGCAGGCGATCGTCATAACCACTCCGCCACCTTCCTTCCTTTGGAAATACTAGGGACTCTTTCGGTACAAATACAATTAGTGTTCCCGCACCTCTGAAAATTATGCTAGCAATAGACTTTTTCCGGAACAAAAAAACCCTGAAGGGAGAGCACTTCGTGAAAATCAGAGTTGTTTACCTCAACTGAGTCGGACAAACCATAGCAACCATGGCGTCGAAGAGTGAAACCAGTATGCGAGTGAGCAACTTGCACAAAAGTTTTGTAGAGAAATGAGGGGTAGAAAGTGGCCCCCCAAAAAGATCGAACTTGCAAAATGTGATGTAAAGATATAAATGACTTCAACTTTAGAATGACGCACTGTATTCTTCGTCATGTGTGTCTACTCAAACACACGAGGCGAGGGCTAATTAAGCCAATGTAACTTCCTGTTTATCCGACTCTGCCAAGCAAGATCACTCCCACACACCATGAGATTAACCCCCTTAATTATTTCCAAACAATTCTTATTTCCTCTTATCTGTTTCTTCTTTGGCCCCATTTTTTTTCTTCTTTTTCTTTTTTCTTTCTCCCCCCCCCCCCCCCTACCTTATTGTCACATTTATTTGTGTGCCTTACTTGTCCATTGTTGTGAGCTCCTTTCAAATCGAAATGTCTTGGCTGGGGACAGTGAAGAGAGACCAACTACCGTAGTTTTCTACCTACGGGTATAAGACGCTACAGCGCATAAGGCGCACTCCTCAATACATGTTTTTAGGTCACAGATAACGTGCTTACGGTGGTTAAGGCGCAAATAAATGGAGCAAACAGGCAAAAATTTGATTGCCACGTTTACGTTTGATTTGTTCAGGGTGAGTAGCTCAGCGAAGATGATGAAAAAAGACATTAAAATAACAAAGCAATTGAACAACACTGGTTTTGTGTGATAAGAGTAGGGGACTACGGGGTGAAAAGCCCATGGGCGGGTAATAAGCCCATGCCAATTATCTTATGAAATAAAAGTCAAATTTGCCCATGAGACGAATGCTAAACATTAACACTCGTCTCATGGGCAAAATGTGACTGACATTTGCTTCATTTCATGAGATAATTAGCATGGGCTTCTTACCCGCCCATTGGCTTTTTACCCCGTCTTCCCCTATTCCTCTTCAGTAGCAAACGGTGACACTTTCTTTGAAATGTGCTATACAAAAAAACAAAAACCTTACCTCTCATGGCGGAGATGATGGAGGTTTTGGTCCTGTCTATCTCCATCAGCTTCAGCTGTTCCCGCAGCTGTTTCTCCTCCCTGCTCATCTCTGCCGTGGCCATCTTGCGCTCCACCTCAATGCCCAGCGTCTTCTTCAGTAGAGAGTTCCTCCGAGCAGAGTTCTTCACCTTGCATTCTCTGTAGCTCCTGCTGCTCTCCTTCATGAAGCGGTCCAAATCCCCCATGATGACTAAGATTCAGCTGTCTGTTCTTGAATTGATCTGTACTGTGGGTATAAAGAATGACGTGCAAACAGCGCCTTTGCTTACCGAATTGCCCCAAACATACAAAATCTTTTAACCCGCGACAGGAGTATAAAAGGAGAGTGGCGTGAGGCGTGCTGAGCACCAATGAACTGAATACTTGTAGCGGTGCCATAGCCGATGAGGTTTACCCGAGGCGTGGTTACCGCTACACCTATCTGCATTAATAAAAAAAATCGGGACTTTACTGGTTTCGTACTGCCTCCGGGCATTGCCTCCAGTATTGTTCCCACCATATTTGTATTTACAAATGTCCCATATGTGTCTGATTCAGACCAAGAGGACGTAAAACACCATTTTCGTCGTCGTGTGCTGAGCATTCAGTTCTTCAATTACTTGTAGCGGTGCCATAGCCGATGTGGTTTACCCGAGGCGTGGTTACCGCTACACCTATCTGTATTAATATAAAAAAATCGGGACTTTACTGGTTTCGTACTGCCTCCGGGCATTGCCTCCAGTATTGTTCCCACCATATTTGTATTTACAAATGTCCCATAATTATGTGTCTGATTCAGACCAAGAGGACGTAAAACACCATTTTCGTCGTCGCGTGCTGAGCATTTATATTTAATATGACTTGTGGCGGTACCATAGCCGATGAGGTTTAACCGAAGCGTGGTTACCGCTACACCTATCTATATTGTTAAAAAAATCGTGACTTTACTGGAGTTGCACCGCCTCCGGGCATTGCCTCCAGTATTGTTCCCACCATATTTGTATCTACAAATGTCCCATGTGTGTCTGTTCCAGACCGAGAGGACGTAAAACACCATTTTTCATTCATTCGCGTGCTGAGCATCGTCTTAACAAAACTAAGTATCTGTATTGTTAAAACAATTCAGGACTTTACTGGTGTTGCACTGCCTTCGGGCATTGCCTCCAGTATCGTTTCCATCATCTTTACATCTACTAATGTCCCATATGTGTCTGTTCCAGACCGGAGGACGTTAAACAGATTTACTACTACTACTACTACTACTACAACTGCGCGCTCAGCATTTCTTCTTTTTTGATAGCTCAGACAGTTTCCTGTCAATTATGAGCGCAGATGCGTCATGCTGCCGTTATGCGCCTAACTAGGGAGCAGGCTTCGCACGCCGCGTCAGATGTGTCGGACTAGCGTTACCCGATTCTAGGGATCGGTTGTTAGGCCTTTAACTAAATTAACATAAGTCATATCTTTTGCCTACTACAAAATATTTTGGGATACCTTTACACTGAACAAGACACTATGGACAAATAATTGATGAAGCAGTGGTATGGCAAGTTCCAAATTATGGACTTTAGGGAGTTAGGGTAATGAAGAGTGAATCCAGCAATAGAGGCGATTCCATGTAAGTCACATGGGGGCAACTTTTCCTGCTGTACACGGAGTTCCTGTTTTTGAATTTTGCCATAAAAGGAATTTCCTTTTTTTTCTAATTTATCAAACAAGATCTTTGTGTGTCTACTGTATTTTTCAAACACTTTAAAATAAGCATTTGTATAAATTGTGGAAAAAGCAAACTAAAATACCTTCATAAATCATGTTTTTCTTCAGCTGCAGGGGAACATTGCCCCTAGACTCCGGCCTTTCAGTTTGTTTCATTTTGTGTAAGCTTAGTTGCATGAAGTCATAAGTCAGAAGTCATAAGTCAGAAGTCATAAGTCATAAGTTTCTTTATTGTCCATTGCACAAACGCGCTAAGAAAATTGTTTTCCACCGTGCAAAATACACCAAAATAAAAATCAATATAAATTTAAAACATGAAACAAAAATTTACATTTAAACAAATATGAAACATGTAACTCTCACACCACACCCAACAACATAGGAATCAGCCAATGTTGTAATGTACTTCAGGTGTGTTATTTCTTGGGAATTTTGGTATTGCTTAGCATCTTGTTTTTGGCTGTTTAGCAAACGTTAAAGAAAAAAGCTTTTAGTACATACCTTGTGCGAAAGAAAATGTCTTAGTCCTGCCTGTTAGCTCGAGTCTAAATCCGTGCCAGAAGTTACAGACCCCGGTACCGTTACGTTGTCCGGTGTTTATCAAGCCTTGGCACTTACAAGGGCTAAAAGGTCGCCAACAACTTGAGCTTCGTTCTTTTAAAAGCTGGACATTGTTGGTCTTCATTCTTACTATGGACCGGCTTCGGCTTCACCAGCCCCCCGCCCCCCCCGATAGTGTGGTCAAACAAAATCAATCCCTCCTTTACAACCACGTCTCTCCCTCTTCTCCCTCTCCTCCCCATCCACACATACACACGCACACATGCACACGCACACGCGCACGCGCACGCACACACACACACACACACACACACACTTCAGTTTTCTCAACTCCATGTTTTCGTTAATGATAATAATAATAATAATAATAATAATAATAATAATAATAATAATAATAATAATCATCATCATCATCATCATCATCATCATCATCATCATCATCATCATCATCATCATCATCGTTATAGTAATAATAATGATATATCTAGCGCTTATTCTTAAATAAGCCCTGAGCGCTTACAATAATAAATAAGTTATTAATAAATTACTAAGCCATCAATAAAAACAAACGAACGTCAAAAATATGTTAAACACAAGCGCACGCACACGCACACACACGCACGCACACGCGCGCGCGCGCGTACTTCCAGTTCTAACAGAACGGGTTACACTGGAAAGGGAATGAGGGCCTGTGCGTTTCTCTGTCTGTCTGTGTTTACGTAGGCCTACGCATGTAGCATGCGAACGTCTGTCAGTGTGCGAACAAAGCATGTTATACTTCATAGCGCCTAAACTACTGAACTGATGTAACGAAACTTAGTAGTGTGGTACCTTAGGACTTGTAGTTGCTGACCATGGTGTCAAATTCACCTTCCTTTCCTTTTTTCTGTCTTGAGTGACTAGTCACATTTGACTATTTTGTCACTTAAAAAACAGGGGGATCTGCGGAAGAAGCGCCTTAGGGGGGGGGGGCGGGGTAAGAAAAAAGAAGAAAAACCTAAATTATGTGACCCAGCCAGTTAGGGCACGTTCAGCGGACACCCGACGTGATGCTGCGTCTGACAGGAACACCCTAAACTACAGGAGTGGAGGGGGGGGGGGGGGGGCAGTTTGCTTGATATTTAGTTTGACTTGGACGGTCTTGGCCTGCACAGCTTCTTGGGGCAGATGGTTCCATTCCCGGATCGATGGTGCGTGGGAGCTAGGAAGCTGGCGTTTCTATACTGAGTTCTGCAGAAGATCTGAGAGAGCTACTGAGAGTGGGTCGGACCCACCTCAGGAACGTCACTGTGCCCTGACGAAGCAGAAGCTTGAGATACCCGAATGAAAAATGGTGCTTTACGTCCTCTCGGTCTGGAACAGACACATAGGCATATGGGACATTTGTAAATACAAAGATGGTGGGAACAATACTGGAGGCAATGCCCGGAGGCAGTGCAACACCAGTAAGGTCACGATTTAAAAAAAAAAAAAAACAGATAGGTGTAGCAGTAACCACGCCTCGGCCTATGGTACCGCCACAATGTTTTCGATTAGCTTGAGATACCCAAGACCGCGAGCCATTATTGTACCCCAGTGAATCAGATTTGAATATTACACAAAGTGATTATATCAAAGATAATGAATAGATTTACATCAAAATAAATATAATGAAAAAAATGTCAACTTAGAAAATGTTGTGGAGTAAACTTATTTAATAACCCAGCATCACCATACTGATACAGTAAAAAACACATTTAGCACAAAAAACCACCACAATGACCTAGGAGTTATAAAATTATCTCCCTTGACTTTTATCAGTAAATGAGAGTACATTTTATATGGCTCTGCCGTCTTGTTATAGATTACCTACCTTTACTTGCTCTCAATATTCGAACGATAATGATTGAGAAAGCAAGCCAAGAGCACTGGTTTTGTTTACCGTCTACTAAAATCCACTCCCTTAGCTCCAGTCTGTCTGTGTTTGCTTGACTACTCTCGTTAAGATTTCTCTTCCCCTTTGTGTCAATATTTGAGTGGGAATACAAGAGCGGTCACACCTTCTCTACTAATCGCGTCAATAGTCGGCCAGTATATTGTTTTGGTGCCGTATTGTTCCGCTGTGCCCCGTGTGACGTTTGCAGGTGTTTATATCCAAATTGGATCCTGCCAACGTATACCTATCAAGATCAAGACGTCAGTTACCTCAGAAGGAACGCACGTTCTAACATGGTTTATCTTCGAAAATAATAGCCCTCTTATGTTCTTCTTCTTCGATCGCTCAGACAGTTTCCTCTCAATTATGAGCGCAGATGCGTCATGCTGCCGTTATGCGCCTAAGTAAGAAATAACTAGGCCTAGCATGTCCGACTTCGGCTGGAGAAATCATTTTGAAAGTGCTTCTTGAAAAAAGGCAGGAGAATGGTCCAGACAGGCAGAAAGATAGTAGATGACAGCAAGCAAAAGGAAAAGGCAGAGTCAAAGAGAGTGACAAATTAGAGGAAGTTACAAGCACAGAACTTCCAGAAGGTGGGGGAACTATTTATACAAAAGACCCCCCGGTATCCCCACGGGGGAGGGCCTCTTATCTCAGCCTGTCCATTCTGGTCGATAGAACCGGGTTCAATTTCCCAGCACTGAACAATCTGTTCAGTAAACTCACGAACTGTTTCTCTCTCCTATGTTAGCTTGTCTGAAAGAGCCTTTAATAATTAGACCGTGAGCCAGAAAACGAAATCATGCACCACCCTGCTGATTTTTGCAGACCTTTTTTTTTTTAGTAGTCTGGACCCTAACAAACACAAATCAGGATGTTTGCCCTCAATCTTCCGCCGGGTGAACTGTCAGGGACGTCTTGAAGTTACGCACTTTTGATTCCGTCAATCAAGACGCAAATTAAATCTGGGACGATTATACTTTCAATTTTTACAATAGTTTCTGACTTCATCTTTGCTAAAATTAATTTTTGCTTCTTATCAAACAAGATTGCTTACATTTTGATAGTTGAATGGCAAAAATACTACGCTAAATGCCATTGTCGACATTCTCCTTTGCCGGTATAGTACCTTTTTGTGTTTTACTGGGAAATGTGATAGTCCTTTTGGTATTCAACTTTTAGTATTATATTGTGTGCATTATACACATTAATTCAACATGGGGTACGAAAGACACAAGCCGTCAGCCATCACATGGTGTTACGATGCCATAAGCCTGACGCATGTCAACTTTCATTTTTGTTCTCCCGGATGTGGTACGTGTTTTCTTTGTTTAGGTTGGTTTTAATTCTAAGCATAAAACATTCACTATTTCTGCCATACAGTTCTAAAACAATCAGTTACATTCCTTTAGGTTTAATTGTGCTATGGTTGATGAGGTTCGAGTATCTGCATCTACTGAAGATGGCTATGTTGCAAAGGCAAGAAATTGAAATTAAGTGTTTGCCTAAAGAAGCCATTTTAAGAGGTAGCATCATGCCTAATGCATGGACATCAAGATGACTGACCTTCATCACCCATAATATTTCAATGTATGAACCTTACTAGAGTTACTACTGTTCAAATCTGCAGATTCAACGCTACAAAACCACAATGGAAGGAGATAAAAAGAACTGTTGGGCACTTTGTCTACATCATTATAATATATTATGAAAGACACAGGCCATGTGCAGAAATAATGACACAGATTCACACACATTTTCATAAACTCATGGAAACCACAGCTGCAGTTATTTCAGGTAGTCGAATAGTCGTATAGTGACAAACATAACAAGCATTTTGAGAGTTGCTGTTGTCAACAAACATTCCATTACCGTTTTGTGGATAAGAACATTTTACAGTTCTAGAAAGAAGCAGATTTGTGAAGTGTGTAACTAAATCAGGAGAAGAACGTGACACCTCAGACACACATTTAAGATCTTTGTCAGGCTTTTGCCTACTGCTTTATGCAGAGCAAAAGTGGAGAGAATTTCAGTGCTGCCCCTATCATCTCTTCAGGGAGAAACATTGTCACCCATCTGTGCTGGGGCGATTTTTGTATATAGAAGAAACACCTTCTGGATTTGGGGCATTGTGCATCCTTCTTGAGCTGGACATTCAATGAGCTGAAACATTGTCACCCATATGTGCTGGGGTGATTTTTGTTTATAGAAGAAACACCTGGATTTGGGGCAACGTGCATCCGTCATAAGCTGGACATTCAATATGTCACAATTGATGGTAATACTATCCCTTCTGTTAATCCAACAATGCAAACATTGAACACCCATCAAAATGTATATAGTGCATAGCTATAAGATGCTCGTTTGACTGGGACAGAATTCCAGTGCATCTTAGAGACTCAGAGGTATTTCTCACCAATTTAATAATTTGGCTCGTTATAAATTTCTGGAAACATTTTCTAAAATGACCATGGACATGGGAGAAGTGTGCTACAGGAAACAGAGAGCGAATCTTGGACTGGTTCTTGCATAATTATGTCGCAACAAAAAGCATGATTAGTTGTGCCCTTGCATTTGATAATGTTTTTGTTAATTAATATTGTTATTTTTGCATCACACTTGTGGTCTTCAAACTGAATGATGTAGACAAAATGTCTAGTCGTCTTGGGTGGTTTTTTCTGCCTTACTGCACTTTAATTGTGCTTTAAATTTGCTTCCATCATCCGTTATCTTCTTACCAACTAAAAGTATGGGTTAGAAACAATGTTCCCCCCGAAGATGGAGTGTGGCTGCTCATGTGGCAGGGTAATCAAAAACGGTCACACACGTAATGCTCTCATCGGTAGCCGATGCATTTGTTTATAGTGTTCAAGTGCTTCCGCTGTTGGGATGATCCCTGGAGTCTTTTAGCCAGGGTACGTCAACAACAACAACAAAGAAACAAGTTTGCATAATGCACAGATAGAGTTAGAGGACAATTACTGAGCTGCGTGTCTCTGAGGACAATTACTGAGCTGCGTGTCTCTGAGGACAATTACTGAGCTGCATGTCTCTGAGGACAATTACTGAGCTGCATGTCTCTGAGGACAATTACTGAGCTGCGTGTCTCTGAGGACAATTACTGAGCTGGTGTCTCTGAGGACAATTACTGAGCTGCATGTCTCTGAGGACAATTACTGAGCTGCATGTCTCTGAGGACAATTACTGAGCTGCATGTCTCTGAGGACAATTACTGAGCTGCGTGTCTCTGAGGACAATTACTGAGCTGCATGTCTCTGAGGACAATTACTGAGCTGCATGTCTCTGAGGACAATTACTGAGCTGCGTGTCTCTGAGGACAATTACTGAGCTGCATGTCTCTGAGGACAATTACTGAGCTGCATGTCTCTGAGGACAATTACTGAGCTGCATGTCTCTGAGGACAATTACTGAGCTGCATGTCTCTGAGGACAATTACTGAGCTGCATGTCTCTGAGGACAATTACTGAGCTGCGTGTTTCTGTTATTAGGAGACATTTCCATGTCACACTAAACATGACTATACCATAATCCAACTTTTAGTACTATATATGACAAATAGATACAAATAGCAATATGTACACACCATAATCGTGATGGCAGTCTCTCTTCTTTACATTTTGCATAAGAGCATTGTTCTCCTACTTTGTTGATCGCTCAGAGAGTTTCCTGTCTATGAGCCCAGATGCGTCATGCTGCCATTAAAGACCCACCACGTCACGTGTCAAAATCACGGTTTTCACGTTTTTTCCCTCTTATAGCTAGTAAGTAATCTTAAGAAATCTTCCTAGCATAAGAGGGAATGTGACATGTGACGTGGGGGGTCTTTAAGCGCCTAACTAAGAAATGGTTAGGCCCAGGATGTCTTCGGCTGAAAAAAATCTTTACAGGGGTTTCTAGAAAAATAAAATCAGGAGAATGGACCAGTAAGGAAGAAAGACAGTAGATGTCGTCAAAGATACTGTATAGTACAGTACAGTCTTTGATGTCGTGGGTTCGAATCCCATCAGTCTTGTGATTTTTTCATCCCAGGCCGGCTCCTACCCAGAGTGAGTGTGCTGTGGGCTCAGTGGGAAGACTGGGACCACACAGTCGAGCTTCGTCCACTTTACGGATGTGTATTCGAGAGTGTTGCTCTAATTCCCTGACCAACACTGCAGGTGTCTGTTCCTCCCGGGCCTGGTTGACGCCAGGATAAATTTGATAGGGAGCGTGGAGGACAGCCCTGTCACGTCTCAAATCCTTAATGAACACCACAGCATCATCTTCACCAGGACTCATTATCATCATTATTATCAATCATCCCACAAAAAAAAAGAAAGGAAAATGAAACGAGAAAAAGAAGAAGAAAAAAAGAGAGAGAAACAATAAAGACAAAAAGAAGAAAAGATGACACACACACAAGAGACTAAGAAAACAAATACTACAAAGAAGAATACAGAAAAAAAGAGAAGGAAAGTAAAATAAGGATATAAAGGAAAGGAAAAAGAAAAAGAGAAAGAAAAGGACAGGAAAGAAGGAAAGATGAAAAATTCTTTATCTTTCTCTCACTGTGTGACACCCCCCCCCCCCCTCTCTCTCTCTCTCTCTCTCTCTCTCTCTCTCTCTCTCTCTCTCTCTCTCTCTCTCTCTCTCTCTCTCTCTCTCTCTCTCTCTCTCTCTCTCTCTCTCTCTCTCTCTCTCTCTCTCTCTCTCTCTCTCTCTCTCTTTCTAATGTACAAGATCATAAATAAGCTAGCACCAAAATATCTTATTACTAAATTTAAAGTCCATACAATTCGAAGCAACACCAAATTAACAATGCCCCGCCCCAGAACATATCTATATAAATCATCCCTTACATTCTCTGGTGGTAAACTGTGGAACGACCTCCCTGATTATCTAAAAAATAGAACTAGCGTCTTTTCCTTTCGAAAATCTTATCACAAGCTCCTAATAGACAATCTTGTTTATTAGTAATGCTAATTAATGAGTTTTACTTCAAACGTTACTAATGCCATCAGCTATGCCTAGATTCTTATAATATCTCTCTCTCTCTCTCTCTCTCTCTCTCTCTCTCTCTCTCTCTCTCTCTCTCTCTCTCTCTCTCTCTCTCTCTCTCTCTCTCTCTCTCTCTCTCTCTCTCTCTCTCTCTCTCTCTCTCTCTCTCTCTCTCTCTCTCTCTCTCTCTCTCTCTCTCTCTCTCTCTCTGTCCTTCTCTCATATTCCCATGTTATCATATAATGGGTTTTTTTGTTTGTTTTTTTCTTCCTTAAAATTGGGTTTATTCTGAAAAATTGTCATTGTCTCAAAATGGTTTCCCTTTTTTCGTACTCAATTTAAACTACCAATTCAAGTTCACCATTGTTAAGTATTATCCATGTTTGCTTTAAATTCCATTTTTGATTTCTTTTTCAATTATTTCATGTGCCAATTTTTGTTCCATTTTCTTGACTTGATTGTTTTATGTCAAATTTTCTTTGCTTGATGCATGGTATGAATGTGTGAGTGAGAGGGCAAGGTGTAAAGAAGCTATTGTAGCTTATCCTTTTTACCCTCAATAAAACATTCGTATTTCGTATTTCGTATTTCTCTCTCTCTCTCTCTCTCTCTCTCTCTCTCTCTCTCTCTCTCTCTCTCTCTCTCTCTCTCTCTCTCTCTCTCTCTCTCTCTCTCTCTCTCTCTCTCTCTCTCTCTCTCTCTCTCTCTCTCTCTCTCTCTCTCTCTCTCTCTCTCTCTCTCTCTCTCTCTCTCTCTCTCTCTCTCTGCGTGTGTCTCTGTATCTCTCTCTTTCTCTCCGTCTGTGCCTATCTCTCTCTCTGTCTCAGTCTCTGTCTCTTTGTCTCCATCTCTCCCTTTCTTTCTTTGTGTGTCTCTGTCTCTCTCTATGTCTCTCTGTCTCTCTTTCTCACACACACTCTCTCTCCATTTCGGACTCTTTCTCTCAGAGAGACAGAGAGACATACAGAAAGAGACACAGAGAGAGAGAGAGAGAGAGAGAGAGAGAGAGAGAGAGAGAGAGAGAGAGAGAGAGAGAGAGAGAGAGAGAGAGAGAGAGAGAGAGAGAGAGAGAGACATACAGAGAGAGAGAGAGAGACAGAAACACAGAGAGAGAGAGACATAGACACACAAAGAGAGAGAAACAGAGAGACAGAGAGAGAGAAACATAGTCAAAAGTCAAAGTCAAAAAATGTTTTAATTGTTTAGGCCTCTGGCCCATTAACAATTGGCAACGGTGGGGGAAGGGACCAAAAACGATAATCGAATTCGATTTAACATAGCAGCCGTTATCCGATTGTCATCATAACATGGAATCCATATTATTGAATTTAAGAGAGAGAAACATAGATAGAGAGTGAGACATACACAGCGAGACAAATGTTTAACCCGGGAGTCAATTTTCTACTAGTGTCCTTTTTTACCGTACACCGGCTGGTGGCTAAATGTGTATGTTATGTGTGGGATTTCCCATTTTATTTTCCAAAGAGAGTGGCGTGCAATGATGTTGCTATAAATAATGACGTACGTCACATGAAACAAGAGTGTTTCTGTGTGCTTGTATAATTTGTTTGTTTGTTTGCTTTACCAAGTAGCAGATACTGTTTCGTCACCTACCTACCTACCGAGATAAAGTAAACGAGAGAGAGAGAGAGGGGGTGGGGGGGACAATTGCTGCTATTTTTAGGAATCCACTAAGAAAGGGGAATCACTTCCGGGTCAGCTGATTGGCAGTGAAGACAGTGAGCAAAGACTCAGTTTCTGAAATTGGAAAGATTGCGAGAATGTAATGCGTACGCTGACAGATATCACATTTATAAGTTGACAGTCAACTGTTCGTTTTCTGTAAGCTGATTTATTTCGCGCAGCCTTTCATTCTTCTTCATCTTCAAGAGTAGTCTTTTCAGGTTTTCTGTGCAAGTGTGCAGACTTGAGACTGCAAGTTGCAGGCCATTTCTGAATCTTTCTTGGTTGATTTTGCAAAAGTTTATTCCAAGTTGCGTCAATCAAGATGAACTTCGCATCTCCTTACGTGTACGACAATGTGGCTGATGACAGTTATGAGGTGGTGTCTGATGAGGAGTTCATGCAGGGAATGGAGCTGAGGTGAGTGGGAAGGGGGAGGGGAAGTGACAGCTTGTCAACAGTTAGACCTAGATTCAATCAATTAGTATAGTATAGTAGAGCCTAGAGGGACTGGTTTCATCAGCCTAGGCCTTGCGGCCTATCAAGCGTCCCCTTCGTACTTTTCATAAATATGGGTTGCGTTTGCGCCCTCATAATTTGATTTCAAATTTATTCATCATAATCACAAAACAATTTATTAAAATTTGGACAACTTAACACATTCATTCCCTCTCATATATTTTAGCAATGAAGTTTTCCACGGAGTTCAAGCAACATTCTGCCATTTTCAGGAACATGATTAGCGGGTTTAGGATCAGCCTAGGATTATTTTCATAAAACTGAAAGAAGCACTTCAAACGCCCGCGATAGGGCCCTGTCCAGTAATTGGAAGAAGAAGAAGAAGAAGAAGCAGACTTATGAGTTAGAGGGTCCTAAACATAAGGTATCTAAAGTACAAAAATACCAATACAAATGTACTAGGTTATCACCCCTCTGAACAGAAATGTGAATATTGCTGGCTCCTTGAACCTGAAGAGACCAGAACCAGAATCCAGAACACTTGGAATTGGATGAAATTCCTTTAAAATACGGATATTTAGCCATGAAATTCTCTTCTTTTTGTTTCACTTTGTGTTTTTTTGTTTGCAGCAGGAAAATGTGTGAATATTTATTAATGCTGTATTAAAAAAAACTGCTCATATGTATTCCTATGAGCTAAGTTGTTACATTTTTGTGTGTGTGTTAAGCTTAACCAGTGCATATTTTTAAGCTTGTGACCTACTTGGCGGGGCAGACAGGATGACGCGCACTGGAAACTCCAGTCTTTTCCCAGCATTATTTCCCCTTATGGTAGGCAATATGGGAATAATCATGGGTTTATAATTATGTCAGTCATGTACTCATGATCAAAGCTGAACACTTCAAATTAATTTTAAATAACATTATCAATATAACATGTGGAAAATGCTGCACGTTTTCATTCTGTCACTCTCAGCGGATCAGATGACTCGGAAGAGGAGCTGGGGTTCGAAGCAGTGGCACGGGCTGTCCCTGAACCTTCTGGAGCCCCTGCTCCCGCAACAGCACCAGCGGCTGAATCAGGCGATGTCACCGACTCGGCAGGCGGGTCCCAGGCGAGTCCCAAGCCTTCCATACTGGGTCGAGTCATGGGCCTTCTGTCATCATCCTCTGGCTCTCGGAAAGGCTCGTCTCAGAGCCAGCCGGAATCACGCTCAGATCCTAAACACAGCAAGGACAGGGCGCCTGAGTCGCGAAGGTCAAAGTCTTCAAGGTCCCACCACTGGAAATCTGAATTTCATGCTCGCCAGTCGACAGATGGCAGTTCTAGAGGTATGTGTGTTCTCGGTAACCCGTTACTTTGATCAGTATTTATAAATAAATTGGTTTTGTTTGGTGAATGAAAGTATCGGAAATAAGTTGTGCAGTTTCCTTGCATAGAAGGTCGAGGATAGTCTTTAATCAGAAAGACCTGATGGTTAAATAACCACATTTAGGACTGTATTGTAGCCTTGGGAGATAGTTTCATGACAGAAACAAGAAACTTTGAAAGGCAAAGCCTTCAATGTTCACTCGCTTTGCGTTTTAGGAGATAGATCTAGATGCCAGATTGTTTACTTTCACATAAACCCCATACCAAAAATACAAAATCTTCGATTTGCACATTCTGTAAAACATGCATTAACAAGTAAGTGCCTATGTAAAGCAAGTGCCTGTGTGAGTGAGAGATGCTTAACTAAAAATTGCATCATTTATTTTAGTATTTTACATCACAAAATATTTTTTTTACATCACAAAAGTTTTATGACTATACAGGTCTAATTCTAACTTGTGTTCTCCTGTACTCTGATGAAAAGTATACATGTACTCTTTCTATTCTTGCTTCAAAAAGTAATAACTCATTTACTATCATATCACTCTGGCTACTTTTTAGAAAAAAATGGAGTCGCTGAAAACATAAGTATGGCATTTATCGCTGTGCCAAGTTTGGTTGTGCCATTATTTGTAGTTTCCGAGAAAATGACAAAATATAAACTTTAAAGGATTTTTTTTAGAAGAGTGCATGTGTAGTTTCTAGTTAAGGTTTAAGTGCATGTGTTGTTACATTTTAAGGTTCAAGTGCATGTGTAGTTTCTAGTTAAGGTTTAAGTGCATGTGTTGTTACATTTTAAGGTTAAAGTGCATGTGTAGTTTCTAGTTAAGGTTTAAGTGCATGTGTTGTTACATTTTAAGGTTTAAGTGCATGTGTAGTTTCTAGTTAAGGTTTAAGTGCATGTGTTGTTACATTTTAAGGTTTAAGTGCATGTGTAGTTTCTAGTTAAGGTTTAAGTGCATGTGTAGTTTCTAGTTAAGGTTTAAGTGCATGTGTAGTTTCTAGTTAAGGTTTAAGTGCATGTGTTGTTATATTTTTAACCACAGACACAATGCACACATAGGTACAGACACACAACCGAACAATGGTGAGAACATGATAGACTCACTTCGTTAACATGAGTGAGCCAAAAAGGAAGACAAGCTGCTTGTCATTAGCTTATGTTCTCAGTCTGTTTTGTGCCAAAAGGTGGATTTTGATAAATTGATTCAGTTCTCTGTATCTAAGCAAATGATACTGTTTTTAAAGTTAGATCTATTGTCTTGGCATTTTCAATGCTCCATTTAAATTTTAATCCTGATTTGCAAAATCAGTGTTCTTTTTTGTATTGAGTAAAAAAAATTCAATGCTTGCTGGTACTACTACCAGCTTTGTTTATTGCATCAGATCTTGCATACATGTACGCATTCAATTCATTAGCCCTAATTAATTTCATGATAAGTTGCCAGGGCTCCCAGGGACCCCCATTTGGGGGTCTATGAAAGGACCCTCTAAAAGAATGTGCAGGGGGTCCCAGGGATGCACTAGAAAAATTATTTTTAACATTCGCAATGCCACTGGGTCCCTCTATCCCTCCTTTAGGACATTCTATACTGTAAGTGAAGGAGTCCCTGGGACCCCTTGTTTTGCGGGACGATTGGGAGGCCTGAGTTGCTATGACAAAAAATAATGTACAATTTATTTTTCTTCAGGTCGCAAATTTCGTCGGGCTGACACGAACATCGTGTCGCTGCGTTTCGACACGCTGAAAAAGCCGAGCACCATGCACGCAGGGGAGGTGATCAAGTGTGCTGGCTGCGAGGCCATCATGTCTAACCTCAGCACCATGGAGGACGACGGACCAGACAAGGTCAGGGGTCACTGTAGCCCTGAGATGTGTACATCTTTAAACAATATTTATCTGAAAAGTTGCAGGTTGTTTTTTTCTCTTTAAAGATACACTGAAGCACCACGATTAAGTCCCTTGGGTTTTTCTGGGTAGCTGTGACCCACATAGAAATGTCCCCATGTTCAAATTGAGACTGCTCTTTAAAATGATGTTTTGCTTTGAATTTGGGGGCATTTGTATGGTAGTGAGACCTGGTCAAAACAAGATTTCTTTCTAGCTATAAGAGGGAAAACACGTAAAACCCGTGATTTTGACACGTGATCTGGTGGGTCTTTAATACATGGATGCATCTGCTTCCATTTGGGGACGGAATCCGTTTTTTCTGTATTGCCCAAAACGGAAGTTCCGTTTTTCAAAAGAATTCGCAAAAAAACCCACCCGTGTTGAATACGGAGATCGATGATCTGAGCGATTTAAAGCGAAAGTATAAAGTTCTATGCCTTGGATTGCCTCCCTTCTCCTTTAATTTATGAATTGCCCCTGTACCCCAACTACAGTTTGTTCCATTTCAGCCAGATGCACCCATGTTAACACATCTGGTGGTGTGCTTGTGTTGTGTCTTTAACATTTTGTTTAGGTAGTGACATTCTTGACATGGGTGACACTGACAGTCTCTTACAACTCTTCTAACGCACTGATGTTCTTGGTTGTCCGCTGCATCTCACCCAACAAGAGGGGAGTAACTTTTTTTTCAAGTGCACATCCCCCTGTCTACTATGAGCAGTATGATGTCATTCTTGATGTCATAACTTTTGATGTAGCATGTCTGTTGTTCTAGAACAGTCAAGGGGGACATATTATATCTCCAAACATTTTTCTCAGATTGAGCCTAACATTGTGTAACAAGTGTCTATTTTATAAATTAAAAAAGGATAATCTTAATTGTTTTCTATAATAATAATTTTGTATAATAATTTTATTTCATATAGTGCTAAAATCCATACAGTAGTATGCTCGATGTAGAAGCTATTGTAGCTTATCCTTTTTACCCTCAATAAAACATTTGTGTTTCCTCTCTCTCTCTCTCTCTCTCTCTCTCTCTCTCTCTCTCTCTCTCTCTCTCTCTCTCTCTCTCTCTCTCTCTCTCTCTCTCTCTCTCTCTCTCTCTCTCTCTCTCTCTCTCTCTCTCTCTCTCTCTCTCTCTCTCTCTCTCTCTCTCTCTCTCTCTCTCTCTCTCTCTCTCTCTCTCTCTCTCTCTCTCTCTCTCTCTCTCTCTCTCTCTCTCTCTCTCTCTCTCTCTCTCACTCTCTCTCTCTCTCTCATTATACAGGTTCCCTGATACAATTATATCAGCGACACACTTTTCGTAAGATTAGTATAAACATTCTGGTCACAACAGAATAAACAAAATCTAACAATATAAGCCTAAAATGGCAGTGGCAGTGAAGGGGTTAACCTTTTCACTGCCAGCCATATTTCAGCCCAAAAATTCCATTAAGTTTACCTAGGTAGAGAACAAAATATATCTGCAGTATTGGGGATTCTTCTGTGACTTATATATAAAATAAGGTCTATCCTTACTTCCCAAAACTAAGACAATAGGGTCTTTGGATAATAGACCCCAATTTGATGCCTTTTAGTGACATAGGTGTTAAATCACTGTGGTGCTAAAATGCGACTTTGGCGGTGAAAGGGTTAATAATCATTGCCCAATTGTTGTGAACTCTCCCGCCAGGTGTGGCGTTGTGACTTTGGCGGTGAAAGGGTTAATAATCATTGCCTAATTGTTGTGGACTCTCCCGCCAGGTGTGGCGTTGTGACTTTGGCGGTGAAAAGGTTAATAATCATTGCCTAATTGTTGTGGACTCTCCCGCCAGGTGTGGCGTTGCGACTTTGGCGGTGAAAGGGTTAATAATCATTGCCTAATTGTTGTGAACTCTCCCGCCAGGTGTGGCGTTGTGACTTTGGCGGTGAAAGGGTTAATAATCATTGCCTAATTGTTGTGGACTCTCCCGCCAGGTGTGGCGTTGCGACATTGGCGGTGAAAGGGTTAATAATCATTGCCCAATTGTTGTGGACTCTCCCGCCAGGTGTGGCGTTGCGAGTTTTGCGGGCATCGCAGCCTGGTGGACATCGAGGAGGAGGAGAAGCCGGCAGCAGATGACGTGACGTACCTGATCGAGGCGGCACTGACCACCACTGCCATTGGCACGTCAGGTCGCGACGAGTCCATCGTTGTGTTCTGCATCGACATCTCTGGCAGCATGACTATGTCGACCAAGGTCAGAAAGGAGATTTGTGGGGTGTGTGTGTGTGTGTGTGCGTGCGAGAGTGTGTGTGTGTGTGTGTGTGTGTGTGTGTGTGTGTGTGTGTGTGTGTGTGTGTGTGTGTGTGTGTGTGTGTGTGTGTGTGTGTGTGAGAGAGAGAGAGAGAGAGAGAGAGAGAGAGAGAGAAAGAGAGATAAAATGCCAGGCATTGCAAGTTCATCTTGATATCTCTGGCAGTTTTGTTTGTTTGTTGTTTTTTCCTTGGTTTGGGGGGGGGGGGGAGGGGGTAAGGAAGAGGAAAGTATGTTTACTAATTAAAGTGATGGTGAGTGTGTGTGTGTATTTGGTTATGTGCATGCTATGTTTGTGTGTGTTTACTGTGCGTACAATTCAACTATGCCACCCACAGAAAGTTAGGGAACACTTTCAAAATACAGATGTTTGGGTTATTTGCTCTTATATTGAAAACGCTTCACATCTAGAGCTTAAAACTTGGCAGTCCCGTGCGTTTTTAAACTCGTGTTGCCATAGAAACCATTGGCGATCGCAAAACATTTTTGCTGTCACTGTAAACGCAGATCTCTTGTGTATGTGACTGCCAAGTTTTAAGTTCCAGACGAGAAGCGTTTTGAAGCTATGAGCAAATGACCAAACCATGTGTATTTTTAAAGTGTTTCCTTAGTTAACACTTTATTTTCACTTTATTTTTCTTACATGAATGTGCGTGCACATCAACAGTGATGTCCCAAGGCCCCGGTCATAGGCCATTGACCTGTTAAAATTGAAAATGTCTTGTGATGTTCTCCCCTGTCAGGACAAATGTCTGATTACATTTTTAACACTGGCACGCTTTGTCTTATTGATTTCTGCAAGAGCCAGGACATTGTCCTGTTGATTTCTCTTGTCTCATGACAGTTTGTCCTATTACTTTTCGATCCTCAGTACAGTGGAACCTCCCTTATAAGACCTTAAAAAATCATCCAAACAGGTCTTGTAGGGGAGGTAATTTTAATACTTACAAAGAAGAGCAATATCTCGGAGAAGTAGGTCTTATATGGGAGGTAGTCTTATACAGTAGAACCTCCCTTTATAAGGGAGGGGTCTTATAATGGAGGTAATTTTAATACTTACAAAGAAGGACAATGTCTCAGAGAAGTAGGTCTTATGTGGGAGGGAGTCTTATAAGGGAGGTTCCACTGTAATGGGAAGTCTTATAATGGAGGCTCCACTGTACATCACTGTATCACACGTGAGTTTGAAAAAACACCTGAATGCATTGCTGTATCATTTACAGTGTGTGTGTGTGTGTGTGTGTGTGCCCTTTCAACACAAACCTAAACCAACCCCCCTCCCATACAAGACTGTAAAGTACCTTGGTGTCTCCCTCAATCAGACAATGTCAATGCAGGAGCGATAATGATATGTTGATAATGTTATTTTGAAGGGAGGTGGGTGTTAGTGTGTTGTGTTATGATTATATGCATTCTCTAATGTATTCATTTTCATAGAGATCTATGGTGAGGATACGTGAACCAGTCTGTTAGAATTGTTTTTACGAATGGTGAGTGAAAAGCGCATTGAGTTGCTTAGCAAGATTATGCGCTATATAAGCATTGTTAATCATTATTATTATTATTATGCAACACCATCGCAGGTCCCAGGGCACATGAGGCTGCGCGGGTCGGCGACCCTGCGCCGCCTGTGCAGGGAGAACTCAATGGAGGGTCCCCAGCGCATGCCGGGCGAGGAGAGCGACGTGACCTACGTGTCCAGGCTACAGGCTGTGCAGGCTGCCGTGGATCACCAGCTGGGGGAGATGGCCAAGGAGTTCCCTGACCGCCGTGTCGCCCTGGTCACCTTCAGCTCTGAGGTCAGTTCGTGTGTAGTGGGGGTGGTGGTGTGTGTGACATGGCCAGGGAGTTCCCTGACCGCCGCATAACCCTTGTTACCTTCAGCTCTGAGGTCAGTTTGTGTGTGTGTAGGGTGGGGGGTGGGGGGTGTGACTGACATGGCCAAGGAGTTCCCTGACCGCCGCGTAGCCCTGGTCACCTTCAGCTCTGAGGTCAGTTCGTGTGTAGTGGGGGTGGGGGGGGGGTGTGACATGGCCAGGGAGTTCCATGACCGCTGTGTTGCCCTTGTCACCTTCAGCTCTGAGATCAGTTCGTGTGTAGGGGGGGGGGGGGGGGGGGGGGGGTGACTGACATGGCCAGGGAGTACCCTGACCGCTGTGTAGCCCTTGTCACCTTCAGCTCTGAGGTCAGTTTGTGTGTGTGTAGTGTGTGTGTGTGTAACATGGCCAGGGAGTTCCCTGACTGCTGTGTTGCCCTTGTCACCTTCAGCTCTGAGGTCAGTTTGTGTGTGTGTAGTGTGTGTGTGTAACATGGCCAGGGAGTTCCCTGACCGTCGCATCGCCCTGGTCACCTTCAGCTCTGAGGTCAGTTAGTGCGTGTGTGTGACATGGCCAGGGAGTTTCCTGACCGCCGCATCGCCCTGGTCACCTTCAGCTCTGAGGTCAGTTCGTGTGTAGTGGGGGTGGTGGTGTGACTGACATGGCCAGGGAGTTCCCTGACCGCCGCATAACCCTTGTTACCTTCAGCTCTGAGGTCAGTTTGTGTGTGTGTGTGTGTGTGTGACATGGCCAGGGAGTTCCCTGACCGCTGTGTCGCCCTTGTCGCCTTCAGCTCTGATGTCAGTTGGTGCATGTGGGTGGGGGTAGGGGGGGGGGGGGGGTAGGTTTGGGAAGGGGGCAGGGTGTGGTTCCCTGGACATGTCCAGGGGTTCCTCAACTGTCACGTGACCCTTTTCACCTTGAGTTCGGAGGTCAGTTGGTGGGTGGGTGTGTATTATGTGTATAGGTGGGTCGGGGTGGGCCACTATATGGTTTTTTGGGGTTTAGTGGGTGGGGAGGGGTGTAGAGCTCTTCGTAGGCAGCAAACCACCAGCGTGGCACATTGTGTGCAGTGAACAGAGCTCCATGCGTATGTGCAGTAAAACGTCGTGAACAATTTTAACTCATTCAAGTCGTTCCGGCCAAATATGTGCAGAATTAATAGATAGCTGTCAATTTGATACATTTGCTTCAAGGGAAGTAAATCTGTGTGCACACCATACCTTGGTCATTTCTAAATTCGCTTCGCTCCCTTAGATCACAGTTTTGCCTCTGACTTTGCTTTTGTAGTGGTTTGTTGTGGGGAAACCTATCGGTGTAGAGTTTTTCTATATAAAGTCTATATATAAAAAAGTATGATCTACTGCTTCCCTATGTCTAAACCTGCAGTAAAAACCCATAATCTTCTTTCATTTCTCCTTTTGTTTATGTATGTTTTGTTTGTGTGCATGGCTGGAGTGATTTGTGAGGTTGTTTTTAATAATTCCAAATCGTTGCGATGCGAATGATTTAAGAGTAACATGCAGATGCAGATGAATCTGAATCTGACTCGTAACGCTGAGCTATCCAACTGGATAATTATACAGCGTGGTTGTGGAGCAGCAGGAAGAAAAATAAAACAAGAAGAAGCAACTGAAAAGAAATGAACTAAAAATATAGAGATCTCCCCAGCGTTTCATGGCTCCAGCCAGGCCAATCCGGCTACCGTAGCGGCCCCTGGGGACAAACCCCGACTGGCACAGCCCCAACCTATGTGTGTTGCCCAGGTGTCGGTGATTGGGGACGGCACGGGGGAGGTGGTGTCGGTGTCTGGCCAGAAGCTGATGAACAGAGAGGAGCTGACGGAGGTGGGCTCCCAGCTGCCCCTGCCCCGGGCCATCAGGGAGGTCCGCGCTTCTCTGGGGGACAAGATCTTTGGGTGAGCGTGGTTGTTGTCAGTGAACTCTGTGCAAGACATGTGGCTAGGTGGTTGTCTTCTTCTTCTTCTTCTTGGCTTACCCTGGCTAAAAGACTCCAGGGATCATCCCAACAGCGGAAGCACTCGAACAGTATGGTGCAAGTGCATCAGCTACGGATGAGAACGTTACGTGTGTGCCATCAGGGAGGTCTGCGCTTCTCTGGGTGAGCGTGGTTGTTGTCAGTTCTTCTTCTTCTTCATCTTCGTTCCCGGGCCATATGGCCATAATGGGTACGGTATGTATGTGTCCGTTTTTCAGTTTTTACTGGTCTTCCCCCGCTGCGTACAGCCGACGCATTCCGATTTCAGAGGAGCTCAAAGGAGACAAATTATCTGAAAGATTTTTTGTTAAGAAAGGCAGGAGAGACAGTAAGCAAAGGGAAAAGGCAGAGTCAAAGAGAGTGGCAGATTAGAGGAAGTTACAAGCACAAAACTTCCAGAAGGTGGGGGAACTATTTTTACGAAAGACACCCCAATATCCCCACGCGGACGTTATTGTCAGTGAACTCTGTGTAAGACGTGTGGCTTGGTAGTTTTCTTCTTCTTCTTCTTGGCTTACCCTGGCTAAAAGACTCCAGGGATCATCCCAACAGCGGAAGCACTTGAACGCTGTGGTACAAGTGCATCAGCTACGGATGAGAACATTACGTGTGTGATCGTTTTTGATTACCCCGCTACGTGGGCAGCCACATGCCATCTTCGGGGGTAAGTTTGGTAGTTGTAACGTGCTTAGTACTTAGAATGGGAAGACCAAGACTTTTCAAAATTTAATCTTTCAGAACTTGAGTAAGTGGTTGAGCATTTGTTGAATAATTTTTTTAATGATTTAATGGTTTGTTTTTTCTTGAATCATAAACCTTTGTTATTTTAGTGTGACATGTTGAATTAGTTTCTTTAAAATGGTTTCCACTTCGCTGACAAGATTTTGCATTTTGAAAAGTGTCCGGTTTGTTTTGAGTTTTTTAGGGTGCACATGGATGCTCTTTCTTTCAGGATGTCCTGAATTGCAGGATTTTTAAATTGCCTAGAGCCGGCGTCGCCGGATTATGAGAATTTGAGAAGCAACGATTTTCTTTCACACACACACACACTTGTTCAATAAAAAGGGCCTATGTAAGCATTTGCTATATTCAAATGAATGTAGCACTTGTACTAGTCTAGAGGGTTGAAAAAAGAGCAGTAAATGTGTGTGTGCTGCCCTTGCACTCCGCCGGGGCCGCCCCCTTGCAGGATTCTTTTAATTTCCCAGGAGCACCCATATGGACTGATATGTATACCATTAAAAGTGCTACATTCCCCATCTTCCTTTGGACACACGTGTCTCGGCACATCATGATCGTTGCTGGTCCACGCAGGCTGGAGGAAGGGGGGTCCACGGCGCTGGGCCCCGCCATGGTGGTGGCGCTCAGCCTGGCCTCCCGCCAGCCCGGCTCCAAGGTGATCCTGTGCACGGACGGCAAGTCCAACGAGGGCGTGGGCAAGGTGGAGCACCTGGCAGAGTCCGACCCCTCCCCCGAGGAGTTCTACCAGACCATCGCTGCCTCCGCCAACGCCCAAGGGTGAGTTTTGGGGGGTCTTCTTTTTCTTCTTCTTCTGCGTTCCCAGGCCATATGGCCATAATGGGCAAGGTACGTATGTGTCCGTTTTTCACTTTTCACCGGTCTCCCCGCTGCGTACAGCCGACGCATTCTGATTTCGGAAGAACTCAAGGGAGATACATTATTTCATGGATTTGTTCTTAAAAAAGGCAGGAGAATGGGCCAATAAGTCAGAGAGATGGTAGATGATGGAAAGCAAAGGGAAAAGGCAGTCAAAGAGAGTGGCAGATTAGAAGTTACAAGCACAGAACTTCCAGAAGGTGGGGGAACTATTTTTACGAAAGACATGTGTTTGTTTTATATGTAGCTGTGTCTGTGTTTGTTTTATATGCAACTGTGTCAGTGTTTGTTTTATATGCAACTGTGTCAGTGTTTGTTTTATATGCAACTGTGTCAGTGTTTGTTTTGTATGCAGCCCTGTCTTGTTTGTTTTCTATGCAGACGTGTGTGTGTTTTTTCTATGCAGACGTGTGTGTGTTTGTTTTCTATGCAGACGTGTCTGTGTTTGTTTTATATGCAGACGTGTCTGTGTTTGTTTTATATGCAGACTTGTCTGTGTTTGTTTTCTATGCAGACTTGTTATGTGTTTGTTTTCTATGCAGACGTGTCTGTGTTTGTTTTCTATGCAGACTTGTCTGTGTTTGTTTTATACTAGCAATCGCCCCATGGCAGTTTTAACCCCGTGGCAGCTATCTCCTCCGTACACCTACCCCCTCCCCACATTTACTTGCTCGGGGACTTATCTGCCACTCGGCGACACACTTGTTTGCACATCTTGACCTATCGCAGAGTGTTTCATAATCATTTCGACTTTGACTTCGCGCGCGCAGAGAGAGAGAGAGAGAGTAGTACTTCTTCTTCTTCTTCGTCTTCTAAGTTCTTGTTCTTCGGTCGTTCAGGCATGTTTCTGTCAATTACGAACGTAGATGCATCATGCTGCTGTTATGCGCCTAAGTAAGAATAATTAGGCCCAGCATGTCTGACTTCGGGTAGAGGAAATCTTTTTGAAAGTATTTGTTGAAAAAAGGCAGGAGAATTTCTGTCAATTATGAACGTAGATGCATCATGCAGCTGCTATGCACCTAAGTAAGAATAATTAGGCCCAGCATGTCTGACTTTGGCTAGAGGAAATCTTTTTGAAAGTATTTCTTGAAAAAAGGCAGGAGAATGGACCGGAAAGGCAGAACGATAGTAGATAACAGCATGCAAAGGGAAAAGGCAGAATGAAAGAGACTGACAGATTAGAGGTAGTTATAAGCACATAACTTCCAGAAGGTGGGGGAACTATTTGTACGGAAGACCCCCCCCCCCCTCCCAGTATCCCTGGGGGGGGGGAAGCTTGCTGCGTTCTACTCCCACCCACACACCCCACCCCACACCCCAGTCAGTCTCAGTCTCTCTCTCTCTCTCTCTCTCTCTCTCTCTCTCTCTCTCTCTCTCTCTCTCTCTCTCTCTCTCTCTCTCTCTCTCTCTCTCTCTCTCTCTCTCTCTCTCTCTCTCTCTCTCTCTCTCTCTCTCTCTCTCTCTCTCTCTCTCTCTCTCTCTCTCTCTCTCTCTCTCTCTCTCTCTCTCTCTCTCCTCTCTCTCTCTCTCTCTCTCTCTCTCTCTCTCTCTCTCTCTCTCTCTCTCTCTCTCTCTCTCTCTCTCTCTCTCTCTCTCTCTCTCTCTCTCTCTCTCTCTCTCTCTCTCTCTCTCTCTCTCTCTCTCTCTCTCTCTCTCTCTCTCTCTCTCTCTCTCTCTCTCTCTCTCTCTCTCTCTCTCTCTCTCTCTCTCTCTCTCTCTCTCTCTCTCTCTCTCTCCCCCCCCCCACTGTCTGTATAAAAATAACTGCAGCGGGGCTCGTGGCGGGGAGGCAAGCAAAGAGCCAAAGACATTGAAAAGAAAAGACTGGCATCTGGTCCCTTTTCCCTATATGAGTAGTGAGGACAGAAACACTGGTTGTGTCCCTTTTAAACATCTTTATGACATAACACGTCGATAGGCCAGTTGAATTCTCCGTTCAAATTCCAATCTGAGTCTTTGCATAGCCGCCACTGTGAACTACCCCACTAACGATAACTCTATCAGCCAGGCTCGCCGTAACTCTTAAGTAGTCCATCTCGCCTTTTAGAGTCTTTGGTTATGTGTCAAGTGTTGGTTGAAATTAGCGTCCTGCAAAATAAATCGGTTTATAGCACGTGTTTATGAACGGATGGTGTTGAAATTTTGCACGACGATAGTCACTATCCCTGGTCACGCATGTTCCAAATCTCGAGTCAATGTCGGGTCTGGTTACGCCGCAGTGTGTGAAAACGTGAAGCGGCCTGTCGGCGCCCGTATCTCCGGCATTTCTGAATCGATTCGCTTCCGGTTTGGCACACGGATAGTCCCCGGCCCCGGTCATCTTCCTGCCAAATTCGAAAGGCAATCGGCCCAGAAACTCCGGAGATACGGGCGCCGAGAGGCCGGCGGATGCGCGTTTCGCGCATTTGCGAAACCGCGCAAATGATACGGCCGCCTCGGTTGCCGTTGCCATCGCCCCGTTCACTATCCCTGGTCACGCATGTTCCAAATCTCCTGTCAATGTCGGGTCTGGTTATGCCACGGTTTGTGAAAACGTGAAGCGGCCTGTCGGCGCCCGTATCTCCGGCATTTCTGAATCGATTCGCTTCAGGTTTGGCACACGGATAGTCCCCGGCCCCGGTCATCTTCCTGCCAAATTCGAAGGCAATCGGCCCAGAAACGCCGGAGATACGGGCGCCGAGAGGCCGGTGGATGCGTGTTTCGCGCATTTGCGAAACCGCACAAATTATACGGCCGCCTCGCTCGCAGCAAATTTGAAGCGATTCGGTCGAAAAACGGCGGAGTTATAAGGCCCGTTTCGTGTTTCAGACACACACACACACAGACACACACACACACAGACACACACACACACGGACGGACACTTGGCTTTTTACTATATGATGCAGACTTGTTATGTGTTTGTTTTCTATGCAGACGTGTCTGTGTTTGTTTTCTATGCAGACGTGTCTGTGTTTGTTTTCTATGCAGACGTGTCTGTGTTTGTTTTCTATGCAGACTTGTCTGTGTTTGTTTTCTATGCAGATGTGTCTGTGTTTGTTTTCTATGCAGGCGTGTCTGTGTTTGTTTTCTATGCAGACGTGTCTGTGTTTGTTTTCTATGCAGACGTGTCTGTGTTTGTTTTCTATGCAGACGTGTCTGTGTTTGTTTTCTATGCAGACGTGTTATGTGTTTGTTTTGTATGCAGACTTGTTATGTGTTTGTTTTCTATGCAGACGTGTCTGTGTTTGTTTTCTATGCAAACGTGTCTGTGTTTGTTTTACATGCAGCCCTGTCTGTGTTTGTTTTATTTGCAGCTGTGTCTGTGTTTGTTTTATATGCAGCTGTGTCTGTGTTTGTTTTACATGCAGCCCTGTCTGTGTTTGTTTTATTTGCAGCTGTGTCTGTGTTTGTTTTATATGCAGCTGTGTCTGTGTTTGTTTTACATGCAGCCCTGTCTGTGTTTGTTTTATGTGCAGCTGTGTCTGTGTTTGTTTTATATGCAGCCCTGTCTGTGTTTGTGGGTTCCTGTTTGTTTTATATGCAGCTGTGTCTGTGTTTGTTTTATATGCAGCCCTGTCTGTGTTTGTGGGTTCCTGTTTGTTTTATATGCAGCTGTGTCTGTGTTTGTTTTATATGCAGCTGTGTCTGTGTCTGTCTTACATGCAGCCCTGTCTGTGTGTGTTCCAGGGTGTCTGTCTGTTTTGCATGCAGCCCTGTCTGTGTGTGTTCCAGGGTGTCTGTGTCTGTTTTGCATGCAGCCCTGTCTGTGTCTGTGTGTTCCAGGGTGTCTGTGTCTGTTTTACATGCAGCCCTGTCTGTGTTTGTGTGTTCCAGGGTGTCAGTGTCGGTGGTGACCATCAGTGGCACAGACTGCAAGTTGATTCACCTGGGCAAACTGGCTAGTGCCACCGGGGGACAGGTGAGACCAGGTCCTCTGGGGTTTGTTGTTTTTTGTCTTACCCTGGCTTAAAGACTCCAGGGATCTTCCCAACAGCCGAACCACTTGAACACTATGGTACAATTGCATCAGCTAGTGATGAGAACATTACGTGTGTGACCGTTTTTGATTACCCCGCTGCATGTGCAGCCACACAGAGGACCTCTAGGATTTAAAATTTAAGTGCTCAATCTAAATAGAAAGAACTGATAAATTGAGCGGGAGGGTGTAAATCTTTGCCCAGAAATTGTGCGCATCTTTTGTGTGAAATCCACCACTACATTATTTGATCGCTTATCAAGACTTATGTTTGAGAGAATAAGGCCGTGTACACACATAAGCAGATATTCCATGCGGAAACCCGTGCGCAATCCATAAATAAGTAATCAAAGAAGGGAAAAGATTTGCGCACGTGTCCGAATTTCCCCTATATGCGTAAACTTTTATCCTTCTTTCTTCCACTTAATTAGGGTTTTCCGTACGGAACTTACGCGTCTAATGTGAACCCGGCCTAATGATTCTTGAACTACATTTGTACTGCTGGATTACGTGTGTGTGTGTGTTTGTGTGTGTGTGCGTGTGTGTGCATGCTTGTATGTATGTGTGTGTTTGCGTGTGTGTGTGTGTGTGGGCATGTTTGTATATGTGTGTGCGTGTGTGTGTGCATTCTTGTATGTGTGTGCAGGTGAACATTGTGGACCCCTTAAAACTGACGGAGGAATTCAGCAACGTGCTGGCCGACAGAATCATCGCCACCAACGTTGTGGCCACCTTCATTGTGCACAGAGACCTGTCAGTGGATGCAGCCGTTTTTATTTTTTCTATTCTTCGCCTGCTTCTTGTTGTTTTGGTCAATAATTCACCAAACACCCCCTTTGAGAGCACACATTTTCGATTTTAATATCTTTTTCAACATCTTTAAAAATGGCAGCAATTATCACATGTGGAAACATAACAATAGGAATTCTTATGCACCCAAGCTCACCCACCCACACAGACACACACACACACACACACACACACACACACACACACACACACACACACTCACACACACACACACTCACACAGCACACACACACACGCACAGCACACACACACACAGACACACAGCACAGCACACAACACACACACTCACACACACACACACACACACACACACACACACACACAGACACTAACACACACACACACACACACACACACACACACACACACACACACTCACACAGCACACACACACACAGCACACACACACACACACAGCACACACACACACAACACACACACACACACACACACACACACACACACACACACACACAGAGCACACCACACACCACATACACACACTCACACACACAAGCATTAATGCATACTGCTTCTTGTTGTGTCTGTAATGCAGTGAGCTATTTATCTTAGTACCGTATTTTACAGACTACAAGGCGCACCTGATTGTGAGACGCACCCCACACAGCACAGCACACACACACACACACACACACACACACACACACACACCACACAGCACAGCACCTGATTGTGAGACGCACCCCACACAGCACAGCACACAACACACACACAACACACACACACACACACACCACACAGCACAGCACCTGATTGTGAGACGCACCCCACACAGCACAACACACACACACACACACACACACACACACACACACACACACACACACACACACACCACACAGCACAGCACCTGATTGTGAGACGCACCCCACACAGCACAGCACCTGATTGTGAGACGCACCACACACAGCACAGTATACAACACACACACACACACACACACACACACACACACACACACACACACACACACACACACACACCACACAGCACAGCACCTGATTGTGAGACGCACCCCACAAATTGTACACCAAATTCAGGTTTTGTGACTGTTTTCTTGCTAATTTATCAGTCGCATCATAAGGTCTCAGTCTGGGGGGGAAAAGTATCGCCTTATAGTCCGTACAATATGGTACATTGTAAGTGTTCACAAATTTTAAATGTGCATCAAAGTTTAAATGGATTTATTACAGTAGTTTGGTGCATATATCACCATGACTAACTTTGGAATGCATTAGAACGTCTTTGATGAACACATTGATTAACGTCTTGGCAAAAATGTTTATTTTTGGTTAGGAAATTCTGTTTGAATATCATGCTGTATCGCCTTGGCATAAGGCTGTGTCAGACCAGTTGACATAAGCTAGAACACCAATGCTATATCAAAATGTTATGTTCTGTATATTTATGCGGGGATTGTCTTTAGCCATGCAAGCCCCTAGCATAACATCATCAGTCCAAAATCCTCTGAGTGTGGCTGCCCACATGGTGGGGTAATCAAAAACGGTCACACACGTAATGTTCTCATCCCTAGCTGGTGCATTTATACCATAGTGTTCAAATGCTTCGGCGGTTGGGATGATCCCTGGAGTCTTTAAGCCAGGGTATGACAACAACAACAACAACATGCAGTACAAAAAAAAGGAAGACTGCATGATAGTTCAGGCGTTCACCTGCCAATTCAATGCATGCCTGAATCGGGAGTCAAATCCCAGCCTCGCCATTTCTGGCGAAGTTGAACTGAACATCTAAAGCAAGTCTGACACATGCGTTTTACAAACGTAAAATGCCCACAGCAGTGGGAAGTCGATAAGAGCAGGGAGAGACCCGTACCAAATTGATAGCGAGGTTTCTTAAGTCCACATCCCCCACCCCCAAAAAAATTAAAACAAAGGGTGGCGCTGCACTAGCGGCAACGTGCTCTCCAGGTGGGAGCGGCTTGAAATTCACAAAGACAAAACTCTGTGACTAGAAAGCATGGATCAGTTTCACACTGATTTCAGTTTTTAAAATTTTACCAGAAACTGAATTTCAGTTGTTTTAATGCAATCAACCACAAGCGATTTGGGGCATTTTGAACTTGGTTGTTCTATCCCGGAAGTCTTTCTCGTGGAATCTTGAAAACAGCATGGTGATGCCATATTGTTTTCAAAGGCAATGTAATCTTCTTCTTCTTCTTCTTCTGCATTCTCAGGCCATAAGGCCACAATGTGTATGTGTCCGTTTTCCAGTTTTCACTGGTGTCCTCGCTGCATTCTGCCGACTCATTCCGATTTCGGAGGAGGCAGTGTAATCATTTTCCAAGGCTTATCGCACTCAAACTGTCTCTGTCCATCATTTCAACTCTCTGTGTGTCTCGTTATCTCTCTCACTTGCGTTGCCCCACTGTACCAAAGTAATCTTCATCTTCTTCTTCGTTCGCTCAGTTTCCTGTCATATGAGCGTAGATGCATCATGCTGCCATTATGCACCTAACTAAGAAATAGTTAGGCCCAGCATGTCCGACTTCGGCTGAAGAAATCTTTGTAAGAATTTATAGAAGAAAGGCAGGAGAATGGACCAGTGAGATAGAAAGACAGCAGATGACAGTAAACAAAGGGAAAAGGCAGAGTCAAAGAGAATGATAGAATTAGAGGAAGTTACAAGCACAGAACTTCCAGAAGGTGGGGGAACTATTTGTACAAAAACCACCCACCAACCCCCCCGGTATCCCCATGGGGAGTGAGAAAGTAATACAGTGGAACCTCCCTTATAAGACCTTCCATTATAAGACTCCCTCCCACATAAGACCTACTTCTCTGATACATTGCCCTTCTTTGTAAGTATTAAAATGACCTCTCTTACAAGACCCCTCCCTTATAAGACCTCATTTTGGATGATTTTGAAGGTCTTATGCTCCCCGTGGGGATACCGTGGGAATCTTTTGTAAAGATAGTTCCCCCACCTTCTGGAAGTTCTGTGCTTGTAATTTCCTCTATTCTGCCACTCTCTTTGACTCTGCCCTTTCCCTCTGCTTTCTATCATCTACTATCTTTCTGACTTATTGGTCCATTCTCCTGCCTTTTAAAAAAAAAAATCTTCCAAATAATTTTTCTCCTTTGAGCTCCTCCGAAATCGGAATGTGTCGGCTGTACGCAGTGGGGAGACCAGTGAAAACTGAAAACCGGACACATACGTATCTTACCCATTATGGCCATATGGCCTGGGAACGCAGAAGAAGAAAAGGAAGAAGAAGGTCTTAAAGGGAGGTTCCACTGTACAAATGTACATTTCAGTAGATGTTTTTTTGTGTGCACTCAGATACATCGGCCGGGAGGAGAGTGCGGTTTGCAAAGAGAGGCGTGAGATCGGCAATGTGAGCTCAGAGCAGGAGGTCTCCTTTGAGTTTGGGCTGAGGAAGAAGAAGGGCCAAAAGGACAAGAATCCTGCTGCACCCAAACCTCAGCCTTTGGACCCTATCGACGAGGTGTCCTTTGGCTCTGATGGTGAGTCAGTTCATCAAGCAAAGGATTTATCAATAGACGATTTTCGGAAAAAATAGGGGAGAGCACTTCATGAAAATTAAAGTTGTTTACCTCCATTACTCGGTCAAATACCATAGTGACAATGGAACAATGGCGTCAAAGCTTGAAACCGCAGGATGCGTGTCGGCGACTTGCAAACATTTTGTAGAAAAATAAGGGGTGACCAGTTGCTACAAAGTGATAGAACTTGAAAACTGTGACGTAGAAGTATAAATGACATCAATTTCAGAATGACGCACTGCGTTCTACATGCTGTGTGTCTCCTCAGACACAAGAATCGAGGGCTGGGGATTTACCTGATGGCAGAGTAACTTCCCCTGTTTGACCGATTGAATTAGGCAAGATAACTCCTACACACCATGAAATTACTCCCCTTAATTATTTCAGAACAATTCCTATTACAGTCGACCCCCTCTTTTAAGACCTTCAAAAAATCGCGAAAATTCGGTCGTAAAAGAGGGGGGTCTTAAATCAGGGGTGACCAAAACAATGCACTCAGTGACTCACTACACTGTATATGACGCACAGCACATGCATACACTAAAACTAAAACATGCTTTCTCCGTCATTCTTGAATGAAACATCCGCGGTCTAGCTAATATACGAAAACGGGCGAAAACAGAAAGTGTGCTCGACGGCCTGTGTTGCACTCACACACAAGCTACACATAACAAGTTACAACAGTACAGACTTAATTTTCGCCATTTTACGCTCTGGCAGTTCATTTTCAGTCACAGTTTGCACACACGGAACTTTTACCGCGCATACAACTCGGCTGACAAAATGGCGCCGCACATACCGCAAATACGAAATCATGGCAAACGCTAATGCGCCAGCTGCTTTCATTTATCGGATTTTGTGAGTTGTTTGCATTCAGTGAGTGTTTCAGTGCACGCACTAACGCCGATTTATCAGTTTGATGACGGAAAGGAGCTGCTTTTCAACTTATTTTTTTGTAAAGTGAGACCATTCACTGAGTTCCAACTTATGGAGTGTGACCGATCACCTAGTTTCAACTTGGGAGTTGACTTCCATTTAGGCCTACGTGTGCACAGAGTTCGTAAAGATCGACACGATGAGAACGGTTTGTTTTTACCGAGATTGACCTAACAACAGTGGTACCCCAGCTGTGCGTCGGCACGAACTGAGGCCGAGAAGGATAGATATCATACGTTTTTGCGACTGATAATTGTCAGAATGTGTTGCATCGGTCGTAAAATCAACAAGATTTACGGTCGTAAAACGCGTTAGAGGGGGAGTCGTAAATGAGGAGGCAAGTTTAGAAGAAAAACGATCCGTCATTCATATTTCAGTCGTAAAAGAGGGGAGGTCGTAAATTGGAGGGCCGTTCGTGAGGGATTCGACTGTAGTGTGTGTCGGTGTCTCAGTGTTTAATTGTATGCTATTCATTTCTTTCTTGTTTTTCCACTTTTTCACATAAGGCATCGTCAAAGGACAACACTAGTCTGAAATGTTTGCCTAATTTATTCTTCAATTTTGCCCATTTGTTTGTTTTTTCTTTTGTTTGAATGTTGTTTTTCGCTGTCTATTTCTTAGTCCTTTTGCGCCTCATAAAGGGAATTTTGCTGAAAATGGGTTACTATGGAAACTGTTATTTTCTGGAGCACTCGAAGGCATTTTGAAAAAACAAAACAAAAAACCCTGTTGTAACCTTTCATGCTTTAAATCTTCTTCATAAAATTTCAAGAATCAAAATGATAGCTTGATTATTGTGCATTCCATTTTGTGGGTTGCAATTTTTAGCCTAGTCACCCAGTTTATCAATCAATCAATCAATCAATCAATCAATCAATCAATCAATCAATCAATCAATCCATCAATCCATCAATCCATCAATCCATCAATCAATCAATCCATCCATCCATCCATCCATCCATCAATCCATCAATCCATCAATGTGTTTGTTGTCCCCAGAAGGAAGCGTTTTGTGCAACGATAAAATTACAAACTAAGACTAAGACAACAGTAAAATATCAACACTTTACGATAATTATCACGCACACATGAAAGCATTAATACATATGTACACTCGCATGCACGCACACATAATCATTCACCCAAATCCATGCAAATTATCGTTTTCTAGAGAAAGCCTCCAGCTCTGCTCCCACTGTTTCTGATGGCGGTGGTGACGGCAAGACTGAGGCAGCAAGGGACCAGACGGAGGCGGGTCCAACAGCCGCCACCGCCATAACGCCTGTCCAAGAACCGGCCAGCGCCTCAAACATCCGCCCAGGTGGCGCCGGCAGCGAGGGCACAGGAGACGGCTCTGAAGAAGAACTTCCGCCCGAGCTGCCGTTCCAGGTGCAGTTAACCTACACGGACGTGGACGGGACCAAAGCGCTGCGCGTCCTGACGCAGAAGAAGCCGGTGACGAAGGATAGAAACGTGGCGGAGAGAGGTGGGTTGTCTTCATGGCTGACGAGAGACAGTGGAATCCAGACAGTGTCAGGAACAAGGAAAAAAGGAGGAAAGGAAGGAAAAAAGTTTTTGAAAGGGTTAAAAATGAAGGCGGAAGTGGTGGTGGGTTGCATGATGAGTGAGCAAGAGCGGATGAATGAATGGGTGTGGTGTGAGAGTTGCATATTTGTTACTGTAAATTTATGTTTCATACTTTTATTTAATATTTTTATTTTACACGGTGGAAGACTAGTTTCCATGTGCCAATGGACAATGAAGAAACTTATGACTTATGACTTGTGTGTAGTCGTTTGTTCAAATTCTGTCACATCAAAAGAATACCACTATGCAAATTCTTCAACCCTTTCGCCACCAGCCATTTTTCAGCAAAAAATGTCCATTAAATTACCTGGGTGGAGAAAAAAATATGGGGATTCTTCTGTGACATATTTAAAGTAAGGTCTATCCTTACCCAAAGTTAAGAGAGTAGCAGTTGGATAACAGACCCTGATTTGGTGCCTTTTAGTGATATGGGTGTTAAAGCATTGTGGTGCAAAAATGCGACGTTGGCGGTGAAAGGGTTAATGTGTATTGTGGTCTTTTTTTTTGTTTAATTTTTTTTTTTTTTTTTTTTTTTTAATATACCATATTTTACGGACTTTAAGGCCCGAAATTTTAAACTATATTCAGATTTCATTATAACAGTTTCTTACTATATTATTAGTCATGTTATGTTGTTGGCTTACCCTGGCTAAAAGACTCCAGGGATCATCCCAACAGCGGAAGCACTTGAACACTGTGGTACAACTTAAGTGCATCAGCTACAGATGAGAACATTACGTGTTTGACCGTTTTTGATTACCCCGCCACATGGGCAGCCACACTCCGACATAGTCGGAGGGGATAGTCGTGTTACAAGGCGCATGGGTTTCAGTCGGGGGTAAAAAAGTATCGCCTTATAATCCATGAAATACGGCAATATGATCTTGATTTTGATAGTACAGTGGAACCTCCCTTATAAGACCTTCAAAAATCATCCAAAATGAGGTCTTATCAGGGAGGGATCTTATAAGGGAGGTAATTTTAATACTTACAAAGAAAGGCAATGTCTCAGAGAAGTAGGTCTTATATGGGAGGGAGTCTTATAATGGGAGGTCTTATAAGGGAGGTAATTTTAATACTTACAAAGAAAGGCAATGTCTCGGAGAAGCAGGTCTTATATGGGAGGGAGTCTTATAATGGGAGGTCTTATAAGGGAGGTAATTTTAATACTTACAAAGAAAGGCAATGTCTCAGAGAAGCAGGTCTTATATGGGAGGGAGTCTTATAATGGGAGGTCTTATAAGGGAGGTAATTTTAATACTTACAAAAAAAGGCAATGTCTCAGAGAAGTAGGTCTTATATGGGAGGGAGTCTTATAATGGGAGGTCTTATAAGGGAGGTAATTTTAATACTTACAAAAAAAGGCAATGTCTCAGAGAAGCAGGTCTTATATGGGAGGGAGTCTTATAATGGGAGGTCTTATAAGGGAGGTAATTTTAATACTTACAAAAAAAAGGCAATGTCTCAGAGAAGCAGGTCTTATATGGGAGGGAGTCTTATAATGGGAGGTCTTATAAGGGAGGTAATTTTAATACTTACAAAAAAAGGGCAATGTCTCAGAGAAGTAGGTCTTATATGGGAGGGAGTCTTATAATGGGAGGTCTTATAAGGGAGGTTCCACTGTAGTTGAAATCACCACATTACATCGACGAAACTTTAGGGAGAGCACATCTTAAAAATAAATAAAAAAACAATAATAAAACCTATTGTAATTTCAGTGACCTGGCCAGCCAGCGCCCACAATGTATTGTGTTGTTTGTTCAGACGTGGACCTGAATGTTCTGGCCAAGCACACGGAGCGCCGCACCTCGGAGCTGGCTCTCCAGGGAGACTACTCTGGGTCCAGGGGGGTGGCCCTGATGAACCAGCGCCTGGGCTGGAGATGCAGGTGACTCAGCCACAGCAGCATAATTATCTTCTTCCGGCAACAAAAACAAATTACAGGAAATTTTCTTTCTTCCCCAGGGCTGTGTGTGAGTGGAACAGCCTTCCACCTGAGGCAATAATATCTGCCTCGGTGGAGGTCTTCAAAGCCCAGATTTAACTCCCCTCCCCCCCATACCCTCTTCCCCCCTCACTTACCTTTCCCTGGAGCTGATCATCTGGGCAGCGCTTACTCCCCACAGATTGATTTTTATACCGGAAACCCCCCATTTGTTATGCATCATAACCGTCAATAGGATGACGTAGGATGTTAAGAGAAGGAAGAAACAGCCTTTCCCTCTTGTATTCATAACGGGAGTCAACAGTAGCTCCTGGAAAGGGCTGTTGTTTCCAAAGCGGGGGTAAACAGTAGCAGCTCGCGATCAGTATTTTTCCGTCACGTGGTGACCTCGTGGTCATGTGTGGAGAGGTGCGGGGGTGCAGTGGGTGGTAGAACAGGATGAGAGAAGAAGATGGAAGGATGGAGAGAGACAAAAGTAATATAATATTTCGCGGACCCGGCGAAACCGGTACTCAGTATTACCGGTACTTGGCGTTACCAGTACTAGGCGTTACCGGTACCCGGCGTTGCGCTAGTGATCAATAAAAAGTCATAAGATAAGAGCACTAAAAACATTAGCAATATAAATTCACATTTCTAAGATAAAAGTACTAAGACTTTAAGCAATACAAATTCACATGTCTTACACAATGTTTAATGGACAGGGCATGAAAAATGTGACCTAGATAACATTAACAGACATTGAAGCTCTCAAAGCCAAAATCGATGATCTGACATAAAACATTATTGAGAAAGTGGGTGCCGTCAGCCGAATGGCTACAGTATAGAAATCAGAAAGAAACTGTTATAGGCTTGCAAAGCCCATCTTTGCAATGGATATTGTTTTGCACAGTTTCATGACACACAACTGTAGTATTGTGTGCACATTTTGCCGTCACATGTGACATTCTATTTTTAAAATAAAATAATTACCATGAAATTGAAATTAGTGTTTCTTTGTTACTTTTTCAGAGTATCAATAACATAATAGAAATAATTCAATGCATTTACAGACTGAAATTATATCTTTAATTATTTTTTTTAAAATTACCTACTGTGGTGAATTGCGCAAGTTGTAGAGATACTATTATCATGTGTATTATCATTGATTGATTGTTGATGACGAGATGTATTCCACATTTTGTTATTTAATTGACTGCTATAAGTTAGTCTCTCTCTCTCTCTCTCTCTCTCTCTCTCTCTCTCTCTCTCTCTCTCTCTCTCTCTCTCTCTATCCTTGGAAAATAAAGTTTAATTTTTCAATCTCTCTCTCTCTCTCTCTCTCTCTCTCTCTCTCTCTCTCTCTCTCTCTCTCTCTCTGTGTTTTAAATGACTTGTACAGTGAAACACCGGACACCCTTTTAAAGAAGCACAAATTTTCGACTTTAATGTCTTTTTCAGAAACACAACTTAAAAAATGGCAGGAAATATTGCACCGTTAATGAATCACACAGACAGACACGCCCGCACACGCACACGCACACACACACACACAGGCATGCACACCCACAGACACCCACACATACACACACACACGTACGCCCGCATGCACATACAAAGTTAAATCTGCTACATCCAAACACATGCTTACATACCTTTTAAAGAAGCACAAATTTTCAACTATGCAGTTTTCTGTTTTAAGTGTGCACATTTCTAAGTTGATGTAATGAATTTTAATGATAATTATTTGGTTGGTATAATTTTGTTTCACACGTTTGATTAATGTTCTTTCAGTTATGTTGTATCTCTGTCATGTTGTTGCACCTAACCTGAATGTCTCTTTTGGAGATATTAAAGCATACTTGAACTTGAAGTTATTTCCCTTGACATGGGATTTCATAGCAAGGTTAGCGTCAGGTGGGTTGGGGGTAAGTGGGTTAAAAAAACAACCCAGCTTTATAATCTTTTTTGTTATTTTCAACCAGATTCCTGAAGTCATCTCCATTTTAAATCTACATGTTGTAATTTTTGACTTTTCTGCATCATTTTTTTTTCCAATTCTTTTTTATCCATTTATATGCCTGCATTCCTATTGAAGCTCTTTTTTTTATATTTATATGTGAGGATTGTCTAGTGATCTACAATGGCTAATGTTGGTGCAATGGTGGTGTACTTACGTGTTTGCTTTATAATTTTTCCCAGCATGTGTATGAATGTAGCTGCTTTGGAGCATGGTGTTCCTCAGGGCTGTCTTGGGACCTATTCTCTTTGTCCTTTATACACAACCCATTTCCGACATTGTTTCTCATCATGGCATTTCCCATCACTGCTTCTCTGACGACAACCAGATTTACTCGTCTGCAGATCCTTCTCTGCTTCCATCCATTATTCAACGTACACAATCATGCATTGCTGACATTAAATCATGGATGACTAACAACAAGCTCCAACTGAACAATGGTAAAACAGAAATGATTTTCATTGTACCCAAGAAACTCTTGTCAGCAAACTCTGTCCCCACTTCCATCCAGTTAGAAAACTCTCTTATCCACACTTCTACCACTGTACGCAATCTTGGCATCACACTTGATCAGACTCTTTCCTTCCAAAACCAGATTTCCTCTGTCTGTCGTGCTTGTTACTTAGAACTTCGGCGCATTGGATCTGTAAGACATCTTCTTTCCGAGGAAGCTACAAAAACTCATCTCTGCCTTCGTACTCTCCAGACTAGATTACTGTAATTCCCTTCTTGCTGGCTGCCCACAAACTGTTCTCGCTAAACTTTAAAAAATTCAAAACAATGCTGCTCGCCTTGTACTGAGGTGCTCCAAATTCTCTCATTCTACCCCTATGCTTGAATCTCTTCACTGGCTTCCTGTTGGAAAGCGTATCGACTACAAGCTCTCTCTGCTCTGTTACAAGTCCCTGAATGGTCTTGCTCCTTCTTATCTCACTGATCTCCTGAACCTTTACACACCTCTTAGACAGTTACGCTCCTCTTCTGACACTTCTCTCCTCCAGATCCCTCGTTACCGCACCAGGACTCTCGGTGAACGTTCCTTCTCTTTTCAGGCCTCCTCTACTTGGAACAAACTCCCTCTTCCTCTCCGTTCTGCCAACTCCCTTTCTTCATTTAAGTCTTCCCTCAAAACCACTCTCTTCAAATCATAGCCTGCTCTGTTCTTTTGGAAAGTAATTTTTGTCCCTTCTCTGCGCGTGTGTTTGTGTGCAGTGTGTGGTTTGTGCGGGCGTGTGTTGTGGTGTGGTGTGTGGTGTGGTGTGGTGTGGTGTGGTGTGTGTGTGTGTGTGTGTGTGTGTGTGTGTGTGTGTTTTGTTTGTGTGTGCGCGTGCATGTGTGTGTGTATGCGAGGAAATGTTTGACATTCTCATATTTTCTACTGCTTGTTGTTGTTGCTGTTGTTGTTTGTCTTTGTTTTGTGGGGGGGGGTATTCATTTATTTGTTTATTATTGTAAGCGCTTAGGGCTTGTTTAAGATTAAGCGCATATAAATGCTCATTATTATTATTATTATGTATGTATCTGTCTATCTATCTGTCTGTCTTTCTATCTATGTAGGCCTATCTATGTACAGACCTGCCTACTGCTACGATTTGGCCGTAGCAGCTACAAAAAATAAAGCTTTGCTACGGAGCTACGGCAACCTTAACGTTGCTACGGAAAAACAAATTGCAGCCGCATTTTATTTTTGATTATGTCGTTCCCGGTTTTGTCGGTTTCTAAGAGCAGACGCCGTGTCACGCGCGATAACCTAGTCACTTCCGTTTTTATCAAAGTGACTGCGCATGCGTTCTTATTATTTTCTCTGAAAAAAATGGCGGACTTCAGCAGTAGTAGCGATTCGGGAGATGTTTCAAACGAAGAAAAACGAATGCAAACCAGAAAACGAAAATCATCTGGCACACCATCTTGTTCTAAAAAAAAACATCGGCCTGCCACACAAGTTTTTAAAATAGCTTACACGGAGGAGTGGCCTTGCATCGTCAGAAGTTGACTCAGTGCGAACCATGCTCGCTGCAGTGCAACCTCTGCCATGCGGACTTCTCTGTGAATCATGGCGGTAGAGACGATTGCCGTCAACACGTTCAATCGGCGAAACATATTAAGCAGTGCGTTTCGGCTCAGGAAGAGAACAAATCGATTGCCGTTGTTTGTGGATGCTACGGAAAAATTTGCCATGCTACTGAAAATTGATGGCTGGGCTACTGATTGGGAAAATTCCAAGTAGGCAGGTCTGTATGTATGTTTGTGTATGCATGTAGATAATTATGTAATGTTGTATTATGAATGTATGCTTATAGACTAAGATATTTGTATGATATATAATTTGTGAATGCAAGTTGTATGTTTGTATGTATGTGTAAACATATGTATATATGTATAAGTTAGATGGATGGGTAGTTAAATGGTTGTATGCGTGCGCATGATGTGTGTGTATATGTGTGCGTTTGTGTGTGTGTGTGACCAAGAATTGTATGTGCGCACAGTGTTTACAATAGTCGCATATTTCATTTTTTGTCTTTTCTGTATACTATGTCTGTCTTTATTGTGTTGTTTTGTTGATTGTTTTATTGCTGCAAAAAGATTTTCCTGTAAAATGGACAATAAAAGTATTGATTGATTGATTGATGGCTGCCATAAAGAAACCTTCTGTGTGATTGGTTGCAGTCACTTGAGCGCAGACAATGACCGAAGGAGGGTGTATCGCAAAGTGTTCGGCCGTGTCAAGACGGTGGAAAACTGTGTATCGGACAGACAGACCGTACGTAACCCTCTACCAGAAACATTTGTGTCTTTGTTGCTATGTCTGTCTGTGTCTATTTGAGTACCGTCTTGTCTGTCTATATGTGACCCAGCACCACGAAAGGGACATTAAGTCGCTGTGCTAGTTTCTCACAACAGACCTGCAAAGTCAACAATTTTTAAAAAAAATTCAATTTTGTGTTATGGGTATTTTTTAGCTCTCTAGCATCTCCTCTTTCATATTTGTAAAGGACAATCCTTGTTATGGTCTCTAAATACTCCAACAAGTGCTTTTAAATGAGTAGGTTGATGCATTTTCTTCAGCTAGGCTAAACTTTAGACTGATTTCTCAAAATGACTGACAGTCACCCTACCAAATTTAAATGCTTATAACTCTAAAATGGAAAACGTTGCAAGAATGGTTCTTATATCATTTGGAAGAGAATTATCTGAAGTTTCTAGCTGTACCATTATCTCAGAATGGTCATTTTGACACTTAATGTCCCTTTCGTGGTGCTAGGTCACATATGAGCAGCTTTACTCAAACGACCTACTCCAACTATTTTTATAGTTGGTATGATTCAGATTATAAGGGAAATCAATTTTTTTTATTGTCTTTTCAATTTGTGGATAGTCTTGATTGAAAGTTAAAAATTGTGTTAAAGTTTGGTTTTAGAGCCATTGTTCACATACTGGTAAAATGTATTTTGTTCTTGATGGAAGATTTAGAACTTAAAGGGACTTTGTACGCTTTATTCAGATGCAAAAACGCTCTGAAAAACGTCACAGCATGGTTTTGGAATATCGATGAGCACACACTGCAAACTGTGTCGCTTTTACCTACCTTTTGTCACAATAAATTGAGCACTCACACATTTATCTATCAAAAAATCGTAGATCTACCAGCCAGAATTAGCCGGCCATTATGTCTCGCCAACAACGTCATTTCTTCGATATACATCCTTGGTTTGACATCACCCAGATGCTGGCTTGAAACAAGCAAAGTGATCTTGAGGAATTTTATGGATAACATCGTAGTTTTTTTTATAGCTATGATAGCTATTCTGGCAAATGAGATTTCACAAAAAGCAGATGACACAGAAGTGAACTTGACAGTGCATTTGTGCATATCATGACTTATCGCCTTGATCAGTGTAGAGTTTTTCTATATAAAGTCTATATATAACAAAGTCTGATCTACCACTTCCCTATGTCTAAACCTGAAGTAAAAACCCATAATCTTCCTTCATTTCTCCTTTTGTTTTTGTCTGTTTTGTTTGTGTGCATGGCTGGAGTGATTTGTGAGTACGTCAAAATCGTTGCGATGCGAATGAATTAAGGGTAACATTGATAATGTGCAATTCAAGGTGCACTGGATCAACTGGATTTGGTGATGTAAAAACTTTTTTTTTCAATTAAAATCCCAATATTCATTTTTTTAAATGGGTATTTCAGTGACGTAATGTTTGATTCAAGGCGCCGTGATAAGTTAGATTTGGACATGAGGATATTTTGGCTCTAGGCCAAGTCAAACATGACCTTTATTGAGGGTTAAAGAATAAGCTGACCAAGCTTTTATTTTTCATCCTACCCTTCATAAAATAAAGTACAAACATCAATAATAAAAAAACCGAATGAAATGAACAATTATCATATCACTACAGCATACCTGCCAACCCTCCTGGTAAATCCTGGAGCTTCCCGGATTTTGTCACCTCTCCGGGTCTTCCCAGAATTCACGTGAAACTCCCGGATTTCGAAATTTCCAGCTTAGATGACCTCAGAAACTAGTGTTATGAAACCCGAAAACCGAAACTGGGTTTCAGGAAGCTTCGCATGTCGGAAGCGGGGGCTGCTTCCTCCTGCAATCCTTTGTTTGGCGGTCTTTAGGCCTGTCTCACGCCGCCATTGAAGTAACCTCGCCACGATGCTGAAGGCAAAGGAGAAGACGAAGAAATGGAAGACCGTCTTTTCAGACGAATACAAAAAATTTGACTTCATCGACAGCTGTCCACAGGACAAATACTGTGCTTTTTGCACAGTTTGCCGCTGCACAGTAAATGTGTCATATGAAGGGAGGACGGCAATCAAAGATCACCAATCCCCCTCCAGGATTTTGTTTGGGAAAAGTTGCCAGCTATGCTACAGGAACACACAAAACGATTAAATTAAGCAAATCATGAATAAGTGTAAATTAAATGAAACGCTCACCTTTGGTAGTGAGTGTGTGCGAGTATGTCTGTGAGTGTGAGTGCATGTGTGTGTTTGTGTATGCGAGTGCGCGTGTGTGTCTGTGTGTGTGCGTGCGCACGTGTTTGTACAAGTGTATGTTTATGTAAGTGTGTATTTCAGTGAGAATGTGTTTTCTGTGTGTTTGATGAAATGTATGTGGGTCTGTGTGCAAGAACGCGTTCACTCGCGTGCGTGCACATACGTGAGAGTGTGTGTTTGTGTGTCTGTGTGCGTGTGTGTATGTCTGTCAGTGTTTCAATGCTGATTGTAAAGCGCTTTGTGCTCGATAAAAAGCGCTGTGCTGTGGAACCTCCCTTATAAGACCTTCAAAAATCATGCAAAATTAGGTCTTATAAAGGAGGGGTCTTATAAGGGAGGTAATTTTAATGCTTACAAAGAAGGGCAATGTCTCGGAGAAGTAGGTCTTATATGCATGGATGCTCCTGCTTTGAGGATGTCCTGAAATGCAGGATTTTTTAATTGTATGGAGCCGGTGTCGCCGGATTATGAGAATTTGAAAAGCAACAAATTTCATATTTATAAACATTTTGTCGGTTTTGCTGCATGTGTAGAACATAAAATAAATGAATACAGATACATATTTACATGCCTTTATCAGGAACTTTATATTTTTAGGATTGTTTAAGTCAAGTTGTTAACTGGGCGACCCCTGGACCCCTGCCTTGCAGGATTTTTGAAATTTCCCAGGAGCACCCATGTATGTGGGAGGGAGTCTTATAATGGGAGGTCTTATGTGGGAGGGAGTCTTACAATGGGAGGTCTTATAAGGGAGGGAGTCTTACAATGGGAGGTCTTATAAGGGAGGGAGTCTTACAATGGGAGGTCTTATAAGGGAGGCTCCACTGTATTAGTGTCCGTTTATTATTATCATAAACTACTTTTTTTTTTAAATTCATGCACCAAACCAAATGTTTGCAAATGACTGGACCTCTTAGCAACATGATTTGTTTATGGGAGTTTTTGTTTTCCAGCGAGAAAGGATGACCTACGGGCGGACCCACAGTGATGAGGAGATGGAGGAGGAGGAAGACGAGGTGGATTGCGTCAGACCAAGAGTCCCCCAGCCTCTGCCGGACATGTGTGCTGCCCTCTCCACCAGGGCTGCACCTCCCCTGCCGTCCGGCCGACCTAAATCTATTTTGAAGAAGAAAATGGTGAGCGTTTCTGGTCCCATGCTCAAAATAACCAGATTTCATCTATCCTCTGTGGGGTTTTTTTGGGGGGAGTGGGGCGTGAAATTGAGAAAAATTGGCTTTTTAAGCTGAAAATTATACCAATACGAGGGGTGAATGCCAGAACTTCCCATCTGTGCTCTTTATTCCTTTTGAGATAGACCGTTCTGGCAGGCACCCCTCGAATAGACGATTTTCGGAGGAAAAAAAACTAGGGGAGAGTACTTCGTGAAAATTACCTCCATTACTCGGTCAAATACCATAGCAACAATGGCGTTGAAGCTTGAAACCGCAGGATGCGAGTCAGCTACTTGCAAACATTTTTTTATAGAAAAATTAGGGGTGGCCCGTTGCCACAAACTGGTAAAACTTTCAAAATGTGACGTAAAAATATAAATGACATAAATTTTAGAATGATGTACGGTGTTCTAAGTGCTGTATGTCTGCTCAAACACACGAGGCGAGAGCTGGGGATCAACATGATGGTAGAGTAACTTCCCCTGTTTGACCGATTGAATTAGGCAAGATCACTCCCACACACCATGAAATTACTCCCCTTAATTATTTCCGAACAATTCCTATTCTTCTGCTGGTGTTGCGTCCTAAACTGGACCTCGTGTCATTGATGTCGATCAAGGTTATGCTAAACATTCTAAACTGTTTCTCTACTCGTTGCTTATTCTCAAATGGTGGCGGAGCAGAATAATTGATAAAAAAAACCGATGTTCTTAATTTTTGCTCTTTCAAAATTCCAGTAGATTTCAAAGGCAAAGATTTTTACAGCTTTGGGGATGGGTAGAAGTAAAGAAAATGAAATATAAATTCACATTGGTGATGATGAATAGACAGAGTATAAAGAAGTGACCTGTTTCTGACGCCCAAGTGTGATGCAAACATTACCAAAACTCAAGACTTGTTCCGAGACAAGCACGATTTTCAAAAATATAAATGTTGAATTTAACAAAGCGGTGGTTAACAAGCTGTCCTCAACTTTTGTCGATGTGCGTGTTAACTTGTTTCAGAAACTGCGTAGCGAGGAAGCGGACGACAGTTTCGCCAAAATCCTGTACCACGCTTGCAGCTCCTCCAAGTCTGACGACAAGGACACGGACAAGGACAAAGGCTCCAAGAAATGAACATTCAACGTTCAGTCTTGACTCGCTCACATTGCCCCAGGTCTTGTTTCCTCTCTGATTTTGTTTCTGCATTGACAAAGGGCTTATGTATGCCAGCGCGAGTTTATATCGCTTGTTGGTTCTTGTATGTCACCGTGAATCTTTGTGACGAGTAATAGCTATGATGTCTTTGGAATACCCTAGTTTATGGACTATAAGGCGATACTTTTTTCCCCAGACTAAGATCCCTGCGCCTTATGATGTGACTGATAATATAGTAAGGAAATAGAATAACAAAATCTGAATTTTGCGTCAAATTTGGGGTGTGCACCTTATAATCAGGTGCGCCTTATAGGCCGTAAAATACAGTAAATAATCATATAATGAGGATGTTGATTTGATACGTTTCTGGGAGTGTGTACAATTGCCATATTGTTATTGCTAAGCAGCGGTGAAGCCAAAGCTGCTTAATGTTTTTACCACTGTCTGTTCCTGCCCATCTATGCTACCACAATGGCGTTTGAACAGAGGCATGTAGGAGGCTCAAATTTTGCATGCGGATAGGAAGTTGAGGTATCTAGGCTAAGTTCGAAGATGAAACGAAAGTCACTGGTCAAAGGTCAAGTTCACTGCTGGTTGATCAAGCGTTTTCAGGCTCTAGTTCATTTTGTTTTGTAATGGTGATGCTACAGCAATGTTTTGGAAGAGGATGATGCAAAAAGGTTGCTATTATTATGAGTGGGGGCTTTGCTGGTTTTTTGTTGTTTTGTTTTGGTCTTGTTTGTCATATCATTGTTCCGTTTGAGTATCTCACAGGCAAGAGAGTGATAAAGAGTAGAGAAGTCTGAGTATCAAAGGTTATAATTTGATCATAGAATACTGGTAATCATTTTCATTCATAGCTTTAATTGATCAGGATTAAATGTTTAGCATTGCGTACTAGTTTTTGTTTCTGCTCGCTTTCTTTTCCTCTAGTACACTTTGTCTTCTTTTTTGTTGTTGTTGTTGTCGTACCCTGGCTGAAAGACTCCAGGGATCATCCCAACAGCCGAAGCACTTGAACACTATGGTACAAATGCACCAGCCAGGGATGAGAACGTTACGTGTGTGACCGTTTTTTGATTACCCCGACACATGGGCAGCCACACTCCGACTTCAGAAGAGCGTTCTTTTTTTCTATTTCTTGATTGCTTTCAAAAGAAATCCGATTGTACATTTCTTTTTTGAAACTGTACATTTTGTTAAAACAATTACTTTCTCCTTGCTGTGATGAACATACGTTTGAATGAATACAATCCATATAAGTAATAAATGTCATTTGAATTATTTATGTTATACTTTTTGGGGTTTTTCTTATATTGCTCAAGTAGCAAATAATGTGTTTTGTGCCATTGAGTATTTGTTTGTTTCATTTGCACCACAAGCAGAAGCACCGCTGGAAATAAAATCCCTGCTCCGAGTTCTATGCTATTTTTATCCTAGGTTTTAATTTATGCAAAAATGTGTTACTGTTGCTTTTCTGTTTCAGTTTTTTATTTTTTTAATAAATTATTTCATTTGTAAGATTTGCAATGTTTACGATGTCTACCAATCTCCAATATTAAAAGTTGTTTCCATATTTTCTGTTTATCTCTTCATTACCATCCATTGTTACATGGTACAGTGTTGATGATGAAGTGTTAATGCTGTTTTTGATGTACGCAAATTCAAGTTTTCGTTTAATTCATGATGTGCCAATCTTTTCTTCCATTTTGCTTTCCATGTGTGAAGACAACCCTCCAAAAACCATTATGAAGAAATGAAGAGACAAATGTTTTCTTGTATTAAATCAAACGAAACGTCGGTCCAGTATTTCTTTATTGTTGCAACTTGGAGTACCATATTTATTGGACTATGAGGTGCACCTTTGGACAATGCACCCCCCCCCAAAAGTTGACCCAAATTTCAGATTTTGTTATTATATTTTCTTACTATTTTATTAGTCATATTATAAAGCGCAGGGGTCCGAGTCTGGGAGTCGGGGGGAAATGTTTCGCCTTATAATCCGAAAAATACGGTATGGCTCCCCCCCACCTGCGTGCGCATCTCGACCCTTCCAACGGAAGTGTCGTCATCTTAGTCCTTATTTGTGTAAACAAAGTGAAAATGTTATCTAAATGTGTAAAGAAAACATCCAGATGTTATAAATACAGTTTAAATAAGTTTCGATTTGGAACAGCCAAATACGCAGCATCGATCTGGCATTTTTCAAAAAAAGTTAATGACTAAGATGGCGGTCTCCCATAATATGGCGCTCCTTGTGACCGGATATGACGACACGTGGGTACCAGCCATTCTGAATTGGGGGGGTGTTAACTCTTCTAGCGCCATGTATTTGTTCATGTTCTTGGTTGTTCGTTGCATCCCAACTGACAAGAGGAGGGCAACTGATTTTTTCCAGTGCTTATGCGCTGCCTTAACCCCTTCACTGCTTGCTACGAGTGCCGCTCGTAGTTGATGACATCATTAACCCTTTCACCGCCAGCCATATTTCAGCCAAAAATGTCCATTAAATTTACCTGGGTAGAGAACAAAATCCATCTACAGTTTTGGGGATTCTTCTGTGACGTATATAAAATAAGGTCTATCCTTACTTCCCGAAACAAAGACAATATGATCTTTGGATAATAGACCCCAATTTGATGCCTTTTAGTGACATAGGTGTTACATCACTGTGGTGCTAAAATGCAACGTTGGCGGTGAAAGGGTTAATGTCATAACCTTTTATGTCATAGACCTAGAATGATGGTTCTTCGTTTAGATAAGCCAGGAAAGGTATATATCTCTAGACCATTTTCTCAGATTGAGTGCAAGAGGTTTGGTTCAAACTTTATAACTAAAAAATCAATATTTTCTCTTTTTTTCTGGCAGTGAAGGGGTTAAGGGAAAATCACTGACATAAGCTCTGAAAGTAGACAGTGTGTGTCTTTGCATTTGGTGGGAGTGAAGTGTGATGTACTGGGCAGATGTATTTGCCCTTGGTACTAAAGGAGTTAATGGTCTTAACCCAGGGTAAGGCCGGGTTCACATTAGTTCACAGGGTAAGGCCGGGTTCACGTAAGTTCCGTATGGAAAACCCTAAATAAGTGGAAGAAAGAAGGATAAAAGTTTACGCTTATAGGGGAAATTCAGACACGTGCGCAATTTTTTTCCCTTCTTCGTTTCACTTATTTATGGATTGCGCACGGGTTTCCGCATAGAATATCCGCTTATGTGTGTACATGACCTTAGCAGTAGGTCTTTCTCCTATTTTTTCTATTAGGTACGTGCACCCTCCTAGTTCTGTTACGATTTATCGTCAGAAGTGGCGTCTGCGCCGTACTGAACCAGAAGCAGGACTAGAACCAGACAAACACACATTATGGTATCTCTTTGTCATGTATGTCTACCTCGAGAAAGTTCCTTTGGTAGTGTCACAAATTCAGCAAAATGACTATAAAAAGGTTTTGCCCACAACCTTGCCTTACTTGCATGAGCATGAGGACTGTTATGTAAATGCGATTAGTATGTGTGATTTTCCCCGTGGGGATACCGGGGGGGAGGGTCTTTCGTAAAAAATAGTTCTCCCACCTTCTGGAAGTTCTGTGCTTGTAACTTCCTCTAATCTGCCACTCTCTTTGACTCTGCCTTTTCCCTTTGCTTTCTGTCATCTACTATCTTTCTAACTTATTGGCCCATTCTCCTGCCCTTTTTTCAAAAAAAAATCTTCAAAATATTTTTTCTCCTTTGAGCTCCTCCGAAATCGAAATGTGTCGGCTGTACGCAGCGGGGAGACCAGTGAAAACTGAAAACTGGACACATACATACCTTACCCACTATGGCCATGGAACACAGAAGAAGAAGAATGTGTAATTTCTTTAAATGGCTCTCTTGTTGATATTATCGTATGTATGGGTAAAGGTTATAATACAGTGGAACCTCCCTTATAAGACCTCCCATTATAAGACCTCCCATTATAAGACTCCCTCCCATATAAGACCTACTTCTCTGAGACATTACCCTTCTTTGCAAGTATTAAAATTATCTCCCTTATAAGACCCCTCCCTTATAAGACCTCATTTTGGATTATTTTTGAAGGTCTTATAAGGGAGGTTCCACTGTAATGGCAGAAGTGATTGTGATAACGAGCTCTGGGATGGAAACCTTTGTTTGGACGAGGGGGGCAGAGGTGTTTGTTTAGACGAGGGGGGCAGAGGTCTTTGTTTGGACGAGGGGGGCAGAGGTCTTTGTTTAGACGAGGGGGGCAGAGGTCTTTGTTTGGACGAGGGGGGCAGAGGTCTTTGTTTGGACGAGGGGGGCAGAGGTCTTTGTTTGGACGAGGGGGGCAGAGGTCTTTGTTTAGACGAGGGGGGCAGAGGTCTTTGTTTGGACGAGGGGGGCAGAGGTCTTTGTTTAGACGAGGGGGGCAGAGGTGTTTGTTTGGACGAGGGGGGCAGAGGTGTTTGTTTGGACGAGGGGGGGCAGAGGTCTTTGTTGGGACGAGGGGGGCAGAGGTCTTTGTTTGGACGAGGGGGGCAGAGGTCTTTGTTTGGACGAGGGGGGCAGAGGTCTTTGTTTGGACGAGGGGGGCAGAGAAGTGGGTATGGAGGTATTAAAGAGGAGTTGTGCCTGGGCGTGGGGTCTGTCTAAAGACCCTTGTTACTTTTCGTCTGCACATTTTTTTCCCCAACCAAAATAAACTGTGGAGCAAAGTGATGAATGGAATCACGGTTTCTGAAGGTGTTTTGGAGATTTTCTGGGAATGCATAGTGGGTGGATGCGATGGGATTAGTTGGTTGTGATTGATTGGTTGTTTATAAAAATTGATTCTTATTGAAAGTAATCTCCAAGGTTTGATGGTGGTGGGATGACTGTACATACTTTTTTTGTTTAATGATTGTTCCCTTCTTGTTTTCCACCAAATGAATGTCATGGCATGTTCTGGTATGTTCTGATTCAATGTGTATTCCTTTGTTTTCCACCAAGTGAATGTCATGGCATGTTCTGGCATGTTCTGATTCAATGTGTATTCCTTTGTTTCCACCAAATGAATGTCATGGCATGTTCTGGCATGTTCTGATTCAATGTGTATTCCTTTGTTTTCCAATCTTAAGTTTGTCACGTTAACGCTTGTTAAAATTCAAAGTGATTGCGTTTTTGTGTTTTTTTCTAAGCTGAGATTCCTCCTATGCATGCACATTGATGATTTCAAGTGTTTCCATTTTTCCAATCAGAGATTATTTAATTTATTCATCACCAAATTGTTATGCTTTATTGTTGTTTGTTAGTCAGAGAATGTAAAATCTTTTTGTACAGATATTTATGATGCTGTTTTCTTGTTTATAATCTTGGATAATTTTGTAAGTGCTGCAAAATGACGCGCTCCCCCTCCGCCTTCCTGTTCCTCTCCTACCATGTTTTTCTGAACTATTTTCTTAACTATCACGCTGGATATTTTGGATATTAATAGTCTCTTTTTGTATTTCCAAACTTGATTGCTTGCAAAGCTACTTTTTTGTGTGTTTTGTTATATACCTTTATTTAATTCTAAGAATACTGTACAAATGTTTGTTTAAACAGTTAAAGATTTCTTCTTTGAAATTGTTAAAAAATTAAAAAATTTGCAACTAACAATATTGCTTTTAGTGAATGCTTGTCCGTTTGAGAAAATGTTTTTCTTTAGATGCATTCAGTGTGTTGCATCAGTGTCTGTCAAACTCGCTTCAAAATGTAAAACCTTGTAAACTAGCAACAGAAAGTGACAATGATAACAAAAAAAATGCAGACTGAAAATGAAAACATGCATAAATTCTTTCTAAATTTTATTGATCAGAATTGGTTTAAAATGCACATATATAAAAAAAAGATTTTGGCAAAGTGAAATCGTTTCAGCCAGAAAAACTTAAACGGAATACCATCAAAAGCATGACCTGAAAGCAGATGCATATTTCCAACCTGAAAGCAATGGTAGGCTGCAAGTAAAACCAGGCAGCAAAAAGATCCAAAAACAATCGTTCTGATTCATCATTATAACTTCAATACCCACACCCAACCCACAAAGGGATTTTTTTCTCTCTAATGATTAAATTATTAGCCTGAAAATGCAACAGTGATTTGGGGTCTTGACAGCTGGGGAATACCACCAGTAATTAATATTGTCTTTGATTCACTCCTTAGGTCAGGGCATGGGAATAAAGAAAGGTCCTGCATTCCATAATTAAATAAATGTCCAAAGGCTCGTGAACTTGTCAGTTCACAACACCTACGGTCACTAAGCTATGAAATATTTCAACTTTATTTTCATTCACAAATGCAAGCACACGCCCACATTTATGCATGCACGCACATGATTCTTGCCCCGATTCAACTTTGTGTATATTAAACACTTCTACCAGTAAATGTTAGTTTGTTTCCTATTCAAATAAGACAGCAAGAAACAATAAGATTATTAAAAATCTATAACTGCTAACATCATGGGCAGCAAAAAGAATAAATTAATTCAGAAAATTCTATTCAGTGCAAGAGAGGAAATAAAAGGTTTTAAGGCACATGACAATAGGAAAATGCAATTTTCATTTTGTAATGCATATTCATCACAAGATTCGCAGAAAATAACTTGCAGTTTTAAGCTTGGGTGAAATGAGAAATACTCAACAAACAAAATTATTTTTTAAATTGTAATTAAAACTTATTAGTCCTCCCCCTCTCTCTTTGAGCAATCAATTAACTATCTCTCTCTTTCTCTAACACACACACACACACACACACACATCACTGCATTGTAATGATACAAAACCAGGGCCTGTATTCATGTTGAGATAGCATGAGACTTAGCATGATGCTAACTTAGAAGCTCTTCCAATGTCCTATAGGATTTAATAGGACTTTTGGAAGAGCTTCCAAGTTAGCATCATGCTATCTCAACGTGAATACAGGCCCAGAGCAAGATCATCCTAAAACCAGTTCTAAATAAGACCCCAAAAATCACAGTAAATACCACAACTGAATATGATTTATAAAATATCGTACCAATGCAAAATGCACAAACTGGCTCTCTCCATCACTTAAAACATTTTTTTTGTACATACAGTACACGTTCACTGTACAAAAGGGTGCAAACCAACCTGCTAACACAAATAGGACCAACGGTGGCCTGATTCAATCAAAACATATCACAGTATTATCAATTGATCACAGTTCATGGGTTCCTGATCCGCTGCTTACCCCCGTGGGGATACCGGGGAGCCTTCTGTATAAATAGTTCCCCCACCTTCTGGAAGTTCTGTGCTTGTAACTTCCTCTGATCTGTCGCTCTCTTTGACTCTGCCTTTTCCCTTTGCTTACTGTCATTTACTATCTTTCTGCCTTACCGGTCCATTCTCCTGCCCTTTCTTTCATGAAACACTTTCAAAAAGATTTCCTCCAGCCAAAGTCGGACTTGCTGGGCCTAACTATTTCTCAGTTAGGCGCATAACGGCACATTGACGCATTTGTTCTCATAATTGAACGATCGAAGAAGAAGAAGATCTGCTGTTTGCAAACTGAGCACTACAACGCTAAAAACTGGTCAAGGTTTAGTCACATTTGACATTCTAATGTGAAGCAAGACTCGGATATACTATATAATTATAAAGAAAGCTAACCGGCGACTTGTTCAATGGGTTTTTTCTCTACATTATGAGCAAATAATAATCTCGGTACAATCAGTATTAGTGGACATTTGGGTAAAGGTCAAGATGTGCCCCCCCCCCTCCCCCTTTACATTTCTCGGCTCTCCCCGCATTTTCACACTTGCCTTTCTTACCAAACATTAAGCTGTATTTTATTAACCTTTTCAGCTCATTATCTTTGTTGGATAATTAATCGCAGTCATGATGAAGGCCATTATCTAATAGGACACCCCCCCCTATGTAGTGCAGTACACACAACAGCCGCGGAGCATTTGTCACATTCCTGGTTCATTGCGTTTCTCCGTCTTGCCTTTATCTTCTACTATTATTGAAGGCATGTGTTTAATTATGTCAATGGATGAAAATTAGTGTTAAATATAGCAAACGATAGAGGATGAAGTACTCAATCTGCAGTAAGAAAGGCAAGACTGAAAAAGTGGAAACACCCGAGAAATGGCGGGGGGGGGGGGGGGGGGGGGGGGGGGAGGCACATCTTTATCTTTACCGAGATTTGGCATTCAAACTTGTCAATCACAACCACATGAGAGAGTGACAACCCACTCTTGGACGTCTGCTGGGTGTTCTATGTTTTGACGGTGGGTGTATCCTTGAGGTAATTGGTCCCACACTTGACGTCTGCTGGGTGGGTTTTTTCTGTGTTTTGACGGTGGGTGTATCCTTGAGGTAATTGGTCCCACACTTGACGTCTGCTGGGTGGGTTCTTTCTGTGTTTTGACGGTGGGTGTATCCTTGAGGTAATTGGTCCCACACTTGACGTCTGCTGGGTGTTCTTTCTATGTTTTGACGGTGGGTGTATCCTTGAGGTAATTGGTCCCACACTTGACGTCTGCTGGGTGTTCTTTCTATGTTTTGACGGTGGGTGTATCCTTGAGGTAATTGGTCCCACACTTGACGTCTGCTGGGTGTTCTTTCTATGTTTTGACGGTGGGTGTATCCTTGAGGTAATTGGTCCCACACTTGACGTCTGCTGGGTGTTCTATGTTTTGACGGTGGGTGTATCCTTGAGGTAATTGGTCCCACACTTGACGTCTGCTGGGTGTTCTTTCTATGTTTTGACGGTGGGTGTATTGGTCCCACACTTGACGTCTGCTGGGTGTTCTATGTTTTGACGGTGGGTGTATCCTTGAGGTAATTGGTCCCACACTTGACGTCTGCTGGGCGTTCTTTCTATGTTTTGACGGTGGGTGTATTGGTCCCACACTTGACGTCTGCTGGGTGTTCTATGTTTTGACGGTGGGTGTATCCTTGAGGTAATTGGTCCCACACTTGACGTCTGCTGGGTGTTCTATGTTTTGACGGTGGGTGTATCCTTGAGGTAATTGGTCCCACACTTGACATCTGCTGGGTGTTCTTTCTATGTTTTGACGGTGGGTGTATCCTTGAGGTAATTCGTCCACAAGGTGCTCAGACATTTAGCCTCCTGAAACAACCGCAAGCAAAAAGTGTTGTACTTCTTTTTTTCTTTCAATGTACTTTAAAATCAGATTAGTTTTCATAATGACAGAAGAAATGATGATTTGCACATGTACTCCTCCACCACCACCCACCACCAGCATATTACTGATTTTTTACCCCCCAACAAAATATTTAAAAAATCATTTATTTCACACAAAAAAACCATATTGCAACAACACTAACAAACTAAAAATCAAATGAAGATGCATGCCACAAAAACCAGAGCGTTGGCTCTGATGAAGACTTTCTCAAGGTATGATCATTCCATTGCCAGTCTGTTGTTTCCGACTATGACTGCCAGACAGCAGTCTGTTGTTTCCGACTATGACTGCCAGACAGCAGTCTGTTGTTTCCGACTATGACTGCCAGACAGCAGTCTGTTGTTTCCGACTATGACTGCCAGACAGCAGTCTGTTGTTTCCGACTATGACTGCCAGACAGCAGTCTGTTGTTTCCGACTATGACTGCCAGACAGCAGTCTGTTGTTTCCGACTATGACTGCCAGACAGCAGTCTGTTGTTTCCGACTATGACTGCCAGACAGCAGTCTGTTGTTTCCGACTATGACTGCCAGACAGCAGTCTGTTGTTTCCGACTATGACTGCCAGACAGCAGTCTGTTGTTTCCGACTATGACTGCCAGACATTAGAGGGGACAGCTGCTATTCTGGACGGCACGGCTAGAGCTTTTTTGCAGTGGAGATGCCTTGCCCAGGGTACATCAAACTATGGATCAATGAACCAAAAGGGCATTTGCCGTGCGTGGGCGACCTTGAATTTCAGATTTTCACTGAATTGAAATTTGAGAGGTCACTGCAACTACGGAAAAAAAACCATGCAGGCAATTTTGTGGTCTAGTCTACAGTACAAACACCCGTGGCAAATGCCCTATTGTACAACTCTATAAATGAAAGAAAAAGACCTATAGATGCAATATGTATAACTCATGGGTGCAACTTATCCTGGTATACAAGGACTTCCTGTTTTTGAATTTTACCACAAAAGGAATTTCCTTTGTTTTTAAATTTGTTAAACAAGATCTTTGTGTGTCTACTGTATTTTTCAAACCCTTTGAAATAAGCATCTGTATACATTGTGAAAAAAGCAAACTAAAATACCTTCATAAATCAATTTTTTTCCTCAGCTGCAGGGGGACATTACCCCTACCCCGGCCTTTCATTTTTTGGTGTACCGTCATTTTCTGACTATAAGGCGATATTTTTTTCTCCAATTTCGACCTATGTGCCCAATAAACAAGGGTGCCCTATTAGTTAACAAAATCGTGAAAAGAGAGGCAACGATTGCCATACTCAGTAGTCTACTGTGAGTCACAACATTGAGAGTGGTAACGAGTCGCCGATACGACGAATACTCACGTTAAAATGCTTCAAAATCCCTATTATCATCCGAGATACTGTCCAGCAGATGCCATAACCCTTCAATGGATGTAAAAAAGCATCGTTGTAGAGCTTAAAATGCCATAATTCTACCAGTTTTCGCAAACAAAAGTCCAAACACAACAACCGGAAGTCGCAAAAGTTCGATTATTTGAGAAGGGAGCCAACTCTCATTTATGACAGCAGTAATGGCGGTCGGTAAGCGTTTACAGGACGTGAACCGGCTTCAAACTTCGACTTTCTTTTGCGAGGTGCGTATAACCGTATAAACGAGGGCGCCTTTAATTTTTTTTCTGATTTTTCTTGAAAATTGCCCTATTCGCCTTACACACAGCAGCGCCTAATGATCCGAAAAACACGGTAGTTGTACCCATGATAACTGGACTGAGTGGGCCTTACCATGATGCGTGACTTGTCCACCACTTCTGTCAGAGACAGGGGGATGGCGGGTGGTGAAGCTGGTGCAGCCTCCACTGACTTGGGGGACTTCCTGCTCCCTCTACTCTTCCCACTGTTCAACAGCAAAATGTTCACAGTTTATTCTTTTAGTTCTGTGCGGCTTAAAAAAAAGCAACACTAGTAACAGTGGAACCTCCCTTATAAGACCTCCCATTATAAGACTCCCTCCCATATAAGACCTACTTCTCTGAGATATTGCCCTTCTTTGTAAGTATTAAAATTACATCCCTTATAAGACCCTTCCCGTATAAGACCTCATTTTGGATTATTTTTGAAGGTCTTATAAGGGAGGTTCCACGGTAGCAGCATTAGCACCGACACTAACATTACCTGCAGCAGCAGTTTCACTTTTCAATGTTACTAACACCCTCCCCCCAAAAAAAAAACCCCACATGCATCTGACAGTCTTTCTGGAAGACCAGCAAGAATAGGCAGCGCACACACATCTCAACATATTTATTCAGGGAAACAAGACAAGCATGATAAACACCACACAATTCATCTCCTGAAAACTAAGAATAAATATCAGACAACTACACGAAACATCAGCCTAGATAGGCTTAGCTTAAAAAGTGACGGCCAAAAATTAGTGACAATGTAAAGACAAACAACAGGAGTGGCCCAATGCTCACACATGCACATATACTCTCTCTCTCTCTCTCTCTCACTCTCTCCTTCTCACATGCACATGATACATAATTCTTGAACTAATCACACACACACACACACACACACACAAAGAAGCGTGGGGCACTTGCCTTCTATTAGCCTTAATAGAAAGACGCACGCACATAGAAAACCCAATCGTTGGTATTGGTATTGGCATTTCTTATCTTGTCAAAGAGATTTGTCTCTGTGAAATTTTGGCCGCTCCCATGCCGAGAGAATGTGACAGCTACTACAACGCCACCAATTTTATTTTTTTAATGGGGGGGGGGGGGGGGGGGGGGGGGGGGGGGGGGGGGGGGGGGGGGGTAAAAAGGGGGGGGGAGGGTAAAGGGGGGGGGGGGTCAATTTGGTTCAAATTAGGCAGCAGGAATCAGCTTGCTCGTATCGACTTCTCATTGCCACGGGTTGTTTTGCATACGTGCGTGTAAAACTAAAAGCACTACAAGGGTCAACCTTGCTTTAAGTCTCCATCCGTCCCTTAAACCCCTTACCTCCCCCCCCCCATGTCCCCTCCACCCTCACCCCACCCTCACCTCACCAACCCCACCCTACCCCCTTCCTTACTCCCTCCACACGCACCTGGCGGTCTTTCTGGACGATCTGCGAGACTGAATGGCGGACATCTCCCTCTCTTCCTGCTCCAGGACGGAGGGCAAAGCAATCTGCGTTGAGGGGGCCCCTCCCCCTGCCTCCCCTGGCACAGGGCTGGAGGTGGTGGGGGCAGGGTGGTGGGGGACCCCGCCTTCCTCCCGGCCAGACTCCCGGGTGGGCAGGCCAGAGTAGAAATGCTGGTCTGAGATCTGAAAGAAGAAAAATATGTTTAACGTCCACCGGTCTGAAACATGACACATATGGGACATTAGTAGATATAATGATGGTGGGAACGATCCTGGAAGCAATGCCCAGAGGCAGTGCAACACCAGGAAAGTCCCACATTTTTAACAATACAGATATTATTGTAAGAACTAAGAACAACAAATCGATGTTTATATAGCGCTTTCTATCGATCACAAAGCGCTTTTCAATCAGTATTTAAACATGCACACGCGCATGTGAATGCGTGCGTGCACACATACATTTTATCAAAGTGAAAAGCACAGATGCACTTACTGACACGCACATACACACACACACACTCAGTCTCTGTCTCTCTGATTCTTTCTCTCTTTCTCTCTCTCTCACCGAACATAATCTCTCCTACGCACACACATACACTTACACACATACAAGCACACGTACACACAACAAACATACATGCACGTGCTCGCATGCGCAGCCATGAGGGATAAGAGGGAGAAGATAATGAGCGCTTCTGGACACCCCACTGGGGATCACTCTAATGGCTTATATTACTTCCCTTTGTCAAATAAGAAGCAATGTCTATTTCCGTTGCATGCCAGCAAGAGACAGAGAAAGAGAGAGCGAGTTTGGCAATGCTAAGAAACTGCCTCTAAATGAAACACTTGGTGTCAAGGGCTAAGAACCATGGCTTCACCTAAACAGCCCATTACACTTGCTTGGGAAAGAAGACAATAATATTGACAGGGGAAAAAAATCAACAAAAGATAGCTTCTTCGTGTTGTTGTTGTTGTTGTCATACCCTGGCTTAAAAACTCCAGGGATCATCCCAACTAGAGTACCTCCAACAGCCGAAGCACTTGAACACTATAGTACAAATACACCAGCTAGGGATGAGAACATTATGTGTGTGACAGTTTCTGATTACCCCGCGACCTGGGCAGCCACACTCCGACTTTGGAGGATTTTGGATACTGATGACGTTATGCTCTAAAGACAATCCCCGCATAACTATGCAGAGGATAACAACATTTTCATGTAGCCTTGGTGTTCTAGCCTATGTCAATTGGTCTGACACAGCCTTAAGCCAAAGCGACTTCGTATTGTCGGATTATATGTCTTATTATTGATAGCAATGGTGCTCGCCTGAGGCAGTGATGTCTTGAAGGGGTTAAACAGGGTGTTGGAGGCAGAGATAAAAGGGGCAGAAAGTTTTGTGATTCTAGCGTAATACGTTACCAGGTCTTTGAGAGGCGAACCGTTGATAATGAAATCCATGTCATCGTGCAGCTCTAGAATTCTGAAAAACGAAGGAAAAAACAAAACAAACAAAAAAACAGTATGTTATCAGAAGACAAGACCTGTGGCTAATATTCATTGGCTATTGAGCTGTTGATTAAGAGAGAGCAAACCAGTATTTAAATGTAAAGGGGGAAAAAAACAAAGAAAGAATGAAAGAGAGAAAGAAAGAAAGAAAAGGAACGAACAAACAAAAGAGGAAGGAAGAAAGCCTATGTAACACAAAAACATTCAACAAAGTTGTACTTTCGACAACCTCCTCATGTTAACGACCCTCAATCTCAAAGTCTGCTTCTTTCGGGTTTATTAAAATACTCCTAGGCTGATCCTAACCCTATCTCATTCCTAAGAATGGCAGAATGTTGCTTAATTCTCAGTAAAAGCTTTCAATGCGAAAATTTTAGTGGGGTGGTTGGGGGTGCATAAAGTACTTCTTCTTCTTCTTCTGCATTCCCAGGCCATATGGCCATAATGGGTAAGGTATGTATGTGTCCGGTTTTCAGTTTTCACTGGTCTCCCCGCTGTGTACAGCAGACACATTCTGATTTCGGAGCTCAAAGGAGAAAAAATATTTGGAAGATTTTTCTGAAAAAGAATGGGCCCAATAAGTCAGAAAGATAGATGATAGAAAGCAAAGGACAAAGAATCAGGTGTGCCTCAGGGGACTGTCCTTGGCCCCATCCTATTTTTGTGCTACATACTGGGGGGTCTTTTGTAAAAATAGTTTCCCCATGTTCTGGAAGTTCTGTGCTTGCAACTTCCTCTAATCTGCCACTCTCTTTGACTCTGCCTTTTCCCTTTGCTTTCTATCATCTACTATTTTTCTGACTTATTGGCCCAAACAAACAAATCTTTCACATTTTTCTCCTTTGAGCTCCTCCGAAATCGGAATGTATCGGCTGTACGCAGAAGGGAGACCAGTGAAAACTCAAAGCCGGACACATACGTACCTTATCCATTATGGCCATATGGCCTGGGAGCGCAGAAGAAGAAATCTTGAACCAGGTTCTGGTTCAATCTTGATAAGGTTCATAAAGGTCGTCCTGCTTTATGTTATAGGGTTTTTTCGAATTTGTTAACAGCACCTGTACAACCATTTTTTTAATAGCACATGTACAACAACTTTGTTAACTATTAATTCGCAGTGTATTCCATATGCTTTTCTTCCTCTCCTGCTCTCTTTCGCTCTCTCTTCTTCTCTCTTTCTTTACCCTTTTCTCTCTTTCACGTTTTTTTCTTCCCATCTTTCTTTTCCCTTTTGTCCTCTTTATTACTTAGGTTTGTGTGGATGTGTGTCTGGATATGTATGTGTAATATTGGGTGTGAGTGTATATTAAGAAAAACAAAACAAAGCAACCTTCTTTATACTTGTTATTAATAAGAAAAAAGGCAAAACAAACTTTTTTCTCTTTTCTTGTTTTGTTTTATTCATCTTTATTTACAAAGTAATCACTGTTTATTATTCATGAATGTTGAATCATACATATACAGACAAACCCCTATTTTACGACCCTCTGTCAAGCGACCACCTCTCATTTGAGACCGGATTTGTTGGCACGGATGCATTTTACTATGTAAACGACCTCTCTTAAACGACTTCCTCTAAAACGTGACTTACGACCGCCATTTTGTTGGTTTTTACGACCGTTGTTGTCGTCTGCATAGACTTCGAGCAAAGGGAAACAACCACGGTCAAGGGCCTGAAAGCGGAGTCGCTTCCCTTGTTGTAGAAAAGATGGCGGAAAGCGTAGGAAAAGCACGAAAACCACTGACTTTGAAAAAGAAAACCACTGACTATGGACGAGAGTGGAGGTGATTAACAGAAGTCGGCGAAGTGAAACTGTAATACATCGATTGCACAATCCTATGGAGTTGGAAAGACCCAAATCCAGTTTTAATATGTCATTGTATGTGTGCATGAAGAAGAGAGTATGAACTGTGCTGAACTTTTTCTTTCTACGGCTGCCAGTGCAAACCTCCGTCATACGACCCCTCCAATTTACGACCGATTTTTCCGGACATTTTGGAAGTCTTAAAATAGAGGTTTGTCTGTAATAAGAAAAAAGGCAAGACAAACTTTTTTTTATCTTTTTTGTTTTGTTTTCTTTTATTCATCTTTATTTACAAAGTAATCACTGTTCATTATTCATGAATGTTGACATATATATGAATATTATTGTAAATGTGCGAAGAAGGAATAGAATGTTTACTACCAAGAAGAAGAAGAAGAAGAAAGGAGAACCCACCTGCTAGCTGCAGCAGCGTTGGCCATGGCCAACTGATGCATTTTGCTCAGTTTGTAGCTGTACTTCTTTCTGTTCTTCTCCAGCTCCTTCAGCTTCATTTGATCATGGACCTACATTTCAAGAACAAATAAACAAACACAAAGGGATTTGAATTCACACTCCAGCAGTTTAACCTCTTCAGTGCCGACGACGTATATATATATATATATATATATTTATATTTGTGTTATATATATATATATATATATATTTATGTCATCATGCAGGGTTCCCGTTATCCTGACTCATAATCCCCTCAACCCTCCCCTGGGCCGATGGCTTAGGGATAGCCATCATCTGATCCAGAGCAGCAGCAAAATGAAGAAGGCCACCCCTGACGCGCCCCTAGTCGGACACAGAAAATGCCGATCACTCAGGGACATGCTGATGCCCTCAGCCCTCCCTGCCCCATGCAGCGACCAGGAGCCGGGCTGCCGGAGGTGCAGCAAAAAGTGTATTACCTGCAGGGAGCACCTGGTGGAGACAGCCCGCTTCCACAGCTCACACACACAGGAGACGTTCACAATCAGAGATGCTGTGTCCGGCGACACAGACAATGTGATTTATTTGCTATTCTGCAGCCAGTGCCCTCATTCGCAATATGTGGGAGAAACAAAAAACAGTCTAAAAGTGAGACTAGCGTTACATCGATCACACATAGGGAAAAACACAGGAACGCTGGTCACCAGGCACTTCAACCAGCCTGGACACAGCCTGTCCAATGTGAGGTGCCTGGTGATCGAAAAAGTCCATAAGAATGACCTCAACCACAGAATCAGGCGGGAGAAAATGTGGATCGAGAAACTAAAAACCCTCACCCCCCTGGGCTTGAACACCCTGGATGGCTGAGAGGGTGATGCACTGCATGCTAACTCTACTGCTCTGGTATACCACAGTACTCCTTAGGCTCCATGCAGCCGCCTCGCCCCGGCCCTCGCCCTCCGCCCCCTGTGGTTCTCTCACCCCCTCTATTTCTCGTTCTTTCTCTCCCTTGCTCTCCCTCCTTTTTTCTCTCTCTCTCCTCGCCCCGTCCTCTCTCCTTCTACGCGTGCAATTGTACTCCCCCTTTAGAGAACACCTTTTAATCATTATCACCTGTTTCACCTGGTCATTATATACTATTTTGTATTACTTTACAGCCATTTATATTTTACCATTGAAAACTAGCATATACATTCATTATCTTTTTCTTCTCCCTTTTTCTTCTCCCTTTTTCTTCTCTTCCCCCTCCTGTCTTCTTCTTCTTCTTCCTCCTCCTCCTCTTCTTCTTCTTCTTCTTCTTCTTCCTCCTCCTCTTCTTCTTCTGCTGAGAGCATGGCTGTGTTTGTGTGTGCTTGTGGGCGTATATACTTGCACACACACTTGTGTGCGTATGCGGATGTGGGTGCTTGTGTGTGTGTGTGTGTGTGGGGGGGGGGGGGGTATGTGTGGGGGGGTGAGTGAATGTGAGTGTGTGTGGTTCAGGTGAACGATGATGTCCACTAAGAAAGGTGCGACAAGGTGTGAGCATATGAACTGTTTTCAGGTTTTACTTTTTACCTTGAGCTGTGAATGTGGTATAAAAAAGGGGAATTTTAAGCGTGTTCAATCTGTCCATTGAAAAAGTGTTAAAATAAACACGAAATGTTTGGCAACATACAACGGTGTTTGTTTTTATTCTATCCAAATGCAAGACTATATATTTATATATATAGTACATATTTATATATATATATGTTCTCTATAACGCTTCAGAAGTTGAGATTTAGGGACACCCTCAAAGTGTCCCTAAAGAACTTCAACATCAATGTCTCCTCATGGGAAACCCTGGCACAGAACAGACCAGCATGGCGTGGTGTAGTAACATAGGGAGCCACCAACTCCGAGGCGCAGCGTATCAAATGCAAAAGTGAAACCACTTTTGTATACTATTTTATAATTCTTCAAATTCTCCAAACGCAAACAGCATAAAATACATCAAAACACTTTAGTTTTGGCATAAATATCTCTTAACTGTATTGCTACATAATGTTTGGTGAGGACATATGGTCAGCAGCTTCATAAAATGAAGACCATTCAATGCATTTTAAAAATATGTATAGCAAACTTAAAAAAAGCAACATATGCATGTGTGTGTGTGTGTGTGTGTATGTGTGTCTGTGTGTGTACGTGTGCGCTGTTGTTGTTTGTTTTGCTTTTGTTCCTGCTTCTTCTTCGATCGCGTGGGGGGGGGGGGGTCTTTTGTTCCTCTTGTTGATGTTAAAGTAGAAGACAATTTTCAGCAAAAGAATAGTATATGCCACAAGTAAGTTAATAAATATGCAAAGAAAGAAAGGAAAGAAAGAATTATTTTTCATGCCATGCCATTTTCCTTCAAAGCAAACTGTCAAACTGAACCAAACTGCAACAAGAACAATGCCAGACACATATGAACAAACCAAGAAATATAGGAATTAACTGTTACCAGATGTTGCTTGTGATTATACTTCTCCAGATGATGCGGGTCTCCTCATACCCACAGATTTTTACATGCATTTTAACAGTATTTATCCCTCTCCAGATGATGCGGGTTCTCCAGGACCCATACTCGTCAGAGTCACCATGTGTTTATACTTCTCCAGATGGCGCGGGTCTCCCACGACCTATTCTCAATGCACTGCAGTGACATATTTCTGCTCTTTAAAGTATGGGTCCTCCGTGACCCACGTTACATAGGAGAAATATGTTAAAATGACGTATCTAATTATTACTTTAGTTTTTACTGTATTGGTACCAACATTTGCTGACATATGCCAAACTATGTTTTTAAAAAATACTTACAATTTTATTATCATAGTCCCAATAGTTCCTGAGAGATTAAGTCATTTGTGCGTCTCTGGGTCTTGGACGACCCATGAAGCACGGTAAATAAAAAGCACACAAAAAAAAACAATTAAAAAATAGGAGTGAATAAATAAACAAACAATGAAATACAGACAAAGGAACAAATCACACATGTCAACTTTGTCCTCCTCCTCCGCATTTCCCCACTTGAAGTTGTTCACTAGATTCTGTTCCCTTCCCCTCCTCCCTCGACCCTCACCTTCCCCCGCCAACTGACACACAATAAGGTCAAGGTCAAGGTCATCAACAACGGCAGTACCTAGCCCTCCACACACAAAAAATACATCATGTCACTCAACCGGACTTATAACCTTCAAGCAATGGACCACCATACAAACTTTCGAGTGATTCTGTGCCGCGGTTCAAGGCATATTGCCCAGACAGACATACAAACAAACAAAAATGAAAGAAAGAAAACAAAACAAAAAAACAGCCATAAAAAAAAAAATCAAAATACCAACAACATGAAAGCGGTGGACTGAAACACAAACGATCAAACATCCCCCCCATCAACCACGGTGGAAAAATGCAATAGATAAAAGAATGGAACACAATCAGCCAGTCAATCAACCAGTCAATACCTCTTCGGGGTCAGGAGCCTTGGGCCCCAGGTTCATGGTGAAGCAATGCAGTTTGGGCATCTCCAGCTGAAAGATGACGGAAAACAAGAAGTGCAAAGTGATAATAAATAAAGAGAAAGGGGTGAAATAACTCTAGACTACTTTATTATCTCATAAAGAGAAATCATGTTGTGGCACTGCATAAAATCACATACATTTCAGAAGACTATATTAACTAAACAAACACATAGAAAAGTGCTTAGAGCTTAAAGGTGAAGCGCTATATAAATTTTCTTAAATAAGCAAATAAATTTTAAATAACATGTAAAACGGAGACACAAAATCTGACCATTTACTATAACAATGCATCTGTACATCTCATAATTATAAAATAACATAGACCTAATTATAACACGATACATCATAAAAGTGATGGGATAAAATAAAAAAAGAACAAATCACATAAAAAACACACACATTTCGATACAACCAAATAAGAGTTTAAAAGGTACAGGTGATTGGCCTACAGTGGTACCCCTCTAATAAGACCTTGAAAGTGCTGTGAAAAAAAAAGTCTTATCTGAGGGGTGGTCTTATTAGAGGGCCAAGCTCCTTTCCGCTATCAGACTGATAAATCGGCGTTAGTGTGTGCACTACAACTCTCGCTGAATGCAAACAACTCACAAAATCCGATAAATGAAAGCAGCTGGCGCATTAGCGTTTGCCGTTATTTCGTATCTGCGGTGTGCCATTTTGTCAGCTGAGTTGTATGAGCGGTAAAAGTTCTGTGTGTGCAAACTGTGACTAAAAATGAACTGCCAGAGCGTTACTTTGTCATGTTTTGTGTTGTGTTGTGTCGTTGTGCATAATCCAGTATTTAGTAGGTCCGTTATGGCAAAGATTAGGTCTGTACTGTTATGTGTAGTTTGTGTGTGAGTGCAACATGGGCCATCGAAGTTGCCATCGGACCCGTTGCCATGACTTTCGATCACGAGTTCGTCTGCTTTTCATCGAGAGATTGATTTGCACGAACTTGACTGCAAAAAGATAAGATTGTGGTCGCATCTCAACCCCTGAAATCGGGTCATAAGTCGGAACTCAGGGAAAGTCGTATTTGCGCCATAGGATATATAGTGGAATGTGTTCGGGAAAAAAAAAATCAGTCGTATGTGAGGAGAAGTCGTATTTGCGAGCGTCTTATTAGAGGGGTACCACTGTACATGCAGATACAGAAAGAGAGGGAAGGGAAGGGTGGGGGGAGCACACATAATGCATATCTGAGAAAACTTTCAGACTTAGCAGAAATCTTCAGAACAGTCACACTATCATTTTCCATTTTCAATGCTTCTTTTTTGGTTGATTTTTTTTTTTTTTCAATGTAGTGTTGTAAAGTGGCTCTGATGTAAGGTACATGCTTTGTAACCCAGGTTAGATGATGGAAGGACCAGTTGATTGTTTCTCTGCTCACATCAACCAAACTTAACGATCTGATGGCCGATTCTTTCAGGACAGACAACAAAGCTATAGTCCCTGTATTTTGCACACATGGCAAAAAAGGGGGTCGTCAAAAATAAAAATGTCACCTACACCCTCCCCATTCAGTCACACGCATCCTCGCTGTGCACACACAAATGCGCACACGCGCGCGCACACACACACACACTCACAGAGAGCATTAAATAATTAATCGTCTTCTTGTCAGGCGGCCAAGTTTATCACGCTGTTTGTTTGTGTGCATGGCTGGAGTGATTTGTGAGTTTTTTAATAATTCAATATCGCTGCGATGCGAGTTAATTTCAATCCTGCCCACCTTGGGGAATCTTTTCTCGAGGTCTTGCAGGTAGGAGGACTTCTGCTGCATTTGCGGCACCTTCAAACCCGTGAAAGAGCTGCGTCGCCTCTCCTGAAAGGGGAACATTTGGCGAGAATAAACCCTCTGATATGTATGTGAATCATCAAAGCCATGCATTAGTGTAACATGGATATGAAATTTTAAACTTAAGGGAACAAATGTTTCCTTTGCAACAATATGATACAGTCGAAATTTAAAACAGAACACCTCCTCCGAAGTCGGAGTGTGGCTGTCCACGTGGTGGTGTAATGAAAAACGGTCGCACACGTAATGTTCTCATCCCTAGCTGGTGCACTTGTACCATAATGTTCAGGTGGATAATCCCTGGAGTCTTTTAGCCAGGGTACGACAACAAACAACAAAACAGAACACAATTATTATCTTTCTCCTCCCCCCCTCTCTCTCCCCCCCCCTCTCTCTCTCTCTCCGTCTCTCACCCTGGGCTCTCTATGCTGCGCAGGGAACTCTGATGGCCCAGTGGTGCCCCACATGTGTCTCCGGCCGGGACGACTCCTGCGACTCTATCTCTTTCTCACTCTCTATACCCCATTCTCCCCCACTTCTCTCTCTCTCTCTCTCTCTCCCTCTCTCACCCTGGGCTCTCTATGCTGCGCAGGGAACTGCTGGGTGATGGCCCAGTGGTGCCCCACGCGTGTCCCCGGCCGGGACGACTCCTGCGACTCTATCTCTTTCTCACTCTCTATACCCCATTCTCCCCCACTTGCTCTACCCCCCTCTCTCTATCTCTCTCCGTCTCTCACCCTGGCCTCTCTATGCTGCGCAGGGAACTGCTGGGTGATGGCCCAGTGGTGCCCCACGCGTGTCCCCGGCCGGGACGACTCGCGCGACTCGGCGATGCGGCTCAGGGCCCTGGGGCCCCCCTCCTTCTGGCCTGCCCCCATCACTGCTGCCCGCGGGGGGCTGAAATCCCGACGACGGGCCCACGGACCCCTTTAGTGTGGAGCTGGACCCTTTCCACGTGGACGCTCCTCTGCTGGACGCGTTTTCGTTGAAGTCGTCTCGTTGAATGGGATCTTAGAGAGAAAACAAAGGAAAACAAAAACAAAAGAGTATTTTAGATGCATATATTGCGATAGAATGCTGGGTGTCAGTGGTGTGAACGTTAAAATCTCTCCTTTCGTACTCTCTATACCCCGATTTTTATTATTTCTTAGTTAGATCAACATAGTCAGCTGCTCTAATGGGTGATTTGCCCCACGCGTGTCCCCGGCCGGGACGACTCGCCGACTCGGCGATGCGGCTCAGGGCCCTGGGGCCCCCCTCCTTCTCTGCCCCCATTTCTGCTGCCCGTGGGGGGCTGAAATCCCGACGACCCACCGACCCCTTTAGTGTGGAGCTGGACCCCTTCCACGTGGAAAGTTGAAGTCGTCTCGTTGAATGGGATCTTAGAGAGAAAACAAAGGAAAACAAAAACAAAAGAGTATTTTAGATGCATATATTGCGATATATCGTCTGTGAAATTAAAATACCTCGTACCACGTTCTTTTTAAGTTAGATACATTAAAAAAATGCAGGACTTAAGGACGAAAACCTCGTATCTTCGCAAATTTTAACAAAATGCAGGACTGAACTCGCAATGTCTTGAACAACATATTTTTCATAGTTAATAACTTGTGGTAAACGCGGTTAATTTTTAAAACATTTTTTTCTCATTTTTCTTAAAACTACCAAAATTGAGTTACGATGTTTCTGGCTTTCACCAACAATATATAATATGCCAATCCCTACAATCACGGAAAATCGTGGTACAGGTTTAGTCATTTGTGAATAACTACCGGGATCTCTATGTGTTTTTTTGTTGTTGCAAAATTTCATAACTTAAAAAACCTCACGCACATAATCGTTAACAGTTTTTTGTGTGGTTTCTTTTACAGTAGAATCTCCCTTATAAGATTCACCCATTGTAAAACTCCCTCCCTTTTAAGACCTACTCTGAGACATTGCCCTTCTTTGTAAGTATTAAAATTACCTCCCTTATACAACTCCCTCCCATCTAAGACCACATTTCGGATGATTTTTGAAGGTCTTATAAGGGAGGTTCCGGATGAGACGATAAACCGAGGTCCCGTGTGCCCATGCACTTAGCATACGTTAAACCCAGTTTCAACGAAAAAGTCATTTGTCATTTGACAGTCAAAAATCGCATGAAATTTTTTGGGTATAATTTGGGTGGCACGCCTCTGGCTGCGACACGCTCTCCAGGTGGGAGCAACCTGAATTTCACAGAGACGCCTCTGTGACTATAAAGTACCTAATACCTAATACCTGTATTTTCTTTATTTGTTATGGGGGCACAACGCTGTGGAAAACAAGTTAATTTTTAAACAAATATTTTAATTTTGAAAATGTATGTCTCTCACCATCACTTTTGGGCACCTTGAAGTACATGTAGAAAATGTCCGGTTGCTGGATGCGCTCCCAAAAGAGGTCAAAATCCGTCTGAGACTTCAGTGTTCCTTCTTTGATGAGCTGGTCTTTTAACTGGGTGATCTGTCACGTAGAAATGTGTGCGCATAGCATCAGGTAACTGGAGAACAACGATGTGTATGGTACATAGGTACGCACTCACAGACACACATAAGTTTGTTTTTGTACAAACGCATACGGATGCACAACCAGAAAGACAGACATACAGACACAGACACACACAAACAAACAAGCGCGGATTCGCAATCATTTGTGGCGTGCGACAATTTTGGACCGACCGACAGACAGACTGACAAAGTGAGTTATAGGTTTGTGGCTTGTGCCACAAACAAAAACCACACACACACTTAGTGATTTCATTTATTTTATTTGTTATTTACATACACACACACACACACACACACACACATAAGTGCATGGACGCACACACACACATACACAGGGGTACAGGGGATTTTTCTTCTCACTCTGCACTAGGCCTTATGGTCTGAACGTGGAGTCTTTCGGATGAGACGATAAAGCTCTGCTTGTTGTTGCTTCAGTTATGTCATAGTTGTTGTTCATGTTGATTTGGAAAATAAAACATTTAAACCAGACAATAAACCGAGGTCCTGTGTGCAATTGCATGCCCCAAAAAAGAAAAAGGGGGTGGCCCGCCTCTGGCTGCGACATGCTCTCCAGGTGTGAGCAACCCGAATTTCATAGACGCCTCTGTGACTATAAAGTACCTAATACCTAATACACAATCACACAAGTAAATCAATCACAATAGCATCCTTTAGTAAACATCCTATACTAACAAAACCACCAAATAAACACGCCCACACCGAAAAACAACAACTGACTTACATAGAACAGATCTGATTTGGGGAGATCCTCCAGGAAACTATCATCGGAAACAAACGTGTGCTTTTGCAGTCTCCTCTTGACCCGATGACTTTCCTGCCTCTGCAAATCAATCAATAATCAATAACACAACGGTCAGAGTAAGGCCTCATACACAGTTCATGCGGAAATCCTATGCGCAATCCGTAAATAAGTAAAAGAAAGAAGGGCAAAAAGTTACGGATATGGGGAAATACGGACACGTGCGCAAACCTTTTCCTTTCTTTGTTTTACTTATTTATGGATTACGCAAGGGTTTCTGAACGGAATCTCTGCATGTATGTGCACGTACCCTAAATAGCACACTCATGCACAGAGAAGTTCAAAAGGACAGAGAAAACGAGAGAGAGGGGGAAAGAAGGGAGACAGTATTGGGGAGAGAGAGGCATTGAGAGACGTAAACAGGGAGGGGAGGGGTGGGGAGAAAGAGTAAGACAAAAAACAGACAGACAGGCACACAGACAAGCATACAGACAGATACATAGGCAAAGAGAAACAGAGACAGAGGCATACAGTGAGAGACTCAAACATAAGACAAACAGACATAGACATGCAGAGATAGAGAGAGACACAAAAAAGTGAGAAAGACTGAAACACACACACACACACACACAGTAAACACAAACACACACAGTAAATACACACACACACACACACACAGTAAATACACACACACACACACACACACACACACACAGAGAAAGAGTGAGGAGGAGGGCAAAAGAGAAAGAGAGAGATTTTACTGTTTACTAAAAGAAATCAGAAAAAGGTGCCATCATTGAAACCTTTAGCTCTCCCCGTGGGGATACTGGTGGTGTTTCAGTACAAGTAGTTCCCCCACCTTCTGGAAGTTCTGTGCTAGCAACATCCTCTAAATAAGTAATTTATCACTCTCTTTGACTCTGCCTCGTATGTTTCTTACTATCACCTTTTTTTTATATAACTTATTGGCCCATTCTCCTGCCTTTAAAAAAAAAATTTTTTTTTTTTAAATTGCAAAACATTTCTGCTTTGAGCTCCTCCAAAATTGGAATGTGTCGGTTGAATGTAGCGGGGAGAACAGTAATCAGTGAACAGTGAAAACTGAAAACTGAATACATACGCACCTTACCCGTTATGGCCATATGGCCTGGGAATGCAGAAGAAAAAACATTTAGCTACAGTTTAGTACACACAGACACAGAAACACACACAAACACAACAACAATAACACACAGTATTTATACGGCGCTGAATCTTGATAGAAATCAAATCAAAGCGCACACACACGTTAGCATTTATAACGCATTCAAACAAAAACGCACTACAAAGCGAACACACACGGATGACATAAATGGAATACAGCAGAAACAGACCTAAAGGCAAGGGAGGGAAGAGAAAGAGAGCGGAGCTTTAATGACGAGGGAACAGATGGGTTTTGAGGTTAGCTTTGAAAGCAGAGAGGGTCGGTCGCTGACGGGGGAAAAGAGGAAGTTTGTTGCAGGAGGTCGGTCCTGAGACAGCAAAAGAGCGCCGACCAACACTTGAAAGCTTATACCTAGGGATCTGGAGAGAAAGAGGGTCAGAAACTGAACGCAAAGTGAGAGTTGGCGTATAAATGGAAATATTGTCACACACACACACACACACACACGCAAGTGCTACAGTTCTGATAATCTTCTTACTTTTGCCTGTAATGTAGCATACTCTTGTTATGTAACATTGTTTTCAAATAACGCAAAGACACTACAGGGGAACCCTGCAAAACGGGCATCTCAGTATCGCGGACATCTCGGTAACCTGGACAGTTGTACTCAGTCTCTTCCCTTCTTATTCATTACTAAAAGAGTCTTCAGTATAGCGACCACCTCGCAAATACGGACAGTTTTGACCAGTCTGTAGGGTGGTCGCAAAACTGAGGTTCGACAGTTTTCTATTCACAACTTCTACAGAGTGAATGAGTCAGTACTCCCTGTGGGGATACCGGGGGGTCTTTCACACAAATAGTTCCCCCACCTTCAGCCACTCTTCTACAAAAGACTAAGCTGTACTATGATTTTCCATTACTGCCACAACAAAAATCATTTACTGTGGAGTTTGTGTGAATAATAATATATAACACTGGCTGCTATGGCAGTGTCAAATGCCAATTTTTGAATGTTCGTTCATTTTAACATACTATTTATTGCAGCTTATATAATTAAATAAAGGTGTGGCTTTTTTATATAATGGATTTTAACAATTTTGGGGATGCGGCTTATATACAGGCGCACTTTGTCATCCAAATTTTACAGAACCACTCGGCTGGTCTTTCAGATGAGACGATAAAACGAGGTCCCGTGTACCCATGCACTTAGCACACGCTAAACCCAGAGGCAACGAAAAAGTTGTTATTTGGTCCAAATTTACACACACACCCCTTTCCTTTCTCATCAGTCACACAAAAATCACATGCAAAAAAAGGTGACACACATCTGGCTGCGCGACTCATTCTTCAGGTGGGAGCAACCCAAATTTCACAGAGACGCCACTGTGACTATAAAATACCAAATACTACATGTTCTTCAGGCGGCCTACTACAGTGGAACCTCCCTTTAAGACCTTAAAAAATCATCCAAAATGAGGTCTTATATGGGAGGGGTCTTATAAGGGAGGTCATTCTAATACTTACAAAGAAGGGCAATGTCGCGGAGAAGTAGGTCTTATGTGGGAGGGAGTCTTTATAATGGGAGGTCATTCTAATACTTACAAAGAAGGGCAATGTCTCGGAGAAGTAGGTCTTATGTGGGAGGGAGTCTTATAATGGGAGGTCATTCTAATACTTACAAAGAAGGGCAATGTCTCGGAGAAGTAGGTCTTATGTGGGAGGGAGTCTTATAATGGGAGGTCTTATAAGGGAGGTTCCAGTGTACTTGGTACTCACTGCAATCTCCTGTTCCCTGGCCATTTTCTCCTGCTTGATCCTGGACTGTTGGCGCATCTGCTGCCGCTGCTGGTCCACTTTGCTCTGCAGCAGAGCCGTGTACTCCTCGTAGTAGTAGTCGCGAAGCTTCGTCATGTCCTCTAGAACCTGCAGCTGCCTCTGGAAGTTCACACGACAAGAAAAATGAAAAGCGTGTCTAACACAATGTGCAAGAAAACCTGAAGACGCAACGAGTCAAAACGATAAAATAAAATAAGATAAAAAAATATATATTCCGTATTTTACAGACTATAAGATGCACCTGATTAAAAGGCACACACCCAAAGTTTGCACAAAACTTTGATTTTGTTATTATAGTTTCTTACTATATTATCCGTCACATTATGAAGCGCAGGGGTCTCAGTCCAGGAAAAAAAGTATCGCCTTATAGTCTATAAATACGGTATATAATATATAAATAAAACACACAGAAAGTTACAAAAAGAAAACGAGGAAACACGACAAGCAAACAAATAAACAGCCACCATACAGAAATTCATGTGAAAGAAGTTGGCAAAGTATAAGTTTTAAGATTGCTGTGGGCGTTATTTCTTTTGGATTGATTTGTAAAAAAAAATTGTAAATCATTTAAACCAACCAACCAACCAAAAAACACTGTTGATTTACACCGCAAACTTTTCTTTGTTTTCCAACCTTTTACAATCTGAAACAAAATGGTACATCTCCTCTTTATCTATAGATCCAGCATTAATTGCTATTAATTATGTACTGCAATTGTTTTGTGCATGCAAACGAAAAAAGAAGAAGCAACATAGTAAATGGTGGTCAAAGGTCAAACATACATAATGATATACGAAACACCGTAACTAACCTTAATGAAAGGTTACATGCACAAATCGATGCAAGAAAATGAGTAGCTAACACAGGTAAAAACTTCAGAACCACATTCAGTCAAGTGATTTCTGACCTCTTCCAGCTGTTTTTCTTTCTCTTTGTCTCGGCTGGCATCATCTCCAAAAGTCCTCGTTTTCTTCTTCTTTTTGGGCTTTTCGCTTTGCTGAAAGTAAAATCATGATTTTCAAAATCAGCAAATTACTAAGATGCAAAAGTTGACAGATACTGAGATAGCAAACTAAACGCAGATATAGTCTCAGTCAATGTCTGCCTATAGTATCTCTCTCTCTCTTTCTCTGTTTCTAACTCTGACAGTCTATCTGTCATGTTTGTCTAAGTTAAGCATTTCAATAACATTATCACTCATAAATTGTGCATGTACACAGACCCACATACCCTTCCCCAATTTAAATGGTGGTCTCAGACTCACATAACCTCATACACGAAACACCGTAACTAACCTTTGAAAGGTTTCAAATCGATGCAAGAAAATTTAACACAGGTAAAAATCAGAACCACATTTTGATTTCTGACCTCTTCCAGCTGTTTTTCTTTCTCTTTGTCTCGGCTGGCATTCTAAGTCCTCGTTTTCTTCTTCTTTTTGGGCTTTTCGCTTTGCTGAAAGTAAAATCATGATTTTCAAAATCAGCAAAACTAAGATGCAAAAGTTGACACTGAGATAGCAAACTAAACGCAGATATAGTCTCAGTCAATGTCTGCCTATAGTACCCTCTCTCCTTTCTCTGTTTTATACTGTAGTATCTGTCTGTCTGTCTCTCTCTGCTTGTTTCTTTTTCATGTTTAGATTCAATTCTAATAAGCATTTCAATAACATTTCACTTACATAAATTATGCATGTACACAGACCCACATACCCTTCCCCAATTTATATGTATATACTAGACTCACATAACCTCATACACCCACACCTATCGATCCCCCAGACAGGCATTCAAAATACCACAGACACTTACACATGCACACGTATACAATACATTTTATTTGTCTAAGATCACTGTAAGGTGGATAGACGCTAGATTGAAGAGCAAACACACACACACACACACACACACACACACCAGGGCTCCCAAGGACACCCATTTGGGGGTCTATGAAGTACTAAAATTCTAAAGGACCCTCTAAAAGAATGTCAGGAGGTCCCAGGGATGCACTAGAAAAATTATTTTTAGCATTCACAATGCCACTAGGACCCTCTATCCCGCCTCTAGGATCCTCTATACTGTAAGTGAAGGAGTCCCTGGGACCCCTTGTTTTGCGGGGTGATTGGGAGCCCTGCACATGCACACACACACACATTTTAGCACACTTCGAAAAATCTAATCTTTACCAACCTTCAAAAGAGGGGCTCCTGCATCTTCCATCCCATACTCTGTAAGAATGTAAGGCAGTGTTGGACGATTGCGGAACTGGTACAAATTCTTCATTCGACTGAGATCAATATTCAAGGCCACTTTTTTTTCTTCTGCTTTATCATCTTCCTCTGCTTCTTCTTCTTCTTCGTCTTCTTCTGCTTCTCCAATTTCTTTCTCATCTGAGTTTTCTTCACCATTCTGGGCAGTGTCTTCTGTATCTTTGTTTCTGCCCTGGGTATCGATATCTTCTGTGTTGTGTGTTGCGTGATTGGTGTCCTTATTTTTAGGGGCAGAATCTTCTCCTTTGGATGTTTTGCTCTCCCCAGGGGTTTTTTCCTGTTTGAAAGAAGGGGAATTTAAACACAGAAGAACAAAATATAAGAAATTTAGAAACAAAAGAGCACAATTCATATGGTATAATGCAATCATGCACGCACGCGCGCACGTACACGCACGCGCACACACACACACACACATACGCACACACACAGTAAAAATAATATAATAATAAAGGGAAGAAAAAGATTAGTACTGTAGTTACAACACTATTATAATAGCATTGTGGTGAAAATCTGTTTAACGTCCTCCGGTCTGAAACAGACACATATGGGACATCAGTAGATATAAAGATGGTGGGAACGATCCTGGAGACAATGCCCGAAGGCAGTGAAACTCCAGGAAAGTCCCGAATTTTTAACGATACAGATGTATAATATTATAATAGCATTGAATGAAAATCCGTTTAACGTCCTCCGGTCTGAAACAGACACATATGGGACATCAGTAGATATAAAGATGGTGGGAACGAAGCTGGAGGCAATGCCCGGAGGCAGTGTAACTCCAGGAAAGTCCCAAATTTTTTAACGATACAGATGTATAATCTATGTAGCACACTAGTGTGAAGCAGTATAATTATAATAGCATTACAATAGTCCTACATTATTATAGTGTCAATTGTATTTTGTTAATTCCTTCTAAAGGAGAAATCCTATTAATAATGATGTCATGATGATGATGGTGGTGTTGATGATGATGATGATGTTTGTAAACTTAAAATGGAAAGCATATTTGTTTTGAGAATCAGAATGTTCTCCTACAATATATGAGCCTGAGTCGCTCAGACAGTGCAGATAAGTGAAATTAATGACTTCCCTTGGATTTGACATCATCAATTATTAATGGTTGGGACAACCCCCCAATATGGAGAACTTTGCTTTTGCATGCACTGCGACTACATTGGGAAGATAACATAAATCTTGAAATAATTCAGCTCTCATTTGTGTGTGAATGAATCAGCTTACCCGCTAGTTTGCAACTACGTTGAGCTTTCTGATCTAATCATTGGTAAAAAAACAACAACGTAACTTAGCGCGGAAAAGAATGTTCACTTAACTCATCAATCACTCGGACTATAGCCTGTATAGGCTACTAGGTGGCAAATGAGATGGCTTAGCAGAAAGATTAATCATTGGCGTGAAGTTCTATCACCTTTCCAAAAATATTCAAGAGTCGTACGTTAATACTCCAAATCTGGACCCACAGTCAACCCATTTCGTGAACATCTGCAAGGCTATTTTTTACCTTGACCTTCGATATAGGTGCAGAGGTAGCCTTCATTCAGTTTTGATAAACTTATGAATCGGACATAATTTTGCTTGTCGACGCCAGCTTCATTCAGAAAATGGTCTCAAGTTTGCTTCGATTTTCTGTACATAAATGTAAAAGTTTTCAAGACTCTTTTTTACAAGCAATTTTGAAGCATTCTAGGCCTAGTGTTCGGATTGACTGACGTCAACTGCAAGGAATGTGACGTATTCTGCAGATGCGCAGTCTAGCACGGAACAAAGAAAACTTTGGTAAGTCAAAAGTGAAAGCAGTCGATAATTCACTTCGGATTTTTCATTATGTAACAGCATCAAGGTAAGAATATCTTTACTTCAAAACATCTACTGTGTTTTTTAAGAAACATTCTTTTACTGGCTTTACTCTATTTTTTTTATTTTTCATGTATGTTTTTTGTAAACAAATCAAGTTTTATCAAGTCTTGAGTTTCTCCATTCAGTTGGAAAATTTTGTCACAAGCTTTTCTCTTTCAACTTTTGTATGAAAAACAGACTTATGATTCAACAAAACAGCAGCTCCTTTTACAAACGGCTGATGCAAAACGCATTTTTATGACATATATGCCTATTTATCTTTCATTGCATTGGCACAACTTTGAGAAATATGTGAACATTTTTGGCTCACATCGTTTTTTAAAACAAAGTGAGTCTATAGTATCGTACATGTTTGGTTGTGTGTCTGTGTGTATGTGTGTGTGTGTGTGTGTGTGTGTGTGTGTGTGTGTGTTGCGTCCGTGGCCCCGACCTTTAACCTTAACTCAAACCTTAACGTTGTCATTTTCTCTAAACATATAAGGCGTTAGAGGGTTAAAATTAGCAGGATACTTGATTTTGACGTGAGCCTTCAAGTCACGACGATCAAAGCAGTCAGATACATTGATAAAGAACAAAATAAAGATAAGGTTGTGCAACCTTGAACCTTGACTCAGTCACACTCTTCAAACTAAAGACTCTCACTCTCCACTGAAACTTTAACGTTGTCATTTTCTCAAAAAAACATAAGATGATAGAGGGTTAAAGTTAGCAGGATACTTGATTTTGACGTGAGCCTTCAAGTCATGGCGATCAAAGCAGTCAGATACATCGGTAAGGAACAAAAGAAAGAAAATCATTTGTTGTAACTGTTGTGTTGTACCGAGTAGGAGATACATACTGGAAAGAAGACTCTCCATTAGATATACAAAAACGCTCTTTAAAAAGAAACACAAGACTTCAGGTGTGTACAAATAGGTACATTTTAACGTCGTCAACTTATATTTTCTGTAACAAATGGATGTACCGAGTGTGTGCGTTGACGGCCCGGTTGTTTAGCTTTTATTTGCGCCTTTGAGTAACGGTTGTTCGTGTTCATTTGCCCATCATCTCTGCGCACAACTTAGCCTACTGCACTTCCGGCAACAAGGCCTAGGCCTAGAGTCCATGCCTTACCTCATAATCAAGACGACGTACTTAACATTTAGCCTACATTCATTTCAGTCTTGAAAAAAAATATACGGAAAATCCAGGGTTCGTCGATTTCACTGCCTTCGATGTAAGAATCCTTTGTTAGTCCTAGACGATTGATCACCACGAGCAAAGACTGTACAGGGGAAGATAAACATGGATGAGCTTGCTGGCTGTGACCTTGACCTTTGCTTTGTGGCAGAGGGGGGGGGGGAGAATTAACGAAACGAAAATAAAATATTAGGACTAATATAAAATATCTTACAGAAATGTAGATGATGTGGAACACGTTTTCATCGCATGAACGATCAGTTTAAAACAGTAACAGATCACGCAACTTCAATTATTAATTTTCTAAGAGTAAGAGGCTTAGACCCACAGGCAAAGACTAGGCCTACTACAGGTGTCCGTAGGCTGGCGGGGGGGGGGGGGGGGGGGGGGGGGGGGGGGGGGGGGGGGGGGGGGGGGGGGATTGGTCACTATGTTTTTTCTGAAAGCTTGGTCAATATGCTTTTCAATTTTACTTGTTTGCCAAAAATAAAAATAGGGCTCCACTGTTACATGCGCATACATATAATTAAATTTTAAAGAAAGGGGTAGGGGTGCATAGAAATAATTTTAATTTACACAGTAAAATAAAAATTAATTCTGTTTTCAGATGCACAAGTGTCTACATAACAGTATTCTCTCTATACAGGCATGGGAATTGTCATGGGAATTCCCATGCCTGCTATAGTAATAAAAATCAGACGTGAGCCTTGCAGGCTTTGCCTCTTGTTATTTCTACTTCTAGTTCTAGTGTCTTTGTGAGTCAGAGGCTGAGTGATGAGGCCAAACCAACTGAACTATTATTTGACCATGCCTGCTCCAGGGCTCCCCATTTAGTAGTAGTAGTACTCAGTAGTAGTAGTAGTAGTAGTAGGGTAGGGACTAAATAAGCTGTCAAGCTTTTTGGCAGTCCCATCGTTTCATCAAACTTGAATGTTTCTTTGATCAAGGTGTAATACGGTTGAATTTTCCTATCATGCAATTTTAATCAATGCTGCTAAATATATTTATAAAATTTGGATGATTATCCAGACGACTTTGGGGGTCTATGAAGCACTAAAATTCTAAAGGACCCTCTAAAAGAATGTGCAGAGGGTCCAAGGGATGCAAATTATTGTTAGCATTCGCAATCGCGGCAATGCCACTGGGACCCTCTATACTTGTTTTGCGGGACGATTGGGAGCCCTGCTGCTCTTCTTCTTCGGGTTCGATCGGGCTGAATACTATCAAGATAGATAGTCTAATCTTAGGGAGAGCTACTTACGCCAGACAGCGACATGATGCCTGATGATGAACGATAATACTACATCATCACTGCTTCTGATTGTTAGCCATGACAGTTTTCCCCAGCTGTCGTCTGGGTTACCTTCAAACAGAGTTGAGCCCCTTGGCCATAATACGTCTTGAAGTAGCAACAATCCCAAACAACACCAACATTTCTTGTATTGAAGAAAAATGCAGTTTGCGTGCCACCCCCCTGCATTTCTCGGTTAATTCCATTTTTGCCTTTCTTACCAAACATAAAGATGTATTTTATTAACCTTTTCAGCTAATTATCTTTTTGGAATAATAACCCCCCCCCTCCCCCCCCCCCCCCCCCCTATAAGACGGAAAAACGTAATGAACCACGACTGTGACAAATGCCGCGGTGTACTGCACTACATAAGGCAAGATCACTCCCACACACCATGAAATTACTCCCTTTAATTATTTCCGAATAATTCCTATTAGCCATGAGTTCCTTACACTGTCTTGAGTCTAAAATACCCACCATTCTTCTCCTTCCAGTTCAGTTGTCAAAGTCATTTTTGACCATTATTGCGAGTGAAGAGGGTAAAGAGGTTTTTGACAGAATTCAAAACCACAAAATGAATGCTGATGAACATGATTCTTCATCTGTTTGGGGATTGCTCCGTGTATTATTGACACAATCATTGGATGCCACTTCAGACAAATCATGCAATAGGTGTGTACAGTTGCGCATGTATATGTGTGTTTGCTTGTGTAATGAAGCATACATGTGTGTGTTTGTGTTTGTGCGCCTCTTTGTGTGTGAGGGTGTGCGCATGGGTGCAACTGGAGAAAATCCAAAAACAGGCAAGGCAGGGGTCCAGGGGCTGCCCAGGCCCCTGGCAGGGTATTGCGACTGAAACTTCCGGCTGCTATTTGCTTCTTTTCAACTGAAGAGCGATGTTGCTTGGAACGGAAATGAAATGAACTTTGAATCAATTTTTTTTTGGGGGGGGTCAAAATTTTGAAAAACAGGTGCCACCTGGTTTTCAAATTTTGAAAAGCAGGCGCCACCTCGTATCCTTGGCAAGTTTGCATCCATGTGTGTGTGCACACATCTCTCCGAGTCTCTCTCTCTTTCTCTCTGTGCGTGTTTCCATCCATGTCTGTGTGTGCACACATCTCTCCGAGTCTCTCTCTCTTTCTCTCTGTGCGTGTTTCCATCCATGTGTGTGTGTGCACACATCTCTCCGAGTCTCTCTCTCTTTCTCTCTGTGCGTGTTTCCATCCATGTCTGTGTGTGCACACATCTCTCCGAGTCTCTCTCTCTTTCTCTCTGTGCGTGTTTCCATCCATGTGTGTGTGTGCACACATCTCTCTGAGTCTCTCTCTCTGTCTCTCTGTGCGTGTTTCCATCCATGTGTGTGTGTGCACACATCTCTCTGAGTCTCTCTCTCTTTCTCTCTGTGCGTGTTTCCATCCATGTGTGTGTGTGCACACATCTCTCTGAGTCTCTCTCTCTTTCTCTCTGTGCGTGTTT
>CM065694.1:5845757-5852383 GCA_017654935.2 Phymorhynchus buccinoides
TCTTTCAATGATTGAAATCTTCAATCTATATTGCATAAACTTACATAAATCAACAACAGGATTTTTGGATGTGCAAAATAAAAGAAACAAAAGAAAGAAGCCAAAAGGTGTCTCGTACCTGACAGTAAAGTCATACGATGTAGATGCAAGAGATGTCGCCATGAATGGAGAAGCCTGTGGACAGAATGGCATCATTTGTAATCAATTAATTTGTGCACTGAAACAGTATGAAAGACATGCAAAAAACACACACACACAAAAACGATAATTAGAAGGAAATAAATAAACTGCTGGACAAAAGAAAGTACACACATGCATTTCATATGCGCATAAAAGAACGGCTCATTCAAATCATTTCAAATTTTTCAGATGTCTGAAACCCCCTTGACCCCTGCCTTGCAGGATTTTTGAAATTTCCCAGGAGCACCCATGCTACTACTACTACTACTACTATTTCTACTACTACTACTACTACCACTGCTACTGCTTATAATAGGCCTAATACAAGTATGCATTGCCACACAATTTGCAAACATGAAATGAAATTATATATTTATGACAACATACACAGAGAAACAAGACACACACACACACCATGCATATATACACTAATATACATAAACACATCACACACACACGCACACATACACCACACACACACATGCGCGTGTGCATGCCTGCACACACACACACATACACATGCACACAGAACACGTGATGACACACATACACATGGCAAGATGGACAAAGAGAGTGTCTGGCAATGTTTCTAAGTTTCAGATGTATTCTGCAGCTGCAGTTTGAAGTAGTGGGTTTTCATAGCTGATTTCAGAGCTGAACGTTACGAATAATTTGGCATGACATAGGCTGAAAGTGAGTGAGTTCCAGAGTGTGTAGCAGCTGAAACGGAAAATGCTCTAGAGCCGTGTTGTTTCCGATGGTAAGAGGGAATTTAAAAAGTACAGTCATCAGAAGAAGAACAAAGGTTATGGGCAGGAACATAGATCTGGAAAAGATTGCAAAGATGGTCTGGTGCGTCTTTTGTAACGATTTTGTAGCAGAGGCAGGCAGATTTATATTTGATTCAGTATTCGATTTTGAGCAAGTGTAGTTTCATTAAGAGATCTGATGTATGGTGCCGTTTTGGTACTCTGAATACAAGGGGCACAGCAGAGTTTTGAACACGTTGAAGAGGTTGGAGAGAGGTTGCAGGAAGGCCTAGGAGGAGGGCATTGCAATAATCTAATCTAGACAGAATACATGAAGTGACAAGTATCTTTGTGGCGTCTTTAGTCAGAAAGGGTCTAATCGAGCTAATGCGACATTATAGCACAGTATACCCTTATTCTCTTGACAGCGTATCTGTGGCCTCGTAGCTCACAAAATGGCAGGCCAGGAGAACGAATATCCCACCCTCTGATCAATCCATCCACACTCCCTGAAAACAGCTGGTTCTGAAACCAAGAACACACCACCATTCAGCTTTGAGATGCTAACATATACCATATTTTATTTTCACAGACTATAAGCCTATAGGTAAAAAAAACAAGGTGAAGGGAAAAGTACCTGAGAGGGGGGGGGGGGGGGGGGGGGGGGTCAACCGACGTTTCGTGTCATAAACACTTCGACTGGGAATGCAGGAAAAGTTGACTGGAAGGCTTTTTTTTATATTTGAAGTCAGTGAGCACAGTTCAAGACTTGAAAGGGCAGTGGTTGAAGAAGTGGGCAGCACTGGGATGGAAAAGTGATAACAGTTCACAGCGGGGAAGTGTGGGGAGTAGTGGGGTGAATACAGTTCTCAAGTTTGGGGCAAAATGAAAGGGGCAGGGTAGGGTGGAAAGGGAGGTTGAAGGAGTAGAGGCATGGGGGGGGGGGGGGGGGGGGGGGGGGGGGGGCGAGGGAGTGGGGGAGTGGGAGATGAAGGTTTGGATGAGGTGTTACTCCCTGACATTGAGTCCTTGTGGACTTATAGATGATACTTTTTATCCAGACAGAGACCCCTGCCCCTGCACCTTATAATCATTAAGATGACTAACAATATAGTAAGAAAGTTTTGGTATTTGGTATATTCTAGTCACAGAGACTTATCTCTGTGAAATTTGGGCTGCTCTCCCCTGTTTTGGGGGTGTGTGGGCACAGGGTGAGAAGGGGGTGTGGGCACACTTGGAAAATCTAGCTATCAATTTGGCCATACCAGGCAGTGGGATTTCTCCCTGCTCTTACCGACTTTCAACTGCCGGGTCAGACTAGCTTTAAGTCCCCATCCGAAGGACTGGACGTTCAGTTCGATTTTCCTGTCAAACTAGAAAGAAAGGGCGAGGCCGGGATTCGAACCAGGGTCACTCACGCTGCAGTCACGCATTACATTTGGCAGGCGAATGTCTTAACCACTCTGCCACCTTCATAACAAGCTCTGAATTTTGTGTAAAATTTCAGTGGTGCCCTTTATAATGACGTGCACCTTATAGTCAGAAAAATATGGTAGTGTTACGCAAAAATCTGATTTGGATACCCAGTATTTACTAGAGAACCAGACTATGGTTATATCATCAACACAACATGTAGAAACTCTAAGAACTTAAAGAGATTATTCAAGTTTTCTTGTGGAGACAAAATTATTAAAACACTCATCAAAATCAATGCATTTACGTTTGTAATTTACAACAAGTGATCGCTTAAAGATTTCAATTTTAAAACAACTATGAAACATTCTGCCTTTTTTGTATTAGCACACACAAGAGGATTTTGATAAATGTATATTAAAACAAAACATCACAAAGGTAAATGGCAATGAGCAAAATAAAGTCCAATCTTACACCATCGTATTTGCACCAATCACATGACAGAATTTCTTCATTGTGGGCCTGAATCAGCACGGCGCAGTTTTCACCTCCTCGAACATCCCACACGCGAAGAGTTCTGTCCCCTAAAACAGAACATTTCAAGCTTAAAGACATAAATGGGCAGGAAAAGGGAAACTCTTTCAAATATATTTGAACAAACGAAACACAGATTCCACAAAGCATGTGCCCAACAATATAATATGTGATGGTGCACGGGAAAAACACATCATGGAATTTTAGCATAAATTGAGATTTTGATTTTACAAGATGGAGCAAAGATTCCTGGTCAATACAGACAAACCCCTATTGAAAGTAAAAGATGCCTTGGATGCCCCTCTTCGGAGAGTAAGATATGAATCCTTGACACTTATTTTTCTTGGCTAAACTCTGGCATATTTCAAGTTCAATTTCAAGTATACTTTAAAATCTCCAAAAGAGAAATTTGTGCAACAACATGACAGAAATACAACATAACTGAAAGAACATTAGTCAAGCATGTGAAACGCAACTATACCAACCAAAATATTGTTATTAAAATCCATTACATCAACTTGGAAATCTGCACATTTAAAAACACAGACACAGACACACACACACACACACACACACGCCCCTACACAAGACACATGAAACAAAGGTGTCAATATACATGTATACATTAACCCCTTCACTGCCTGCTCTGTGTCTACAACAGGCTGTGTGAAGTCATTGATGATGTCATAACTTTTGATGTCATAGTCCCAGAATACTGGTTTTTGGTTTGGACAAGAGTCAGGAAAGATATATCTCTAGACCATTTTCTAAAACTGAGTCTTAACAGGTCTCCTTTAAATTTTATAATAAGGAAATCGATAATTTCTCTATTTTTCTATGACTGTGAAGGGATGAAATATTTAATCATGTATACCTGATGCTGAGGCAAACACACCAGGCGCCTGTGGTGACCAAACCACTTCGTAGACTATGTGCGAGTGGCCTGAAAATGTTCTCATGGACTGTGACTGATTCACATCCCACTGGAAGAAAAACATAAACGAGATTCAGGTGCATAAACCATCACAATTTTAAAACATCAAAATATCTTAACTGGGACTTCTACTATAGTTTAAAATTTTACGTTTATTGAAAAGACAGATTTTAATTTTTTTTATGTACAGTGGATTCCTGATTCCTGATAACTCAAAACACTGGATAACTCACAATAATGTTCTGGTCCCAGTTTAATAATCTTTATGCTAAAAGGTCTTTTTAACTCAAAATATTGGCTGTCTCAAAATAAAATTTCAGTCCCTCCAATTTCGATTAAAGCGATTTTCACTGTATAAGATTTATTATTTACCATAGGGCATGTTTGATTTTTTTTTTTTTTTTTCTCTTTTCTTTCGTTTAATATCACCACTGGTGAAAAGATGGAAAATGAAACAACTGAACACTGAAAAGATGTGCTGCCTGACTAGCAAACTTTGCATATTTAAAAAAGTGCCACATACTTGCACATCTATGTATATTTGTGTGTATGTGTGCATGCAAGAATGTGTGTGTTTTAAGAGCAAGTTTGAGCTTCTGGCCCTAAGAAAATGCTTTGAGAAGAAAAACAAATATTATGGAAAGCAGTACAATTTCAACAGAACTGTCTCTAAGCCAACTGGCCTTAGCTGAAGTTACAAGAATTAACTAACACAAAATGCAAATAATCCGCAATTTGCCATAACCCAGAAAGATTAAGTTTTCCAGCACCATAGGTGAATGTATTCGCCCAGTACATCACTCTACACTCCCACCAAATGCAAAGACATTCACCTCCAAGTACCCTGCCATGCGTTTGTCTATTTCTAGATCTTATGTCAGTGATTTTTCCATCAAAGCAACGCGTGCATACTAAAAAAAAACCCACGTTACTCCCCTCTTGTCGGTTGAGATGCAACGGACAACCAAGAATGTAAAAAAAATACATGGCGCTAGAAACGTTAACCCCTTCACTGCCTGCCCCGTGTCTGCTACGGGTTGTGTGATTTCATAGATGATGACATGTTGTTGTTGTTGTTGACGTACCCTGGCTAAAAGATTCCAGGGATCATCCCAACAGCCAAAGCACTTAAACACTATGGTACAAGTGCATCAGCTAGGATGAGTGATGAGAATATTATGTGTGTGACCATCTTCAATTACCCCGCCACGTGGGCAGCCACACTCCGTCTTCGGGGGAAATGATGATGACATAACTTTTGATGTTATAGGCCTGGAATGCTGATGTTTGGTTTAGACAAGCCAAGAATTATATATATCTGATAATCTCTAGACCATTTCTCAGATTGAGTCTAACAGGTTTCTTTTAAATTTTATAATAAGAAAATCGATAATTTCTCAAAGTTTCTTGGCAGTGAAGGGGTGAATAAAACACCTTGGAACCTCCCTTATAAGACCTTCAAAAACATCCAAAATGAGATCTTAAATGGGAGGGAGTTGCATAAGGGAGGTAATTTTAATACTTACAAAGAATGGTAAAGTCTAAGAGAAGTAGGTCTTAATAGGGAGGGAGTCTTATAATGGGGGGTCTTATAAGGGAGGTTCCACTGTAAACCTGAAATATTGCCAAACCGAAAGGAGTGTTCCATTGTTCTTGCACGTTGGCAAAATGCAAATAATAGCAGAGTCAGTCCATGCTGCACAGCCACTGACCACTTTGATGAGAGTGTCCCAAGAGGAAGATACCGCCAGGTTCTCATTTCTCGTCTGGCTCCAGTTCACAGAATTCACCTGCAACACCGAAAGCACAGCTGTTCCATCACACACAAAGTCAAGCTGTTTAGCTAAAAGACTGAATCTAAAAATCTTAGATACAAAAAAACATCCACAAAGTACGTCCTTTAAAATTTTTGGCTGTGTGTTCTACATAGCATTTCAAATATATTTCTTTCATTAGATCAATTGTAAAAAACTTTTTGTTGTTGAGCAGTATCATGAAACATATTTAGTACAAACTGTTCTTAAATAATTCACTTAGTATCGCAAACATAAATAAAAATTGCCCATGAGTGAAAATCTAGTAATCTTAACTGAATTAAACTAATTTATTCACATACTATAACATATTATTGACTGTTATTTATGAAAAGTTTTATGATAAACTAAAGGTGGCCTGAAAATGTTTCTGAAAATATAGATGAACTAAATGTTCCTCCCAAAACAGCGGTGAAAGGAATCATTATGAGAAGGTAGAATAATAACATTAATTTGATTCCGAAATTGTCAAGATTCAAGAACAAGCAAAGAGTAAGACTGGTCCTTAGACCTGTGAAACACTTTTTTGAAGGGAGAAGCGTGTGCCTGTATGCCAAGCACATATATATATATATATGCACACACAGACACTAAAAAAGCTAGAGAAAAGAGAGATGAGAGAGAGAGAGAGAGAGAGAGAGAGAGAGAGAGAGAGAGAGAGAGAGAGAGAGAGAGAGAGAGAGAGAGAGAGAGAGAGAGAGAGAGATGTTAAAATTATACCCCCGGTGAGAGATGGGTAAGTGGGTGGTGTGACTGAAAGTGAAACATTAATTGTATCACTTCACACCTGTGACTTCACACCTGATTTTTTATAATAAGTAATAATTTCTTAGTACACCTTTTCTTTTTCAAACAAATGAAATTGATAATTTCAATTAATATTTCATTTAAATTGCCATCACTACCATTGCACTACATATGCGCATATCTCCCCCCCCCCCCTTTTTTTTTTCTCCCAGGGAAAAAACAGGTGTGTGAAAAATTCGATAAATGATTCACTTG
>CM065694.1:5852883-5879040 GCA_017654935.2 Phymorhynchus buccinoides
CTGCCTTTTCCCTTTGCTTACTAGCCCATTTAGTATCATTCTGCCTTTTCTGGTCCATTCTCCTGCCTTTTGTCTATATAGGTTTAATAAGCTCAGAGAGGGGAGGGGAGGGGGGGGCGGCGGCGCTATTGAGAAGCCCATGGTGGACCATTGGATCAACCATTTTCCTGTTGGGACAACTAAGTTGGCAGTGTTTGGTCAAGTCAAGTCAAAATTATTTTTCACCCCTTCCCTGCCGGAGGAAAACGGAGAAATTATATTTTTTCTTATAAAATTTTAAAAGAGACCCGTTAGACTAATCTGAGAAAATGGCCTAGAGATATAATATCTTTCCTGACTCGTCCAAACCAAAAACAATCATTCCATCGAACATTATGACATCATCAATGACGTCACACATCCCTGGACGGGCCAGGGAAAGGGGTTTAATAAGCTCTAAAGGGGAAGCAGTGTGGGGTGGTGGTGTTGAAAGGCCTGTTTGACCATTGACAACCCTTTTTGTTGCCCACCTTAGCAGTGTGGCGTATGTATATGTGTGTTTGAAAGGATCAAAACCACTGAAGATGATGGCGGTTGTGCAAAGAAAGAAGAAGAAGAACTATGTTTCACTTAAGACATAATCTTCCCACCCAATGCCATGCGAAATGCTCACATGGCACTGGGTCTGCCCAGAGCATTTAAGCTGGGAAAAACGAAAACAACACAACCAACGTTTAACAACTTTCATCGCCACTAGTCGCCTCTTGGCACCACAATGATTTAACACCCATGTTACTGAAAGGCGTCAAATGAGGGTCTGTCAACCAATGACATTAATATGTTCTTAATTTTGGTAGGTAAGGACAGGGCCTTATTTTATGCATGTCACAAAGGAACCCCCAAATATTAAAGATCATAATCTTTTCTCTACCCAGGTAAGTTTAATGGAAAGTTTTTGGCTGAAAAAATGGCTGGTGTTGAAAGGGGTTTAAGATAGATACAGAGTTTCTTTTCTGCTGCCAACAGAGGGGCTCCCGGATGTCGATGAACCGCAACGCCCTGGCACCCCCTGGCCCCAGGAACCAGCTGGGCAGCAGCCTGGCCCTGCCCGGCCTGCAGGGGGGCAAGCAGCCCAACAGCAGCGGCATGCTCATGCTGGGCGACAAGCCCCCCAGGCCTCACCCCTCCACCAAGCCCAAGAAGACCGCGGAGGTGGCCCCCGGCAAGGACATGGCTGTGCCCGAGCTCAAGCTCGATGTGAGTGTGGGGTCACTTGGTCCTCCAATGTTCAGGCATCAGAATTGTCAGAGGATTTCAGAGGATTACGAATTTTCGGACAGAGGATTCGCTTATCTTGTCAGAGGTTTTGCCTTTTTATTGAGTGTTATCCTTTGTTTTAAATAGCATTTCAAAGTGATTTATCACTGTATTAACCTTTTTGGTGGTGTTCAGAACAGATTTCAGTGTTGTCCCTCTTTAGTCTGGGGCCTTGATGGCCCTTTACCTCAGTTTTCAGAGGATTGGACCTCAGAATATTCTGATGCCTGAATGTTCTTGTAAACAAGGCTTTAGGCTGAAAATTGTCTACCCTGTCTCGTGCACTCAAACGTGCTGCGCACCACCCGCATAACATTATCGCCCTTGCCTGTCGCACAGAAGTAATACCATATTTTTTGGGATGTTCTAAGGCGATATGTTTTTCCCTGTTGAGGACCCTCTAGCGCCTTATAATAGGACTGGTAAAAGTATAATGCCAGAAAATGCCAGTTTTTTTGTAAAATTTGGGCGGTTCGCCATATAATCAGTTGTGCCTTATAGCTCTGAGAAAATACGGTATGTACTATAGCCACTGAAAAATTATCTGCCCCTATATTATATATTATAGCCACTGAAAATCTATCTGCCCTCTATGCCCATAGCCACTGAAAATTATCTGCCCCTCTACCAAAGCCACTGAAAATTATCTGTCCCTCTACCATAGCCACTGAAAATTATCTGCCCCTATATACCATATTATAGCCACTGAAAATTATCTGCCCCTATGCTATAGCCACTGAAAATTATCTGCCCCTCTACCATAGCCACTGAAAATTATCTGCCCCTATGCTATAGCCACTGAAAATTATCTGCCCCTATGCTATAGCCACTGAAAATTATCTGCCCCTCTACCATAGCCACTGAAAATTATCTGCCCCTATGCTATAGCCACTGAAAATTATCTGCCCCTATATTATATATTATAGCCACTGAAAATTATCTGCCCCTATGCTATAGCCACTGAAAATTCTCTGCCCCTATGCTATAGCCACTGAAAATTATCTGCCCCTGTACTATAGCCACTGAAAATTCTCTCCCCCTGTACTATAGCCACTGAAAATTATCTGCCCCTATATTATATATTATAGCCACTGAAAATTATCTGCCCCTATATTATAGCATCTGCCCCTATGCTATAGCCACTGAAAATTATCTGCCCCTGTACTATAGCCACTGAAAATTCTCTCCCCCTGTACTATAGCCACTGATAATTCTCTCCCCCTGTACTATAGCCACTGAAAATTCTCTGCCCCTATGCTATAGCCACTGAAAATTATCTGCCCCTATATTATATATTATAGCCACTGAAAATTATCTGCCCCTATATTATATATTATAGCCACTGAAAATTATCTGCCCCTATGCTATATATTATAGCCACTGAAAATTATCTGCCCCTATGCTATAGCCACTGAAAATTCTCTGCCCCTATTCTATAGCATCTGCCCCTATGCTATAGCCACTGAAAATTCTCTGCCCCTATACTATAGCCACTGATAATTCTCTGCCCCTGTACTATAGCCACTGATAATTCTCTGCCCCTGTACTATTGCCATTGAAAATTCTCTGCCCCTATGCTATAGCCACTGAAAATTATCTGCCCCTATGCTATAGCCACTGAAAATTATCTGCCCCTATGCTATATTATAGCCACTGAAAATTATCTGCCCCTATGCTATAGCCACTGAAAATTCTCTGCCCCTGACTCATCACTTGGTGGCGCGGTCAGTTCAGTCATAAACGTATCACCCTTGCGTGTCACCAAGAAGTAGTGTAAAACCTCATTGAATTTGCTAAAGTTTTTAGCATGACACGATGAAAATCTTTGGTTCTTTTCTTTAGAATATATTGACAGCACAACCTATGAATTCTGATCTCATGTTCCAAAACGTGGATGAAGGAAAGATGTGTACCGTAATAAGTGGACTATAAGCCGCAATTTTTTTTGGGAGAACCCCCCCCCCCCCCGCGGCTAGTACTGTTACTGCCGGCCTAAGCGTTGCCGAAAGTGAAAGTAAACTCAACTCAGTGGCATCCTTGATTCTGACCTTTGATCTGTGGTCTTGTTCACGGTTGATGACAAAAAATAATCACCTTGATTTTAGTATCTTTTTTCACAAAATGATTATCTGTTTTGCGGTCCCGGCACTTTCATTTTGGCAGACAACACACCCGCGATCAACTCTCGACTCAAACGGAAGCTGAGATCGTGCATCACCATTTTTCCACGGCTTATGCTTCGACGCTGCTTATGCGTTACTTTTTTCAGATTTTGTTATATTACGAAACGGCTTGTAGTCCATGAATTACGATAGTTTGCAATTGGTTTTGTTGATTTTACTTTTGTTTCATAGTTATTGTCTTCAGGAAAATGTATGATTGCACTAAAAACACTACAACGCTACAAGATTAAAATGCACACAAGTCAAAAGATGATGATAATGAATCGAAAAAAAGAAGAAAAACCCCCCAGCAAAGTTTTGTCTTGAAAAAGACGAAGACAGTAGTGAATGGATCATTGGATGATGTATGGCAGCTGTTCAGGAAATTGATGAAAGAGGAATACTACAGTTAACAGAGTTTGCTCTCAACAAATCTGATCTTAGAAAATTCTCACGGTTTGCAATCAGATTGTTCTTGCTTGAACTGCTTGAGGTAAATTGCTATCGTGTCTTTTTGTTCAGGAAATGGATGAAGACGAGATGCAGGAGCTGACAGAGTTTGCTGTCAACATGTCCGATGAACTGGAGTTCAAAGACGACGGTTACATCGAGCTGATGTTGAGAGTGATGGGCCTGATGTGTGACAACCATCATAAAGGGCTTCAGGTAAGAAGTGGGAGACTGTTAACCCTTTCACCGCCAATGTCGCATTTATGCACCACAATGGTTTAACACCCATGTCACTAAAAGGCATCAAATCAGGGCCTCGTGTTATCCAAAGACCCTATTTTCTTAATTTTGGGAGGTAAAAATAGGCCTAATGCTATATACATGTCACAGAGGAATTCCCAATATTGCAGATTTTTTTTTTCTCTCTGCCCAGTTAAGTTTAATGGTATATTTTGGCTGAAAAAAATGGCTGGCGGTGAAAGGGTTAAAGGAGGGAAGCAGCCAGCATAAAGGGCTGCAAGTAAGAAGTGGGAGACTGTTAAAGGAGGGAAGCAGGATGTGTCGAGGGTCTTGAAAAATCTACTCTGCTGTTCTCCATTTAACTCTATCACCCTGCCAATTAGTGCCATGAAACCTATTTGATATTTTTTTTTAATACTCTGTGAGTCCTGTCAAATCCAACCCAGTGCCTTTCTTTGTCCAATCAATAACTTTGTGTATGTAAGCCAGTCCGTCTGACTACTATGACTGCCAGATAGCAGAGGGGCCAACTGCTATTCCGGCAGGCTGGGCTAAAATTTGTTTATAGTGGAGATGCCTTGCCCAGAGTACACCCCCACTCTCTTGGCCAAAGGGATTTTGTTGTCAAACCCTGGCTTAAATACCCAGGGATCATTCCAATAACCGAAGCACTTGACTCCCTCATACCAAGCCAAGACTTTAAACCAGAAGCCAGAAGCCTAACCTAAGCGCAGAAACCTTTTTCCAAGTTAATCTTCAGAATCTTCAGAACAACGAAGGTGGAAGATCAAACGAAGAAGAAGAAGAAGACTATGGTATAAATGCACCAGATAAGGATGAGAACATTGCGTGTGTGACCGTTTTTTATTACCCGCCACACTCCGACTTTGGAGGATTTTGGACTGATGATGTTATGCTAGGAGCTTGTCATGGCTAAAGACAATCCCCGCATAACTGCAGAACATTTTGATGTATCCTTGGTGTTCTAGCCTGCGTCAATTGGTCAGACACATCCTTATGCCAAGGTGAAAAGGGATTTTAAGATAGATGGTGCCAACCAATCCCTTTGGCTGTAGCACTAAAGAGCCAGTGCAAATGCCCCTCAATTTGAGAGGCGCAGTCTTCTAGTAACTTCAGAGGCAAACTCGACGTTCGTAAAGAAGACTTTAGAGGCAACCAAAATTGGAAGAAAGAACCTTTTGGTGTGTTTTTTCCAAAGCTGCTAGACACAAAGGAAGGAAAGCCTCCATGTGTTATATGTTGGGTTATCTCTGGTTACTGCAGGACTACCTAAGGGAACAGCCTGACAACATCAAGTCTGTGAACTTGGTGGCAGAGACCACGCGATTCCTCAGCATCCTGTACGGCAATGTCAACGACAAAACAGCTCCCCTCATTATACAGCTGTTTGACACTTTGGTGGAGTTTACATCAGTGAGTACATCATCATCATCATCATCATCATCATCATCGTCATCATCATCATCATCATCATCATCAGATAGCAGCAGCAGCAGCAGCAGCATCCTGTATGACAATGTCAACATCAAACAGCACCCCTCATCAGTACAGCTCTTTGACACTTTGGTGGAGTGTTACATCAGTGAGTACATCATCATCATCATCATCGTCATCATCATCATCGTCATCATCAGTAGCATCAGCAGCAGCATCCTGTATGACAATGTCAGCATTAAACAGCAACCCCTCATCATACAGCTGTTTGACACTTTGGTGGAGTTTACATCAGTGAGTACATCATCATCACCATCATCATCATCGTCATCATCATCATCGTCATCATCAGTAGCAGCAGCGTAGCAGCATCCTGTATGACAATGTCAACATTAAACAGCACCCCTCATCATACAGCTGTTTGACACTTTGGTGGAGTTTACATCAGATACGAGTACATCATCATCATCATAATCATCATCATCGTCATCATCATCATCGTCATCATCAGTAGCAGCAGCAGCAGCATCCTGTATGACAATGTCAAGCATTAAACAGCACCCCTCATCATACAGCTGTTTGACACTTTGGTGTGTACATCATCATCACCATCATCATCATCATAATCATCATCATCATCATCATCATCATCATCATCATCAATGCATAATCATCATCAGTAGCAGCAGCATCCTGTATGACAATGTCAACATTAAACAGCACCCCTCATCATACAGCACTTTGAAGGAGTTTACATCAGTGAGTACATCATCATCATCATTGTTTATCATCATCATCGTCATCATCATCATCATCATCATCGTCATCATCATCAATCCGTCATCATCATAGCAGCAGCAGCAGCATCCTGTATGACAATGTCAACATTAAACAGCTCCCCTCATCATACAGCACTTTGAAGGAGTTTACATCAGTGTACATCATCATCATCATCATCATCATCATCATCATAATCATACATCATCATCATCATCATCAATGCCATCATCATCAGTAGCAGCAGCATCCTGTATGACAATGTCAACATTAAACAGCTCCCCTCATCATACAGCACTTTGAAGGAGTTTACATCAGTGAGTACATCATCATCATTGTTATCATCATCATCGTCATCATCATTGTTATCATCATCATCGTCATCATCATTTCATCATCATCATCACCATCATCATCATCAATCATCGTCATCATCATCATCATCAATCATCATCATTGTTATCATCATCATCATCGTCATCATCATTGTTATCATCATTGTTATCATCATTCATTATCATCATCATCATCGTCATCATCATCATCATTGTTATCATCATCATCATTGTTATCATCATTGTTATCATCATCATGTACGTCAACGACAAAACGGCGCCCCTCATTATACAGCTGTTTGACACTTTGGTGGAGTTTACATCAGTGAGCAGGCATGAAAGAATTCTGCGTTTCGCGGAAAATCCGCGGAAATTTTTCAAAACTTCTGTGGAAAAAAAAAAATTCTGCGTAAAGGACCGATCTTGCCGTATTCTTATATCTACAAGTCTCTATTTGGCGATTCTCAAACTGGTTAACCGGAAGTCGCTTTAGCTCACTCGCTTCAATTGTGCGAAGGAAGGCGAAATGAGTAGCTCCCGCTCAACAAAAGTAGCGATGTTAGCTGAAAATGTGTGTGGAAGGATATTTGTGCCGACCAAATTTTCGGACCCCCTCCTCGCTGAATAAAACTTGTGACGTGAGGTAGGTGAAAAGGTGGTTGGAAATTTTTTTGGGGGGGAACGTTGTGCACCCCCCTCGTCAACAAAACATCGGACGTTAGGTGAAAATCCGGGTGGAAGGATTTTTCTCGGCTAAAAAGAATATCATTGTTTGATGCCTGAAAGATGTTTGTGCTAGAAACTTTTTTGGGAGGGGAATGCTCAACAAAACTTCCGACATCAGGTGAAAATCCGGGTGGAAAGATTTCTCGGACGAAAACATTTCCTCTTTTTTGATCTTCATCCACTTTCATGCCTGGTGAGTACATCATCATCATCATCATTGTTATCATCATCATTATCATCATCATCATCATCATCATCATCATCATAATCATCATCGTCATCATGCAGCTCTTTGACACTTTGGTGGAGTTTACATCAGTGAGTACATCATCATCATCATCATCATCATCATCATTGTTATCATCATCATCATCGTTGTTGTCATCATCATCATCATCATCATATCATCCTGTATGGCAATGTCAACAACAAACAGCTCCCCTCATTATACAGCTGTTTGACACTTTGGTGGAGTTTACATCATCATCACTGTCATTATCATCATTATTGTCATCATATTCTTTTTTAATCATCATCATCAGTGTTATTGCCATTATGATCATCATGATAATCAACATTATCATTACTAACATCATCGTCATTGTGTTTGTCAGCAAGGTGTGTGCACGTTTGGTTGCAGGGCAACTTTCACAACCAGGCCATCGTGTTTGACAACAAGGTGTGTGAGTACGTTAGCCACATGCTGCGAGTGGGCCACTTCAAGGGCTGCAACCAGGAACAGGTGGGCATCATTCTGCACGCGCACATTGATATATGTGTGTGTTTGTGTGCGTTAATGTGAGTGTGTTTGTGTGTGGGGAGGGAAGGATGCGTTTGTGTATACCAATGTGTATATATGCGTGTGCATGTTTGTGTTTACGTGGGGGGTGACAGTGGGAATGCAAGCACGTCTGAGTACGTTTGATATGAATGATGTAATCTTGCATGTGGAGTGAATTTTAGTTTTGTTAAGCGCCATGAGTAGTTCGTCTAGAATGTGCGCTCTATAAATGTCTTTATTTATTTATTGTATTGTATGGATACACAGCACTTAACCTTGATCAAAGAGCAAGTGGGGGGAAAAAACACAACTAAATTTATTATTGTAAGGAGCTTGTCCACACACACACACGCACACGCACACACACGCATGCACACAAGTAGTGCATGCACACATACACATACGCACGCTCCAAGCGGAGATGTCCGCAGCGCGCGCACACGCACACACACACACACACACACACACACACACACACACACACGCACATCTGTCTAATATCACGAGAAGTGGATAGACACACACACACACACACACACACACACACACACACACACACACACACACACACACACACACACACATCTCTCTAATATCATGAGAAGTGGATAGAGTAGACGTTAAATGAAATATGCACACACACGCACGCACACACGCAGAGCTAACGGTAGCCTGTTCAGATCTTGTGAATGAAGGGTTCATTAGGATTCTACTCTATTACATAGGATGGAATCCTATTGTCTTTAACTTCACCCACATCACACTGGTCAGGCCACTGGGAAAATAGGGTGGGGCTGCACACCTGCAACGCACTCTTGACAATAGGATGCCCCAAGCTTCACAAGGATAGAACTTCTGTGATAATATAAAGGCAAAGCAAGACAAAACAGCAAGATCCACATTTTCGCCCATACAATAATGGACGGAAACAGCACCCAGACCTGCCACTTGCACCAATTTCGCCGGAGCGGCTCCACTATTCTGAGCTATGCTCCAAGCTCCGATCGTGACCTCCCCAGCTCCGATATTTTGAAAGCCGCTGGGATACCGGGCGGGTCTTTCGTAAAAATAGTTCCCCCACCTTCTGGAAGTTATGTGCTTGTAACTTTCTCTAATCTGCCACTGTCTTTGACTCTGCCTTTTCCCTTTGCTTTCTATCTACTCTACTATCTTTCTGACTTATTGGCCCATTCTCCTGCCTTTTTTTTCCAAAACAATCTTCCAAATAATTTTTCTCCTTTGAGCTCCTACGAAATCGGAATGTGTCTGCTGTTCGCAGCGGGGAAGACCAGTGAAAACTGAAAAAACGGACACATACATACCTTACTCATTATGGCCATATCGAGGGTTACCTGCCAGATCATGATATATCGACAAAAGTGAGTTTTTCTTTTTTTTTCAGAGAAACACTCTAAAAGGGGTATATTTTCATGCTATCAGATGTTTTAGGCGATATGACTTGTAAATTGTGAGTTATTAATGCTACCGTCCAAGAACTGACCAAACCCATGCAACCCAGATCATGAGATATCTGAATGTATCCTTCAGCTTACCAACAAAAATCTAAAACTTGAAATTTTGCCCTCGCTGAAGTAGTATATGACGCTTTCAACTTGTTCAGCATGTGCTGAGCAGACACTTTCGTCTTACAACTGACCAGCTGATCAGATGACAACTGAGGAATGTCTTTGATCAGTCGGAAGGAATTCAGTCACAAGGGCCACCAACTTGGACCAGACAGTGACTTGTGACCATATAACATAGGCGCGTGTTTGATTTGAAAGACTAGGGTCATATAACCACAGACTGTAATGGGACATATTGTGAGTCACGTGAGCTAGTGGCGGCTCTCTCTCTCTCTCTCTCCTCTCTCTCTCTCTCTCTCTTCTCTCTCTCCCTCTCTCTCTCTCTCTCTCTCTCTCTCTCTCTCTCTCTCTCTCTCTCTCTCTCTTCTCTCTCTCTCTCTCTCCTCTCTCTCTCTCTCTCTCTCTCTCTCTCTCTCTCTCTCTCTCTCTCTCTCTCTCTCTCTCTCTCTCTGTGTCTCTCTCTCTCTCGTGGTAAATTAACCGGCAAACTTTCTCTCTCTCTCTCTCTCTCTCTCTCTCTCTTCTCTCTCTATCTCTCTCTTCTCTCTCTCTCTCTCTCTCTCTCTCTCTCTCTCTCAAAACGTGCTTTGTTTGTCTTTAATCAGCATAACAGTTTTCATTCTAGTGAATTGCCAATGTTAGAGAGTAAACAATATTGTTCATGAATGCATTCGTACGTTTTCGTGGGATTACATGTCATGCAGATACTGTTCACTTTTCCATTCCAATCCTGCTTACCACCTCCCCTCCCTTTCCCCCCATTTTAATTACCCCTGGTATTTCATTACCGCCTGGTATGCAGTACTGCGGTATAGTAGTTGACCAAACAGTAAGGAACGCACAAAGATCACAAGGGCGGTAATGCTGACACTTGTTTGATGCCTACATCACAAACGATGGATCACCTAAAAGCTATCGATGTTGTCTTGTCTCTCAATCTCTGTCTGTCTGTCCGAATCTTTCTGTCTGTTTGTCCATCTCTTTCTGTTTGTCTGTCTGTTTGTCTCTTTCTGTCTGTCTGTCTGTCAGTCACACACACATGTGCGCGCACACACACACACAGATATTGAAATGTGTATGTTATTTTTTCTCGTGTTTCTTTGTCTGTCATTCCTTTTTTTGGTAAGTCTGCCCACTCTGCAAATTACCATTATCTCACTGATAAAGATCACAAGAGGCAAAATCTCTTTTCAGCAATACAGCACCTTCCACACCTCCATTTTAGCCCCTACCTCTCCATTCACAAACTAACCTTTTATTTTCTTACAAACTATTATTTTGTGCCTGCCCTTAAATCGCATATCCACACAAGGGCAATATCGTACAATAAAATCTTATTGATTATCAGTTGTACTTGTAGGCCTACATAATACTGTATTTTTTCCCCGAGTAGGGTAGGAGTGGAAGGCGTTTGTTTACTTCAAAACATTTTATTTTTACTCTGAATATCTAAATGTTCCTGTTCAATTGTTATCAAACTCGTAAATCAAAGTGTTTGTTGTAAAAAAAAAGTAAGAGAAAACTACTTTGGTAGCCTTCTGAACGCTTTTTGTTTTCCCACTGACTCACGTATCACAGTCTGGCTTTACGTGAAAACGTGATTTTCAACCCTGTACGCATTGCTCACTCAGTGTATGTCGGCATATAACAAAAGGGTCACTTTGATGTTCACCACCACTGGTACGGCCAGAGCAGAGTACGTGAGGGTACTCCAGTATTTAAATGAGTCTCGGCCGGTCTCTGTCCCGTGTTGCGTCAGACTGAACTGAGACATATGACTATACTCGTGATAGGCTGGGTGTTTAGAGCGCCTTGTGGATTGAATGCCCCCGGCCTTTTTGTTATAGCGCTACCCCTACCTACTTTGATTAATTATTGTGATAAAACTAAACATTGTTTTGTTACATTTCTTTCTCTTGCTAATGGCGAAGATATCAAAGTAAACGCCTAAACTCTTTCCGCGCTACAAAGGTTTCGTTTATTGATGTACTTAAGCTTCAAACTTTGATTTTCGTTTTTCTCCAAACTACTGAAACGCGATATACGCTACTCTGGCAGGCAACCCTCGATATGGCCTGGGAACGCAGAAGAAGAAGAAAGAATGTCGCTGTAGCAAACATTTTCTATCCCTGTTTTGCGAGGAAGATACAGCGCAGCATTCGCAGTTAGGCCTAGGCAGACGGCTTACCGCAATGCGGTCACCATAGTGTCCTCACCTGTTCCACAGCGATACACGCCTGAGGTCATCCATCCACTGAGTGCATTTTCATATGTTTGAGAGTGAATCTTAGCAAAGTAAATGTAAGGCTCCCAATCATCCTGCAAAGCAAGGGGTCCCAGGGACTCCTTCACTTGCATTATAGAGGGTCCTAGAGGCAGGATAGAGGGTCCCAATGGCATGGCGAATGCTAAAAAGATTTTTTCTAGTTCATCCCTGGGACCCCCTGCACATATCTTTTAGAGGGTCCTGTAGAATGTTAGTACTTCATAGACCCCTGGGAGCCCTGTAACTGTATAAAATGCTTCAGCTTCAGGGGGCAAAGACCCCTGACCTCCACCGGGGTGTGTTGTCCCTGGACCCCACTGGAGGCCTATGCCGGCCCCTAGAACCCCGCTCCTCTTTTTCAGTCTCAGAATGTGGTAGGTCTGAGCACCCTGTCTTGTTATTTTTTGGCATTAAGTTAGCTCCCTTGCAGCCCTAAATGTGGATATAGCCTACAAAACAATACAATCTACTTTAACCATACTGTACCAACACCTGAAACAACTGCATTAGCGTTAAGCGACCTGGAGCTATACCATAGCAAAGAGAAAAAACGAAAGTAGGCTCTGGCCTTGACCCCCTAGCCGGATGTGGGGCGGGAATTATCCCCCCTTACCGGTCTAGCAGTGGCTAGGCCAATGAGCGCCTACTTCCGCCATTACAATTTTCCAGCGTTTCATGGCAGACCTGGGCTACCAGCACTCTTGACTTTTTTATTATTTCACACTCTTAACTAGGTGGGTTCGTTCCTTTTTCTGCTTTCTTCGAACTTATGGGGTTCTCTGAGTTTCGATTACCTCAGCTAGCTTAGTTCTATTTCGCTAGAACTTTCAGTAGTTAATTTTTTCTCGTGACGCTCACTCGTTGTGCTTCAGTGCACACGCGCACGCACGTGTTATGGCCACTTCTGGCTTCACTTCGGTTCTTTCGGATAAAGTTCAACCTGACCTGCCTCTTCGTTCTCCTCTTCCTCGTGATGAGGCAGGTCGTTTCTGTTCTAAAGGTTCTTCGGACAAATCTAACCGTTCAGTTTCTTCACACGAGTCAAAATCTCAGCGCACTAAGCGCTCTCACTCTTCTCCGTCTAGGCCTCCTAAGGCCTCCACGGTTGGTTTTTCGTCCGTCTCGACTTCTGTCTTCGACTCTTTCGTTCATCGTTTTGACTCGTCGGGCTTCCTCCTCTCCTCAACATAAGGCCTCTCGGCCAATTTCGTCCGTTGGTTCTTCCGTGCCTTTGTGTTTAGACAGGAGGCCTCTTTCTACCAAGGCCACCACTTCGACCCGGTCTTCCACGCCTTCAGCTTCAACTTCATTGGATAAGTCGCAGCCGCGCATGTCTGTAGCCCCGAGTGGCACGTTTGCACTCGGGGACTCGCCTAGTTTCCACCTCTCCGACCCTATGTTGGAGAGAGGGCGATGGAGGCCCCCTTCCGACCATGTGTCGAGGTCTCACGACTGGGGCCTCAATCAGACATCCCGGTACCTCGAAGGAAACTCGAGCCCGGAAGGCCGTAGGCCTCTCGACCCCTCCCCGGCCGGGGAGCCCGAGGCCTACCGGCTATCGCCGCCCCCAATCGGAAAGTCTCCGAAGGCGGGGTTAGTGCTCCTCTCGGCCGCTTTGCCCTGGCCGCGGGCCTCGGTCCGAGAGGATCTCCCGGTGCTCCCCCCAGCGGTGGGGACTCCGGTCGAGTGGATTTCCGGCCGGGAGGCCCGGCACCACGGCCCTGGGACGCCGAGGCCTACCGGCTAACACCACTTCGCCGTCGGAAAGTCTCCGATGGTGTTGTTGGTACCTCTCTTGGCCCTTCACCCAGGCCTGGGGCCTTGGGCCGAGAGAGTCTCCCGGTGTTCGCCCCAGTGGGGGGTAACATCGGTTGAGTGTTTTCCCGGCCAGGAGGCCGGTCGACACATCTACGGACGGATGAGGCCTCCCCACCGACGAGGCCTCCCGGCCTAGGCCTTCTGGCCTAGGCCTTCTGGCCTAGGCCTCCCGGCCTCTCCGGCTCCATCGGGACTCCCTCACCGGGCCCCCGGCGGACCCGGGCCTCCCTCGTTGGGAGGCCTCGGTGGGAGGCCTCGGTGGCCGTGCTCGTGGGACGCGGCCTACGAGGCCGCAGCCTCCACGGTCCTAGGCCTCTCCGGCCCCCTCGCCGGGCCTCCTTCGGACCCGGGCCTCCCTCGGTGGGAGGCCTCGGGGGCCGTGCTCGGAGGCTGCAGCCTCCCCGGGCCTGGGCCCTCTCCGTCTTCCTCAGGCCTCCTTCGGACCCGGGCCTCCCTCGGTGGGAGGCCTCGGGGGCCGTGCTCCGAGACCTCGGCCTGGGAGGCCGCGGCCTCCCCGGGCCTAGGCCTCTCCGGCTCCCTTGGTCCTCCCTCACCAGGCCTCCTTCGGACCCGGGCCTCCCTCGATGGGAGGCCTCGGGGCCATGCTCGGAGGCCGCGGGCTCCCCGGTACTCCAGGCCTCGGGCAGGTTGGGCCTCCCTCGGCAGGAGGCCTCGGCCTCTGCCGCGCACTCGGGCCTCCCTCCCAGCGTCCTCCTTTGGACCCGGGCCTTCCGATGTGGATTCCGACGTGGACTTAGCTAAGTCCGTCTCCATCCAGGCAAGGGCGTAGCAGCGTGTTCTGGCCCGGTCCGGCCACTCACCAGGAAAAGGAGTTCTGGTTCTTGCAAGCTCCTAAGCTTCTGGACCACTCCAATCGGAAAGCAAAGGCTTTCCTTTGTGCCGGGAAGATGGCAGAAGCTAACCGTTTCGCTTTAGCCTTCTAAGGCCGAAGCAGAGAAGCTCCTTTGCGACAGGAATCTTGCCCCGACCAAGATTAAGTCTTCCAACTTCAAGCAGTTGGAGGAATCTTTGTCTAAGCCCTCAAGGGCTGTGGCTTTGCGGCTTCGTTGGTTCGGCCCATCACAGAGAATTTGGGGAAATTTTTTCTCCTACGAATTCTCCTGTGGTTTTCAGGCTCTTTGAGTCAGTGAATGAACCGGCCGTTTTCTTCGGTTTTTGGTTCATCGTTGGGCTCTTCAAGGGTTTTCTCACAAGAAGAGTTCTCTTGTACCCTCTAATCATCTGGTTAGATCTACTTCGATCTGCTGATCTCCAGCTCTTGTGCTTCTGATCGATCGCTTTCACCGATCCATTTTACCGGGTTGGGCAACGGACCGTCGGGTTCCGTTCCGGTTCTTCAAGAACCTCATGGTGATTCTGACCTTCCGTTTGGCACGGTGGCTTTTGGGAATGATCCATCGTTTTTGTTTGTTTCATTCATGGCTGTTGCAACGGCTCCTGATGGTCCGTTTCTTCGATTCTGATGAGCATGGTTTTTCTTGCTCTCTTCAGTTTCATGCTTTTCTGGTTACAACAACAGTTGTTCAACCTGATTTGTCATTCAACCAGTCCTCCTTTTCGGCCCATCCTGTCAGGCCTTGTTTTTCGGACTTGGGTTACTCTTTACAAGTCATGGCCATTGAAACGGTTATTTTTTGTTCCTCAATCCTCTACCGTTTCTTTCTAAGTCAGTACCGTTCAATTGGTTTTTTCCACGGTTATCCTGACGTCACTTGGATACTCTGTTACGCTTCTCGCAGTAACTAACCGTTTCTCTTTGGGCAGGTCTACCTGGCCCAAGGAAGATTCAGTTCCCGTGGGCTTTTTTGTTGTTCATCCGTTCAAGTCGGTGCTAGGTGTCCATGGGACTACCTCCCGTTTCCCTCTTTCTCCAAGCCTTCTAAGGCTGTAGCGGAGAAACTCCATTATGACAAGAGTTGGAAGCATCTTTGTCCAAAGCCCTCAAGGGCTGTGCTTTTGTGACATTCTTGATTCGGTTCATTGCTGTACTTTGAGCAAAACCTCTCCAACGACCTCTCTTGCGGTTTTCAGGCTCTTTGAGTCCGTGATTGAACCAACCATTGGAGTGGCTCTAGCTTCTCTTGGTGATTCTTCTGGCCAGAGACTCTTTTTGGGGCACTTTAAAGACTGTCTGGAGATGGGGTTCGACACGGTCGGATTCACAGTCTCAGCCTCGGAGGACACTGTCCTCGTTTTCTCTGTTGGTGTCCGTCCTCTCAGTACGAAGTCGGTCACACTTTTCCGTCTCCTCAGACTTCTTAGTCTGATGGAGTCAGTTTCGGAGCTCCTTCCTCCTGCCAAGGTATTCTAAGGCCCTTGCAGAGAGAAGTCGGAGCGTGCGCTCCTTCTTTCACGGTTGCAACCGAGGGTTGTTCAACCGTACCCTTGTTGCCTTTCTTTCGTATGATGTCTGTTCTGGCAGACATGGTTTTTACTTGCTCTGTTTCAGACACTCGTTTCCTCTGATTACAACCATGAGTTGTTCTTCCAGTGGACTCGTTCACTCGTTCCAGCCATCCTTTTCGGTCTGGTTCCGTCCCGATCGGACTCATCTGTCCGGCTAACATGATCTTCCATGCCCAGCTGTCAGATCACTAAACGTCAATTTTCAACTTAAGTTGTTCGACTGGGTGTTTTTTGGCCTTCCTTCAGGCCCCCCACCCCCATTTTGAGTCAGTGCCGTTGAAATGGGTTAAGTCGAGGTGTGTTTACGTCACGTTTGCACACTTCCGCTTTTGTCTACACGTTTCCTTTTCGGTGGGGACATTTCCGCGTCATCTGGTTTGATTTGACGTCATGCGATAGCAACTATGTTGCTGTTTCGGTCTGTCCCTACGTCAGAGGCAGTTTTTATTTTGCCTTCCTACGGTCTTAGCATGTAGAGTTGGTTTCGAAGTGCAGTTGCACATTCGTACCGTGGCTTCTCAGTTTGCTAGTTTAGAGGTTGAATCTGCTGTTTTGCGGATTCTCATCTTAATCATTTAGTACTAGCTGTCTCTATCCCGTCATCGGTCCTTTGCTCGCCCGACATTCTGAACAAGTCTTGTCCAGATGTGGGCCATTTTGTTTTTGACTTAGTCTCGCCTCTTCGATCGATATTTTTCCGGTTCGAAAGGGCGTAGCAGCGTGTGGTGGCCCGGTCCGGCCACTCATAGTCCGTTTTGTATCTGCCTTGGCTTTTCTTGGTGACTCCATGCGGGGTTTGTCATCTCCTGGCTGCTTTTTTAGTCAGCCATGTTCCGTCCACGTCGGAATTTCATGCGCTGCACCCTACCACAGTCCAGTTTGTGGAGTTCCTGTCCCACTTGCACAGGACTTAGGGCCTCTCTGCTCAGACCCTTTCTGACTACAAGGCTGCTCTGATTAACACCAGTTCGTTAGCCTTGGGTTTTGATCGAACCTCTAAGCTCTCCGCTCCGCGGGTGTCCCACATTTTGGACGCGGTGCGTTTGCGGGCCCCGGCGAGGACTGTCCGGGTCCCGCAATGGGACGTGTTTCTTGTTTAGAATTATCTAAGGGATCGCTGTGAACCTCTCGCTTTCCTCACTTTCAAGACGGTGTTCTTGATTGCTCTCGCATAGGCCAGACGGGTCAGTTGCCTCCACTCCCATAGCGGACTCTCCAGGGACGTCGAGTTCGCGGAGGATTTCTCGTCCGTTTCGCTTTGCTTTTTGCCCGAGTTCAGGGCCAAGAATCAGCCCGGCGATGTCGAGTCTCCTCTGCTCTCTATCTCCAGTTTGCGGACAATTCTCTGCCCGGACGACGCGGACCGTTTTTCTCTGTCCGGTCCGCACGCTCAGATCCTACCTGTCTAGAACCAAAGGTTTTAGGGGCTCTAGAAGAAGATTGTTTCTTTCTATTAACCCTAAGTACGCTAAAGACGTTTTCTAAGAACACGGTAGCAACATGGTTGTTAGACCGTGTCAAGCTAGCCTACTCTGTCTCTCGTTAGCCTGCCATCCGGCTCTATCGGGGTTCACGAGCTGCGCGCAATCAGCGCCTCGCTCGCTCTCGTTAAGGGGGTTCCCTTGGTGAATATCGTGTCAGCCGCCTACTGGAAGTCGGTCAACACGTTCCCCAACTTCTACCTGAGGTACGTGGCCACGGAACATGACGACGACTCCTTCACTATCAGGAAGATAGTTGTCGCCCAGACTGCCGTCTCCGTCTAAACTGTAAGTACGGAGGCAAGCTCCCAACGACTCCCCCTATCGTACTTTAGTGGGTATATCATTGCAATGATGTTTTGGGGCAATATTTGGAGCAGGCCTTTTACCTCCCCTTTCTAAGCCGCATTTAGGCTAAAGGAGTTAAAAGGGGGACTCAGGGCTTTTTTGAAGGGGACTAGTGGGAATGACCACTTTTTTAACCCCCCAAGGGAAAAAAGCGCCCAGGTCTCCCTCTCACGCGGTGGGTTGGGTTACTGAAGCATCTACCCTCCTCCGCTTTGGTAATCTGCAGTTGTTTCAGGTGTTGGTACAGTATGGTTAAAGTAGATTGGTGGATTTTTTATTAATCCCTACTATCTATTTAACTAAATACTTACCAACACCTGAAAGAAACGAGGTACCCTCCCTTGTATCCTCCCTCACTAATAAAGATGCTTCCTGTAAAATTTTGTAATGGCGGAAGTAGGCGCTCATTGGCCTAGCCACTGCTAGACCGGTAAGGGGGGATCACTCCCGCCCCACATCCGGCTAGGGGTCAAGGCCAGTGCCTACTTTCGTTTTTCTATTTGCTATGGTATAGCTCCAGGTCGCTTAACGCTAATGCAGTTGTTTCAGGTGTTGGTAAGTATTTAGTTAAATAGATAGTAGGGATTAATAAAAAATCCACCAATGCAACACAACAACGTTATTTTCTTACCATTTGTTTTCTGTCTGCTACAGCTGTACAGCCTGAAGAAATCCATCGCCACCCTCCTCCGAGCATTGTCCGAGGAAAACCCGCCAGACAACGAGGAGGAGGAATCTCACAGTTTAGCAGGGGTAAGCTTCAGTTTTTACCGTTTTATTACAAAGCTGTGTCGATTTTTATCAAATGATTGTTAGGGCAGGGGTCTTGTGTATGATAATAGGTCGTTCAGCCGAATGTGGTGCTCTGTTAGACAGGGTCTTTAACACGCGCAACAAGCAATTTTATTTCTAACTGCACGTCTATCGCACAATCTGCTGCTTAAAATGGACACAAATTAATTTTATGAATAAATGCACATGCAACAATGAAAGTGCGCACAATCTTTCATTTAATACAGGCACACACATATGCGCATACACACTATAATTTCTTGAATGCACACATAACCCTTTCAGCACCGAAAATGTTCACCCATCTTTTCAGGTAGATGATAGTGACCCAGAAAGAGTTGTGAGTTGTTTGGCTTTTTGCAAAAGTTTCCCAGAAATGATTGTGGTGTTTGTAAAGGATTTTGGAATTATTATTTTTGGTACTATTGAAGAGTGAAAATTGTGGCAACTAACAATGATGTACTTCTTTTGTGATGTAGGTCCCTAGAGCTCCTAGAGCTCCTAAAGCTCCTTGTAATCCATTGTAACTTGATGTGTGTCGTGAGTCTTCACGTTTCTATCTTTATTGTTTGAAGGACATTTTCACGACTATTGTGTAACACATCATTTCTTTTACTGGAAAAAGTCCAGCTATATTTTTGTTGGTACTTAATGGTATTCTAAATTATTTTTATTTCAATATTCATTATCATGAATGTCTGTCACGATTGTGTGTGAATATTCACTTGCAAGCGAGTGTATGCTTTCTTATCTGAACATGAAAAGGGTTTTATTGATAGAGTTTTAATTCATACGTTTATCATAGTGCTATTAATCAAAGTAATCAAAGCTTTTAATTACCTTTAAGTAATAATTTAACAAGTTACATTAACGTGCTAGTACTATTACTTTTTGTTTGATTTCCAGTGGCACTAGAAGACTGCACATGATGCTATGTAGATTTTGCAATGATATAAATAGACTAGTAATTTTAATTTTAGTAAAGTCTGTTGTATTTGTAGAAGAAAAAAAAAGTTGTATTTCTTATTGTATAGTCTCAGTCTGATATCTAACAAATTATGTAAACCATCTTATTCAAGTTCCTACCTTGGAAGACCGCATGCATTATATGAAGAATGTTCTGTATAATGGCAAGGATCATTTGTGTATATTAACACATTTAGCATCATCATATCTAATCTGCGATTTGAAATCATCATGAGGGATGTGTATTGAAACAAATGTGTGTACTTTTACTCGCAGGTGTGTTGTTGTTTTTTCGTGTGTTATTTCAACAGGTTTTGACGTGAACACGGGTGTGTTAAAAGAAGGGCCACAATATATTGTTTTTAAATTTGTTTCCTTCCTGTATGCGATGTTCAGTATGCGTGTGTGTGTGTGGGGGTGGGTGAGTGTGCATGCGTGCGGTGCTTGCGCATGGATGTGCATGTAATGATTGTACAATAAAAAATAAAATGTATTAATAAAGCAGACAGGTCTTTAGATATGTGTACATACCTGTCTAAAATATTGACAAATTTTGGGGAAGTTACTCCCTGTGTATACTTGAGTGTGTGTGTGCGTCCACACACGCATGTGACCCCATTTAAAAACATAAGTAACAATTTCAAAGAACATAATAATAAATATTGTGTTGTACTTTGTTGCTTTTTCCAGGAAGTGTTGGAGTACATTGACAGTGAAGTTCTCATGACAACAATGGTGCAGGCGTACCAAGACATTTTGGTATGTTCTGTGCACTGGAACTGTGCAGCATTTTTTTTCTCTCTGATTGTTTCATTTCCCCCCACTTTTGAGTCGTTTTGATTGCTCCAGTTCACATTTGACTGAGTTTTGTTATTAGGTATTAGGTATTAGGTATTAGGTACTTTATAGTCACAGACGCGTCTCTGTGAAATTCGGGTTGCTCCCACCTGGAGAGCGCGTCGCAGCCAGAGGGCGCGCCACCCATTTTTTTTTTTTTTTTTTTTTGCATGCCATTTATGTGTGACTGATGAGGAAGGAAAGGGGTGGGTGGGGTAAATTTTGACCAAATGACAACTTTTTCGTTGCCACTGGGTTTAACGTATGCTAAGTGCATGGGCACACGGGACCTCGGTTTATCGTCTCATCCGAAAGACTCCACGTTCAGACCAGTAAGGCCTAGTGCAAAGTGAGAGGAAAAAAATCCCTGTACCCAGGTTCGAACTCGGGTTTACTTGACACGAAGCGAACGCGTTACCACTGTGCCACTCTACACCATTGTGTGTATGTGTTAGAGAACGAGAGAGGGAGGGAGAGAGACAAAGAAAAAAAAGAAATCAATCTCTGCACTTTTGAGAAGTGAATGATTAAACTCTGTCTTAGGTAAGTATTATGCATAATTGTCTTCCCCACATAGCTTTGTATAACAGTGATCTTTCAGTAAATCTCTTCCCCACATAACCTTTACTGACAGTCATCTTCCCATAACTCTTCCCCACATAGCTTTTACTGACAGTCATCTTTCCATATTTCTGTTCCCCACATAGCTTTTACTGACAGTCATCTTCCCATAACTTCCCCACATAGCTTTCAGTGACAGTCATCTTTCCATAGCTCTCTTCTCCACATAACTTTCCATGACAGTCATCTTCCCATATCTCTTCCCCACATAACTTTCCATCTCCCCATAGCTCTCTTCCCCACATATCTTTCCATGACAGTCATCTTTCCATAGCTCTCTTCTCCACATAACTTTCCATGACAGTCATCTTCTCATATCTCTTCCCCACATAGCTTTCCATCTCCCCATAGCTCTCTTCCCCACATAACTTTCCATGACAGTCATCTATCCATAACTCTTCCCCACATAGCTTTCCATGACAGTCATCTCCCCATAACTTCCCCACATAGCTTTCAGTGACAGTCATCTTCCCATAACTTCCCCACATAGCTTTCAGTGACAGTCATCTTTCCATAACTCTTTCCCACATAGCTTTCCATGACAGTCATCTTTCCATAACTCTCTTCCCCACATAACTTTCCATGACAGTCATCTTTCCATAACTTCCCCACATCACTTTCCATGATAATTATCTTCCCATCATTTTCTATGACAGTTATCTTCCTATAACTTCCCAAAATAAATTTCCATGACACTTATCTTCCCATAACTTCCTAAAATAACTTTCCATAACACTTATTTTCCTATAACTTCCCAAAATAAATTTCCATGACACTTATCTTCCCATAACTTCCTAAAATAACTTTCCATAACACTTATGTTCCTATAACTTCCCAAAATAACTTTCCATGACACTTATCTTCCCATAACTTCCTGAAATAATTTTCCATGATAGTTATTTTTCCAAGTTATTTTTTCCATAACTCTCTTGCCCAGATAACTTTCCATAACAATGATCTTTAAATAACTTCCATAGTTCTCTTATCATCCCTATTAATTGTTCTTATGTTTGTATTATGTCTGTGTCTGTCAGTCAGTGCTCTCTCTCTCTCTCTCTCTCTCTCTCTCTCTCTCTCTCTCTCTCTCTCTCTCTCTCTCTCTCTCTCTCTCTCCAGGGGTCGCGCTAAACGCATGTTTCTTGCGTATTTGACGCGTTTTAAAAATCGCTGACGCATTTTTACGGCGTTTACGCGTAACCCGTACTTAAAATGACGTCCGCTCAAAATTGCATCTGAGTCTGGATGGTGAATCAGACTTTAGAAGTCCTACGGTCCCTACACGTATAGTTTTTCTGCTACACCAAACATTGGAACAGACTATAGAAAAGTGCCACTGCTTTGTGAGGAGGTAGGCCTAAGTATCCCATCCTTTCTCTTTCATTAGTTATCCAGATTTCGTCCAGTACTGCTGTAACGTAGGCAGTGGCGGGAAAATCACTGTAAGCGCATTGTCTGATTCCACCCCCCACCCCATCTCCCCACCCCCTTCCAGCCTTTGCTTCCTTTCATGGTGCTTGGCCACTGGATATCCAGATTCCAGTCAATTAACTGTGACGTAAATGAAGCGTTTGGCGCGAAATGAGCGCGTTGTTGCACAATTGCCAGACTTCTGTCTTTGAAAATGACTGGTTAGTGAATAAAAATGCATATCTTATTCTATCATGTTACCGTTTCACTACTAATGAGTTATCTCTTCCAATTTGGAGCAAATGCCAATTTACCAAAGACCAAAAAGTCTTAGTCTAGAAGACTAAATTACTTCCCTTGATCTGGCCAAGTAATACCTCTGAGCTGCTGTGGAACCCCTTCTTCCACGTCACTTCTGGGGAGCCAACTTTGAACCATAATAATTTTTTTCCAAATTGGAGCTGCCATGTTTGTTCTTGCTCTAAAAGTTTAATTCTTTATCCACTTGATTTCAACTCCATCCTTCTGTTTTGTTTCCTTTTACCCCTTGGGTAACATGTATTGTCAGTATCTAGTTATTAATCTGTTATTTCTGTAATTTCGTGATAAACTGAATTTTTATCGATTTGTTGTTTGACACTGGTTGGTGCCCTCGGATTAGTCATGTCGGACCCCGTGGTCACTAGTGCTCCAGTGTCTTCAGTTTCGACTCCTTCTTCTTCGTCTAAACAGTCTAGGGATGAGAAAGGGAAGTTCCTTCCACTTTCTTCTTCTTCTTCTAGTTCAAAGAAGGATTCTAGTTCGAAGAAGGACTCCAGTTCCAAGTCAAAGTCGTCTTCTTCTTCTTTGTCGAGGAAGAAATTGGTCCCCCCCTCCCCCCCTCCCCCCTCTCGAGAGTCTGTAGTGTCCAGTCCTCAGTTCAATGGAGGCAGACGGAACATGTTATTTCGTTCGTCGATTCTTCGACTTTAGTCTCAGATATGTTGGCAGAGTTGAAGAACAAGGGTTTGGTTCTGGTCCCTACTTCTTCTTTGGTTTCTGATAGGCCCACCGAGTCTTTGACGGACACAAAACCCGATTTTGACACAGTGCCACTCGATGAAAGTGCGAGTTTCTCGGACGAGACAGGCTATCCTACCGTTCTCAAAGTTTTTACAGACATGAAACGGGTGTTTCTTCGTCTTATTCGGCGGATCAGTTGGCCAGAATGGAGAGGAAAACTGGCATACTGATTTTTCCTCAGGAGGACGATTTCGAGGAGGATTTCTACGGCCGGTCGACGGGAACGGATGCCGACGGCTACGGTCCCAATCTACGATGCCCGTTCACGTGAGTTTGTGGACCAACGGACTGACTCTCCCAGAAACTGGCTACACCGTAGCCCAAACTCTAGGCTTGTAAGACCGCCCGCCATATCCGGCAGCGGCAGCATGGCGCGGGGCTCGAAGAAGTCCGGTCATGTGCAGCCCACAACCGTTACCCGTCTCTGGAGCACCATCCGCCCGTGCGGCGAGCCTGATAACGGCACCGGCATCCGTGAACCGCAGAAGCACGGTCACGTGACTCATGAAACCGCTGCCCGTACCGGGAGCACCGTGCCTGTTGCCGCTACCGGCACAGACCGTAACCACGGAACGGAACAGAAACTTCGCATCCACTGAGAGATTCTCGACGGATGGAAGTCAACATGGGTTTCCCTCAAGGAACACTGGCATGTGTCAACAAAATTCACCCGTCGATGATGATTTTCAGCCGTCATACACTGATGGCTCCGTGAGCCGAGACCCGCTACGGTCCGGTCATGTGATTTCTGAAACCGCTACCTGTCACGGGAGCACCGTGCCCATTGGCACTACCGGCACGGACCACACCCGGGGAACGGCATATGCCCCGTTGCCTGTTCTACTTGGCACCGTACCGCCCGGCACTACCACTACGGTTTCCATCCGAGCGACCTATGACTCATCTTGAGTGGAACTTCGTCCTCTTCACAACGAGTTTCAACGGATGGAGATCAGTCTGGGTACTTACATAAGCATTCCAGAGCGTTCAGGCAAATTTGGATGATCCCGTTCGACATGGAGGACTTAGACGAGTTTGACGCAGCAGTCAGAGAGGAAGTTCGCCGCGTCATACGAGACAGATACCCAGACTTTCAGCAACCGTCTGCTGGGTCTGATCAGGCCTTTGATCAGTTTTCGCGGGCGGAACAGGGCAGCTACATAGCTGAGCCCCCTGTACAGATGGATCCGATACCTTCACCCGTTTTGCAAGGACATCAATCCTGTGCCGCAGTCAGATTCACTCCATGTTAAGGATTGACCGCATCTTTTTCAGCGAATTAAGGCCCAGAAGCAGGCACTCCTAGCCCTTCATACTTCACCTTTCTTTCGACAAGCACTTTGACGGGCAGACTTGGTCTTGTGGACCCAGCCACCACAGATTGCGATGGATGATGAGGACACCTCTCCTCGAGCATCACAGTTGCAACTGAGAGTTGTTCAACTGTGTGATCTTTGCCTTCTATTAGGCCTCTCTTTTTGTCAACGGCGACTCCTTCCAAGTCAGAGCCGTTCAAATGGATTAAGCCAGGGGGTGTCTACGTCACACTGAAACACTTTAGCGGTTTGTTGTCAACTTGTTGCCAATCGCAATAGGGGAATTTCCGCGTCATCTGGTTAGTTTTGACATCATGCGTATGGCAACTATGTTGCTGTTTCAGTCTGTAGCTTACGTCATAATCCTTTCTCAAACTGCAGACCGCCAGTCGTACTGTGGCCTCTCAATTTGCTTGTTCTGAGGTTGAATCGGATGATTTTTCGGGCAAGGACTTGTATCACATTCTGGGCAATGCTTGTCCAGATCTGGTCCAGATTGGATCTTGAACCCAGCCAGCTGGGTCCTTGATGTCGGTTTTCGGAAGGGGTGGAAGATAGTTTTCAGCTCTGCTCCGGTCTCGCAACTTCTTTTTCAGCTTACTTCTATACTTCATATCGGGGTTTTCTCGCAGACTCGTTTTGAGTCAGCAGTTTCACGGGACTATGTTTCTAGACAGAGGGGTTAGGCATTCTCAGCGATGCTTTCTCTGGACTTGGATCGGGTTAGCCAGCCCATATCAAAACTCCTTAAACTGGGCAAATCTGTTGGTTCCTTCCTGCAGTACAAGGATTCTTTGGCACCTTCAGAACACTTTCTTATCCCGTGTCGTACTCTGCTCAGACAGAGAATCATATTCCCGTGGGAATCTCCGTTTTAAAGCGCGGCTCTTCCCGCTCAGAACCTTTCTGTACGGTCCGTTCAAAAATTTTGTCTTTGGGTGTTCCATTCAGAGGGGCATCAGAAACTAATCTTCGTCTTTTAGTCAGGTTGACCTTTCAGCAGTTGAG
>CM065694.1:5879540-5884540 GCA_017654935.2 Phymorhynchus buccinoides
CTCCCTCTCTGCTTGCGCTTTCCTCATCTCTCTCTCTCTCCTAGTCTCTCTCACCTCTCTCTTTTCCTCTCCTCTTCTCTCTCGCTCTCTCTCCTCTCCTCTTCTCTCTCCCTCACCCCTCTCTCTCGCTTTCTCTCTCTCTCTCTCTCTCTCTCTCTCCTCATCCTCTCCCTCTCTCATCTCTCATCCTCGCGAGTCATCTTCTCATCGCCTCCTTCCTCTCTCTCTCTCTCTCAACCTCTCCTCTCCCTTCTCGGTCTCCCTCTCTCAAATCTTTATCCAAATCCTTGTCAAAAATAAAGCGGTCCGTGTCTCAGGTGTCCCAGGTGTCCTCCCTCCTTCTCTAATTCTCTTTCTTTCTCTCCCTCTCTCTCTCCTCCTCTCTCATAAATCTCCGCCCATCTCGTCACCACCACATCCCCTCTATGGATTTCGCTCTCTCGTCTCCTCGCCTCTCTCTCTATGTCGCTGTCTCTTCTGTCTCCCTCTCTGATGCTGTCTATCGATCTCTGTCTCCTCTCTCTCTGCTCTGGTCTCTGTCTTGTCTAGGAGCCGGGCTCTCTCTCTCTCTCTCATTCTCCAAACAAAAAAATTCTCTTCCCTTCCTCTTTCTCCTCCTCTCTCTTCTTTTTCTCCCCCTTTCTTTCTTTCCCTCCTGTCTCCTTCTTCTTCTCCTCTCTTTCTCTCTTTCTCCCCCCACCTCTCCTCTCTTCTCCTCTCACTCGTCTCTCATCTCTATCTATCCTCTCTCTCTCTCTCATGCTCCTGTCTCCTCCTCCCTCTCTCTCATGTCTCGGTCTCTTCGCTCTCGCTTCTCTCTCTCTTCTCTCTCTCCTCATTTCTCTCTCTCTCTCTCTCTCGCTCCTCTCCTCTCTCTCTCTCTCCTCTCTCCTCTCTCTCCCTACCGTCCCCCCCCTCTCTGCCTCCCTCCTCCCTCTTCCTCTCCCTCATTCCGCTCCCTCTTCATCTCCTCTCCGGCTCCCTCTCCTCCCCGTCCCCCCCCCCTCTCCATCTCTCCTGCCTCTCCTCACATCTCGCCTCCTCGCTCTCTCTCTCTCCTCTCTCCCTCTCGCTCTCTCACTCACTCTCTCTATCTCTAACTCTCTCAATCTCTCTCTCTCTCATCTCCTCAAAAGACTCTCTCTCTCTCTCTCCTCTTCTTCCTTCTCCTTCTCCTCCTCTTCTTCCTTTTCTTTTTTTTCTTCTTCGATCGCTCAGTTTCCTGCCAATGATGAGCGCAGATGCTTCATGCTGCCGTTATGATGCGCCTAACTAAGAAATAAGTTAGGCCCAGCATGCAAGTCCGACTTCGGCTGGAGGAAACCTTTTTTGAAAGTGTTTCTAGAACAAACAACGAAAGGCAGGAGAAGAATGGATCGGTATGGCAGAAAGATAGTAGTAGATGACAGTAAGCAGAGGGAAAAGGCAGAGTCAAAGAGAGTGACAGATTAGATGGAAGTTGTCAAGCACAGAACTTCCAGAAGGTGGGGGAACTATTTATGCAAAAGACCCCCCACCCCCCCCCCCCCCCCCCCCCCCCCCCCCCCATCCCCCCCCATGGGGGATCTCTCTCTCTCTCCTCTCTCTCTCTCTCTCTCCAAAAAAATTCCTCCCCTCTCTCTCTTTGTCTCTGTGTTTCTTTCTCTCTCTCTTCCTCTCTCTCTTTTCTCTCTCTCTCTCATCTCTCTTCTCTCTCTCTTCTCTTTCTCTCTCTCTCGTCTCTCTCATCTCCTCTCTCTCTCTCCCTCTCGTCACCATCTCTCTCTCGTCTCTTCTCTCTTGTACTCCCCCCAACCATATATCTGCGGAACTCTCTATCTCGTCTCATCTCTCTATTCTTCTCTCTTCTCTCTCTCTCTCCACTACCTTCTCTCTTCAGAAACTCTCCTTCTCTCTCTTCTATGATCCATCCTCTCGTATTCTCTCGTCTTTCTCTCCAGTTCTATAAGTTTGGTCTCGCTTCCAACCATATAGGTGCGGAATTCATAGATAGCTGTCACTTTGAATGCATTTGCTTCAAGGGAAGTAAATCTGTGTGTGCACACCATACCTTGGTCACTCCTGATATAAACTCGCTTCGCTCCCTTTGACCATTAATTTTGTCTCTGACTTTGCCTTTGTAGGGGTTTGTTGTGGGGAAACCAATATTGGTGTGGGGGAGAGTTTTTCTATATAAAGTCTGTATATAAAAAAAAGTCTGATCTACCACGTCCCTATGTAAAACCTGAAGTAAAAAACCTTAATCTTCTTTCTTCTTTCATTTCTTGGGGGGGGGGGGGGGGGGGGGGGGGGGTATTTCTTACAACAAACAAACAATCAAACAATATGGGGGTAAGTGGGGGGGGGGGGGGGGGATGGTTGGGGGTGGTGTATGTTCCTAATTGTCAGTCCATCCAGTATTTTGTTACAGTAAAACAAACAATCACACATTGCTTATGTATTTAGTAAGTCACATGTTAGTAATGGCTTAGTATTGTTTATGTTATTTGTGTTGAAAGTAAAACATGTTAGTAATGGTCAGTCACATTGTTTAGTGTTATTTGTGTTGAAAGTAAAACATGTTAGTAATGGTCAGTCACATTGTTTAGTGTTATTTGTGTTGAAAGTAAAACATGTTAGTAATGGTCAGTCCATTGTTTAGTGTTATTTGTTTGAAAGTAAAACATGTTAGTAATGGTCAGTCACATTGTTTAGTGTTATTTGTGTTGAAAGTAAAACATGTTAGTAATGGTCAGTCACATTGTTTAGTGTTATTTGTGTTGAAAGTAAAACATGTTAGTAATGGTCAGTCATATTGTTTAGTGTTATTTGTGTTGAAAGTAAAACATGTTAGTAATGGTCAGTCATTCTTAATTTAGTGTTATTTGTGTTGAAAGTAAAACATGTTAGTAATGGTCAGTCACATTGTTTAGTGTTATTTGTGTTGAAAGTAAAACATGTTAGTAATGGTCAGTCACATTGTTTAATGTTATTTGTGTTGAAAGTAAAACATGTTAGTAATGGTCAGTCATATTGTTTAGTGTTATTTGTGTTGAAAGTAAAACATGTTAGTAATGGTCAGTCACATTGTTTAGTGTTATTTGTGTTGAAAGTAAAACATGTTAGTAATGGTCAGTCACATTGCTTAGTGTTATTTGTGTTGAAAGTAAAACATGTTAGTAATGGTCAGTCACATTGTTTAGTGTTATTTGTGTTGAAAGTAAAACATGTTAGTAATGGTCAGTCACATTGTTTAGTGTTATTTGTGTTGAAAGTAAAACATGTTAGTAATGGTCAGTCACATTGTTTAGTGTTATTTGTGTTGAAAGTAAAACATGTTAGTAATGGTCAGTCACATTGCTTAGTGTTATTTGTGTTGAAAGTAAAACATGTTAGTAATGGTCAGTCACATTGTTTAGTGTTATTTGTGTTGAAAGTAAAACATGTTAGTAATGGTCAGTCACATTGTTTAGTGTTATTTGTGTTGAAAGTAAAACATGTTAGTAATGGTCAGTCACATTGTTTAGTGTTATTTGTGTTGAAAGTAAAACATGTTAGTAATGGTCAGTCACATTGTTTAGTGTTATTTGTGTTGAAAGTAAAACATGTTAGTAATGGTCAGTCACATTGCTTAGTGTCATTTGTGTTGAAAGTAAAACATGTTAGTAATGGTCAAAGAACAACAATAACAAAAAACAATCACACAACAAATGTAAAGTGACGTTATTTTAGTCGCAAGAGACACAGCAAAACAACTGGATATTTATTTCGGCGAATGCGCCTTTATCAACATAGACACACAAGAACACAGCCAACAGCAAAGATAGCAAAAGGAGCAGAAACCAATATTTACTTCCCCCTCTACAATCCAATCTGTGAATGATACAGCTAACATGAAACTAAAGAGCAAGGCATGCATTTGTGAACACAATTTAAGAAGAAAAAAAAGTGGAACGCCGAGCGGCAGATAAGTTCCCGAGCGGGTGAATTTGGGCACATAGCAGCAGCATGACGCATCTGCGCTCCAGTGACTAGAAACTAAGCAACTGTCAAAACCCCCCACACCAATAATAATAAATGTGTAAAAACTGTGTGGTTGTGAATGACCGGTTACAGATGGTCATATATATAGACTATAACCGTTGTGACCTTGACCTTGACGTTTATTACACAGGAGATGCCTTGCCCAGGGTACATCCACAAAAGCCTAAGCTGGACCATGATTTTCCTACGCGCGTAAAACCTGTTTAAAAAACGCCACCATGGGGTTTTCCTGTCTAATTAGCGAACGTTCGTCATCTTTTTTTTATATATTATTATCTTCCTGTTCGTCTTTTCCTTTCTTCTTCTTCTTCTTCTTCTTCTTCTGCGTTACCAGGCCATATGGCCATAATGGGTAAGCTACGTATAATGTCCGGTTTTCAGTTTTCACTGGTCTCCCCGCTGCGTACAGCCGACACATTCCGATTTCGGAGGAGCTCAAGAGAAAAATTACTTGGAAGATTGTTTTGAAAAAAAGGCAGGAGAATGGGCCAATAAGTCAGAAAGATAGCAGATGACAGAAAGCAAAGGGAAAAGGCAGAGTCAAAGAGAGTGACAGATTAGAAGAAATTACAAGCACAGAACTTCCAGAAGGTGGGGGAACTATTTTTACGAAAGACCCCTGGTATCCCCACGGGGACTTTTTCTTTCATTCTCTATTCGTTCATTCCTCTTTCCCCCTTTATGTGCCTCCTATAATTGTGACACAGCACCGCGAAAGGGACATTAAGTCGCTGGGTTAGTTTCTAACAACAGGCTTGGAAGTCAAAAATCTCATTTTGGGGGTCAATTTTGCGTTATGGGTATGTTCATGTTCTCTTACATATTATCTTTCATATTTATAAAGGGCAATCTTTAATATGGTCTCTAAATGGTCTTTAAGTGCTTTAAAACGAGCAGGTCAATGCATGTTCCACAGCTAGACTACACTTTTGACTGTGTTTTCTCAAAATGGCCGACGAACACCTTACCAATTTTAA
>CM065694.1:5889540-5894540 GCA_017654935.2 Phymorhynchus buccinoides
TCCCGCTGCGTTCCGCTAGTGATGCCAGTCCAGGGCATATTCCGCCTTGAATTTCACTGAGTTGAATTTGGAGAGTTGAACTAAGAGGGTCAGCGTAACTCGGGCAGTACGAGTGCGGGCAAATGCCCTATTCATAGTTATACTATAGGGTTGTGCAGCCAACAGGTTTGTTTTGAAAACTATGGGCATCGGGTTTTGGGTCAGACAAACACACACACAATGTAACCAACAGTCTGTTTCTAAACTATGGGCATCGGTTTTGGGGTTAGACAAACACACACACACACACACACACACACACACACACACACACACACACACACACACACACACACACACACACACACACACACACACACACACACACACACACACACACACACACACACACAATACGTGCGTATATGATTATACACGGATTCAGTAACGCAACAATCAAATTCCGTCGCGATTACCGTCAGAGGTGGCACTTGCGGGACCTATGATTCGGATTCAGAAACCCAGAGGAGCGCGCATCGCGCTATTCCGTAAGAGAAAACCAGGTCGTGCAGATAGGATGGATCACACGAATTCACACATAGAATACATTCTGTGCGCATAGTGATAGTCTATGCGCTATATACTTAGCATTATTCGCAATACGGCTTGAAGAAAAGTGTGGAAGACACTTGAAAATTCGCTGCAAACTATGGACGTTTGTGTTCTTTAGTTTCTTGTGTACATATAAGCATTATTCATTTTTTTAAATTATTATTTAGGCCGGGTTCACATTAGACGCGTAAGTTCCGTACGGAAAACCCTAAATAAGTGGAAGAAAGAAGGATAAAAGTTTACGCATGTAGGGGAAATTCGGACACGTGCGCAAATTTGTTCCCTTCTTTGTTTTACTTATTTATGGATTGCGCACGGGTTTTCGCACGGAATCTCCGCTTATGTGTATACACGGCCTTTGTGTAAACGAAGACTTTGGGCGTGGGGCAGGATAAACATCCCCAATCAAGGAAGACTTAGAGTCATCAACCGATTCCGGAAATCCACTATAATATATTACGACATTACAAAAAGCCGCCAATGTCGGTCCGGTGTGGCGTTCTCAAAATGGATTTGTTCTCAGCATGTCTGCGCATGTGAGGAATTATTTTTTGTGTATTTGACGGTTTCAGGTTAGGGTTAGGGATAGAGTTAGGGATAGGTTTACGGTTAGGGACAGGTGTAGGGTTAGGGTTAGGAATAGGGATAGGCTTAGGGTCAATTTAGTGTCGAATACGCAAAAGATAAAATTTGATGGTACGTCATGATCGATTTCGCACATGCGCAAACATGTTGAGAACAAATCCATTTTGAGAATGTCAGTCCGGTCCATCCGTGTGCGTTTTGCTGAAGAAACTACTGACTGTATATCGATACCGGCTCGGCAGACAAAGAGGAAATACTGGCACTAAAAGCTCAGTAGGCATTGAAGGGGTTAATATAGACAGCAGCCCTGATGAGGATGAAGGGAGTATGGCGATGGAGAGAGGCAACAGTAGGCAAGGTGACAACAGGCGATTAGCGGAAAGCGTTCAGGACAGCCGTGTCACGGTGACCTTAGGTGCGCGTCAGTACATGTATAGGTGAAGACGGGGTAAAAAGCCCATGGGCGGGTAAGAAGCCCATGCCAAGTATCTCATGAAATAAAGAAAATTTCAGTCAAGTTTGCCCATGAGACGAATGCTAAACATTAACACTCGTCTCATGGGCAAAATGTGACTGAAATTTGCTTCATTTCATGAGATAATTGGCACGGGCTTCTTACCCGCTCATGGGCTTTTTACCCCGTCTTCACCTATTATGTTACGCCCAACCTGTGAAATTGCCCATTTCATGAAATGGGCATTGCCCAGTTCTTGAAATAGCCAATTTTAAGACTTGCTACTTAGTAAAGCAGTATGAACTTAAAACATGTTCGTTTCATAAACACTCAGAGATCAAGTTCACCTGAAATTCGTGTATTGGGTCTACTTGAGTAGAATATAGAGCGAAAAGTAGTAGAATTATTTTTAGTCGGATGTATTTCACATGGATCATGACTCACATCGTCACAATCGCATCGCATTGACAGGGAATCGTATGTAGTGTAGCAGTCCTTTTACTGTCATTATTGTATTTGACTATATGAGTTTTGCCATGGCATCCTCTCTCTCTCTCTCTCTCTCTCTCTCTCTCTCTCTCTCTCTCTCTCTCTCTCTCTCTCTCTCTCTCTCTCTCTCGTTCTCTCTCTCTCTCTCTCTCTCTCTCTCTCTCTCTCTCTCTCTCTCTCTCTCTCTCTCTCTCTCTCTCTCTCTCTCTCTCTCTCTCTCTCTCTCTCTCCCCATCAAAATGTTGTTATATTCTGCATGGTTGTGCGGGGATTGTCTTTAAATCTGTATGTGTAATATCATGCCTTGCCATGTTTGTATTCTATGTTCGTATATGTACCAAGGACAGATTTGAAGACTAGGCGTTGCCTAAAATCTTTATCCTTGAAAAATAAAGTTCAAGTTTTCAAGTTTTCAAGTTTTCTCTCTCTCTCTCTCTCTCTCTCTCTCTCTCTCTCTCTCTCTCTCTCTCTCTCTCTATCTCTCTCTCTCTCTCTCTCTCTCTCTCTCTCTCTCTCTCTCTCTCTCTCTCTCTCTCTCTCTCTCTCTCTCATTTGCTTATTCTATTACCCTTTATAAACAAAAGTCATTCACTTCAACTCAATGCAATTCAATTCTCTCTCTCTCTCTCTCTCTCTCTCTCTCTCTCTCTCTCTCTCTCTCTCTCTCTCTCTCTCTCTCTCTCTCTCTCTCTCTCTCTCTCTCCCTCTCTCTCTCCTCGTCCTTGCCAATAGTTCGTCTCTCCCAATCAAGCGTGTCCTCTCTACCACGCTCCTCCATCAAAGCCTTAACCGTAGCAGCCATTTCCCTGTTATTTTATGTTCTTTCATAACAGGTTATGGAGGCTAAATGGCGTTCAACCTACATTCGCCGAAACCCTGCTGTACGTGCAGTGAAACCACCAAGTCGGTACAGTGATATAGAGCCATAGTTATTGATGCCTGCTGTAGGTGAAGACGGGGTAAAAAGCCCTTGGGCGGGTAAGAAGCCCATGCCAATTATCTCATGAAATGAAGCAAATTTCAGTCACATTTCTCATGGGCAAATGTGACATAAATGTTCTTTATTTCGTGAGATAATTTTCATGGGCTTCTTACCCGCCCATGGGCTTTTTACCCCGTCTTCACCTATTGGGATGCTGATAGTTTTCGTTTCAAGACCTTGGACCCCTTGGGGATTTCGGGGGGGGGGGGGGGTCTTTCGTAAGAAATAGTTCCCCCACCTTCTGGAAGTTCTGTGCTTGTAACGTCCTGTAATCTGTCACTGTCTTTGACTCTGCCTTTTCCCTTTGCTTTATGTCATCTACTATCTTGCTGACTTGTTGGCCCGTTCTACTGCCTTTTAAGTTTCCCCCCAAAATATTCCAAACAGTTTTTCTCCTTTGAACTCCTCCGAAATCGGAATGTGTCGGCTGTACGAAGCGGGGAGACCAGTGACAACTGAAAACCGGACACATCACGTACCTTACCCATTATGGCCATATGGCCTGGGAACGCAGAAGAAGAAGAAGAAGAAGAAGAAGAAGAAGAAGAAGAAGTAGTTTCAAGACCATACAATGATCATTCCTATGAAAGGGGTATTAATGCACATTTTTAAATAGACCTAACGTGTAAAGGTGAGTTCTGCTTTGATGACTTTGTTTGTGTATTAATCTATTGATGCGACATGTTGTTGTTGTTGTGCCCTGGCTTAAAGACTCCAGGGATCATCCCAACAGCCGAAGCACTTGAACACCATGGTACAAATGCACCAGCTGCGGATTCACACATTACGCGTGTAACCGTTTTTGATTACCCCGCCACGTGGGCAGCCACACTCCGACTTCGGAGGATTTTTGACTGATGGTGTCATGCTAGGAGCTTGTCATGGCTAAAGACAATCCCCGCACAACCATGCAGAACATAACAACATTTTGATGTAGCCTTGGCGTTCTAGCTTATGTCAAATCACTGCTTCATGCCAAGGCGAAATATATTGATGCGAGATGAAAGGTTTACGTACTTTCAAATAATCGTAAGCTACAAATAAATAAAAAATCCACAACAACAACGATATACAGAATCTGATATCCCTGAAGAGAAAAGGCTCTGTCGCATATCTACCAATCGAATGTTTATGAGGTTAGATGAATACTTATGAGGTTCGATGACTACTTATGAGGTCAAGTGAATGATTATGAGGTCAGGTGAATACCCTTCCTGTCCATGTTCTAGAAGGAACATCCACATCACAATGGCTTGGAAGTGCGACTATGAAGTTCACTCTCACGTTAAGGACGCACTGAAACAACCTTAGTGGGAGATTTTCGTAGGGCATTTGTGACCCCGCACCACGAAAGGGACATTAAGTCGATGGGCTAGTTTCTCACAACAGGCTCGCAAAGTCAAAAATATCATTAAAAAAAAAAATCAATGTTGAGTTATGGGTATTTTCGTGCTCTCTAACATCCCATCTTTCAAATTGATAAAGGACAATCGTTGTTATGGTCTCTAAATATTTCTAAACGTGCTTAGAAATGGGTATGTTCTTCAGCTACGCCAAACTTCGAACTATTATTTCTCATAATTTCTCGCTTTTTATTCCATGTACCCCCAAGGGGCTTTCGGAAAGGCAGCGACTTAATGCTCCAAAAAAATAGATGACTTTGACAAAAAAACAGATGCTTGTGGCAAAAGAAAAGACCATCTAACCCTAACCTTATCCCTAACCCTATCCCTAACCACGGAAAGAACCAAGAAATAGAGCAGGAGGGTGTAAATCTACATATTTGCCGAGAAATCGATGTACAAAGCCATGCACTTATACTTTTGTTTGCTGGAACCATTCCTTTTTTTGGTTGATAAATGTTAAGTCCTTTCGGAAATAAACCTTAAACCTTGAAGC
>CM065694.1:5907040-5917040 GCA_017654935.2 Phymorhynchus buccinoides
GGTGTTGAGGTGAGAAACTCCCACATGACTTGGGTAAGATCCCATTGCCGTGTTCACCTGACGAGATCCTCATGGATCGAAACAGCTGTCGTGGACTGGGCTCTGTCTTGCCTCCCCTGAAAAGAAGGGAAAATTAAGCTATATGTTTTTTAGAACATAGATCAACTTACCAAGTTACCAGTGTCTCCTCGGTTGGTTGCCTCCTGACTGCCTGACATAGATTCGCTCCCCTTGGACTGCTGGTCTCGGATTCTGCGACTTGAACAAACCGGGGTGTAGCTGCGAATTGGGACTCGGAACGAGCGGCGTGGGAGCAACGCCACTGTACAGCCCAGAAGATGGGACAGCAAAAAAAAAGAAGAAAAAAAAAGATACGAAGTTACTGTAACTGGTCTTGATTCAAATGTTCGATTATAAAGACATTTGGACAAAAAGGTTTTTTTTAAATCAAATCTGACTGTGTGTGTGTGTGTGTGTGTGTGTGTGTGTGTGTGTGTGTGTGTGTGTGTGTGTGTGTGTGTGTGTGTGTGTGTGTGTGTGTGTGTGTGTGTGTGTGTGTGTGTGAGAGAGAGAGAGAGAGAGAGAGAGAGAGAGAGAGAGAGAGAGAGAGAGAGAGAGAGAGAGAGTGTGTGTGTGTGTGTGTGTGTGTGTGTGTGTGTGTGTGTGTGTGTGAGAGAGAGAGAGAGAGAGAGAGAGAGAGAGAGAGAGAGAGAGAGAGAGAGAGAGAGAGAGAGAGAGAGAGAGAGAGAGAGAGAGAGAGAGAGAGAGAGAGAGAGAGAGAGAGAGAGAGATGATCGTGTCGATTTACCTAAAAGCGTTGTCATGTTATGATGTGTGTATGATGAAATCCGTACGTTTTAATTCCTATCTGTATACCACTCGTACAATCGATAACGCACACTTCATTTTGAAGCTGCTTTTGTTACTTTGTGTGTGTGTTTTATATTATACTAGCGCAACGCCGAGTCCCAGTAACGCCTAGCAACGGTAACGCCTAGTAACGGTAACGCCAAGTACTGGTAACGCCGAGTACAGCAAATTTGAAGCGATTCGGTTAAGAAACGGCGGAGTCGTATAGCGCGCGCGTTTCGGAACCGATTCGCTTCCGGGTTGGTACACGGATAGTCACCGTCCCCGGTGATCTTCCTGCCAAATTCGAAGGCAATCGGTCCAGAAACACCGGAGATACGGGCGCCGAGAGGCTGGCGGATGCGCGTTTCGCGCATTTGCCGAACCGCGCAAATGACACGTCCGCCTCGGTTGCCGTTGCCATCGCCCCGTCAGGGCTCACAGCAAATTGGAAGCGATTCGGTCGAAAAACGGCGGAGTTATAAGGCCCGTTTCGTGTTTCAGACACACACACACACGGACGGACACTTGGCTTTTTACTATATGATGCTCGGTTTTGAATAATAAAAACAAGGTTTTTAAATCCAATAGTTTGATTCTGTTGAGACCTTTTAGTCCTCACATCGCTACAACAAACATACTGAATTGTATCTACAAGAATTACGTCTCTGGAGTCATATATTGACAGTATATTGGGTTTTTTACGAGATTATGATTGTCAATATTATGTTTTGCAAGGGAAATCGTTCACGCCTCCTCCAGGCATAAATCGGTGCCTTAAGGACCAGCCACACACATACCAATCGTATCTGAATGCGATGCGATTTTGACGATGTGAGTCTTGAATCACGTGAAACGCTTCTGTCTAAAAATAATTCTGCTATTTTCTCTCATTATGCGTTGTTTAAAAAAAAACCGCTAATGGAGAACTATTACATACTTTGTTTACTTATTTGTGTGTGAGTGTGAGTGTGTGTGTGTGTGTGTGTGTGTGTGGGGGGGGGGGGGGTAGATGGGAGTATGCGTGACAAACTTAACCCTTTCGCCGCCAGCCATTTTTCAGCCAAAAAATACCATTAAACTTAACTGGTTAGAGAAAATAAAATGTCTGCAATATTGCGAATTCCTCTGTGATATGTATAACATTAGGCCTATCTTTACCTCCCAAAGTTAAGAAAATAGGGTCTTCGGATAACAGGCCCTGATTTGATGCCTTTTAGTGACATGGGTGTTAAACCATTGTGGTGCATAAAAGTGACATTGGCGGTGAAATGGTTAATTGGTCTATGTGAATAACATGTGCTTTTATGCATGTACTTTATGTCTTAGTTTATAATATAATGTCTCGTCAGTTTTAGATTTAAAGTGTACGCTGAAAGTTTTTTTTTCTCCATTTGAAGACAATGAAGAAATTTGAATTTTGAATTTTGAATTATAGTCTAGTAGACCCAATACACGAATTTCACGTTAACGGGTACACAGACCTTAATGTGACTTACGACTCACGGTGTTGCCATGGGGAAATAGTGATGTTTTGTGAATAATGTTAACGTGTATACAGACCTTAATACGACTTACGACTCACTGTGTGGCCATGGGGAAATAGTGATATTTTGTTATATTAAATTTGTTAACGTGTACACAGACCTCAATATGACTTACGACTCATTGCGTTGCCATGGGGAAATAGTGATATTTTGTTAACGCGTACACAGACCTTAATATGACGTACAACTCACTGTGTTGCCATGGGGAAATAGTGATATTTTGAGATATTAAATTTGTTAGCGTGTACACGGACCTCAATATGACTTACAACTCACTGTGTGGCCATGGGGAAATAGTGATATTTTGTTAACGCGTACACGGACCTCAATATGACTTACAACTCACTGTGTGGCCATGGGGAAATAGTGACATTTTGTTAACGTGTACACATACCTTAATATGACTTACAACTCACTGTGTTGCCATGGGGAAATAGTGATATTTTGTGACTAATGTTAACGTGTACACAGACCTTAATATGACTTACAACTCACTGTGTTGCCATGGGGAAATAGTGATATTTTGTGAATAATGTTAACGTGTACACAGACCTTAATATGACTTACAACTCACTGTGTTGCCATGGGGAAATAGTGATATTTTGTGACTATGTTAACGGGTACACAGACCTTAATATGACTTACAACTCACTGTGTTGCCATGGGGAAATAGTGATATTTTGTGACTATGTTAACGGGTACACAGACCTTAATATGACTTACAACTCACTGTGTTGCCATGGGGAAATAGTGATATTTTGTGACTATGTTAACGGGTACACAGACCTTAATATGACTTACAACTCAATGTGTTGCCATGGGGAAATAGTGATATTTTGTTAACGCGTACACAGACAGATCTTTACCGGTATTTCATCATATCCATAGCATAGTATAGCATAGCGTTGGCTTATATATTTTCATCAACCATTAGTCTGCTATATAAGTTTTTGTTGTTGCTTTTTTGCAGAATCATATACCAGTGATCGCGCTAGGAATGTTGAAAACCAGTGCCATCAGTGGCAGCACCCCCCATCAACCGGTGCCAAAACCAGCGCCATCAGTGACAGCACCCCCCATCAACCGGTGCCAAAACCAGTCCCAGGGAAACGAAAACCAGTGTAAAACCACAATATCAAAGCACATGTTAAAGACACACTGACCCACCACGACTAAGTCCCTTGGTTTTTTTCTGTGTATCTGTGACCCACATGCAAATGCCCCCAACTTCCAATTGAGGCTGCTCTTTAAAATGATGTTTCGTTTTCAAATTTGGGGGCATTTGTATGGGAGTCAAACCTGGTTAAAACAAGAATTTTTTTTACCAGTTGGGAAAACACGTGAAACCCGTGATTTTGACACGTGATCTGGTGGGTCTTTGAACAGTTCATCAGTCCTAGCAAAAAGTTATCAGTCCCTGGGACTGACAGGTCAATTTTTTTTCTCTCGGTGATGATGAAAATCCGTTTAACGTCCTCCGGTCTGGAACAGACACATATGGGACATTAGTAAATGTAAAGATGGTGGGAACGATACTGGAGGCAATGCCCGGAGGCAGTGCAACACCAGTAAAGTCCCGATTTTTTTTAGCAATACAGATGTACGTGGTGTATATTTGCTTTTTGTTTACCCGGCCAGAGGCCGAGGTATTGCAATCGGTTTGTGTGTGTGTCTGTGTGTGTGTCTGTATATCGATTATCTTAAAAACTACTGTTTGGACTTTGATTAAAATTGGCAGAGGGGTAGACAGCTTGAAAAGGAAGCTTCCTCTCGTTAATCAACACCGTGCTGACCTTGACCTTCAAGTTTGACCTTGAAAACCGAAATTTCCTTCTTTGGGCTATGTATTTCCCCCCCAGCTTTATCTCGTGAACTGGTGAACAGAATCGCTTCAAATTTTGCTTGGTGGTGTACCATGGTGCAAGGACGTTTGTATGAAAGTTCATCTGTATCTCGTGAACTACTGAACAGAATCGCTTCAAATTTTGGGCTATGTATTTTATGCGTTCTGTAAGGGTGGAAAGTGGTGTGTTTATTGGGGGGGGGGGGGGGGGGGGGGGGGAGAGGACATGGTGCAAGGAAGTTTGTATAAAAGTTCAGCTGTATCTCGTGAACTACTGAACAGAATCGCTTCAAATTTTGGTCTGTGTATCGATTATCTTAAAAACTACTGTTTGGACTTTGATTAAAATTGGCAGAGGGGTAGACAGCTTGAAAAGGAAGCTTCCTTTCGTTAATCAACACCGTGCTGACCTTGACCTTGAAGTTTAACCTTGAAAACCGAAATTTCCTTCTTTGGGCTATGTAAATTCCCCCCAGCTTTATTTCGTGAACTAGTTGTTGTTTTTCTCTCGGTATTTTGGATTTGCAATCAGTATTTTACTGATATTTACCAGTAAAAGCGATCACTGATATACTTGGCTTGTAGGTAGCAAAACTGGTCGCAAATGTCGGGGTTGGATAATCGTACGATCACAGTTGGACGCGTGCTTCGGCCCCTTTAATAGGAATTGTTCGGAAATAATTAAGGGGAGTTATTTCATGGTGTGTGGGAATGATCTTGCCTAATTCAATCGGTCAAACAGGGGAAGTCACTCTACCTTCAGCTCTCGTAGCCTATCGACTCGTGTGTTCGAGCAGACATACAGCACTTAGAACATTAATACGTACGTCATTCTAAAAATGTATGTCATTTATATTTGTACGTCACATTTTGCAAGTTGTATCAGTTTGTGGCTACTGGCCACCCCAATTTTTTCTCGCATCCTGCGGTTTGAAGCTTCCACGCCATTGTTGCATTGTTGCTATGGAACAATGGAGGTAAGCAACTCTAATTTTCACGAAGTGCTCTCCCCTAGTTTTTCTCTCTCCGAAAATCGTCTGTTAAGCCGGCGCCACACACGCGTAAAATCTTATGGGGATGCGATGCGATTGGGTCACGCGAGTCATGATTCACGTGAAATACTTCCGTCTAAAAATAATTCCGCCATTTTCGCTCACTACGTACGCTCAAGCAGACCCGATACACGAATTTCACGTGAATCATGACTCACGTCGTTAAAATCGCATCGCATTCAGATGCGATTCGTGTGTTGTGTGGCTGACCCTTTAGCGTGGGAAAGAGGAGATGGGTATAAGGTTGGAGGGGACGCACGTGCGAATAATATATTATCCTTGACATCACTATGTTTTTGAAGACTTAACTTGAGATTTAGAGGACAAAAGGCGTAGAACACTAAAATGAGGTGGCCGTTGTGACGATGTAATGGGTTAAAAGGCTAAGTCCCTAGGGAAGACTTTAGAAAATTTGCCTTTAGCCCACTTCTCTAGGGTAGGGGAGATGAGCAACTTTCCCGGCCCCTTTTCATCTAATAAATTTATATTTGTGCCCGGGTTCTGGCTCGTATGGTTGTAAGAAATACAAGTGGTTGAATTGCTCTAAATGGCAGACAGAGAGAAGTAGGGTTTTACATGAAATTACAAGACTCCCACTCTCATCAGTCTGACCAAAGGGTTCAGGATTATTTGACACTTGTATTTTATTTACTCCCAAAATCTGCATAAGATTATGCAACAATAATAATAAAGCAGCTCAATGGCGCCAAAACAAAATATGGATAAAAAAACAATGAAATCCAAAAGGATTCACAAGACTTTTGTCTTTCTATAAGGTTCGCCCCATGCCGGAAGGGTTACTAATTATCTTCAATGTCCGTAGGAAAGTTCAAATGATTGGCGCAGTCCGGGGGACTTAGCTGTTGTCAGGTTCCTCCGTAGTGATCGGCGAGTGCTGGTGTAGCTGGGCTTGCTCGTCAGATGAGAGTAGCTCCCAGTCGTTCCGGTTACGGCTTCGCGGGATGGCACGGTTCAGGCGTGGTCTCCTCGCGGATTCTGGGTGCGGGGCGTCTTTCCCGTCTTGGTGCTTGGTGGATTCCGGGATGATCTTCCGGCCCACGATGCCCTGCTGATAATCACAGGAGAAGGTGGATGTAGATCTCTATGGCTTAGAGACAAGGGGCTTCAGTCGGCAGGGAATTAGTGAATCCCAACCGGCTAGAAGGCTTCCCTTGTACAATAGCACTAGTTAATAAATAAACTGAATTTCAGTTAACAAACTGAGATCAGTAAAACATAAAAGGTGATCAAGACAACATCACTCCCCATCCAACACCTGGAAAGGAATGGTATCATAAAGTGCAAGATTGCGGCCCATAGGTTTCCTACTAAAAATAGACAAATGGGTTAGTAGGCATAAACTCCGGTTCTGGTACCAAAAGTGTTCAAGTCAAAAACACACACACACACAAATAATCAGTGCACATAAATAGAATAGAATGTTTACCACTTCTTTTCTATAACATATCTATCTACTCCTTATTCATCATTGAACATAGGATCTAGATCAAAACTAGGGTCAAACAAACAACCAGTCTCAATCACCAGTCATCAATAAGACTTACTAGGTGGGCTATTCTGGCTGGGAGAGGTGTTGCTCTAGTCAGTTTCAGCGTCTTGTGTGAAAAACTTTTTCTCACTACGCCAATTATAGCCTTCACTTTCAAACAATGAAAGCCTGTCATTGGTTTATAGCAGTCGACACGTCACAAGATGATGTTCAGAGTGTACCGAACAATCACGCGCCTATTACATCCTTATCACGTGCCGACATTCAAATCCTTCTCGTGTTCGGAAAGGCAAAACCGTCTTCAAAGGGAGATAACCGTGGTTGTCACTTTCTTGTGATGGGTAAGTACGAGGTGTCTTACAAAGGGAGCCGACTGTTGATATCACTATCTCGTGATGAGACGGTAGATAAGAGAGGGGGGGGGGGGTGAAGGGAGATAACCTCGGTAGGGGTTGCATGCCGACCGGGGAGACAAATCGAACTTGAAAGGGACCAATCCCGTAATCGGCATTCTTTAGATGGTGGGTGGCAATTAACGTGGCGGCCGGACAGAGAAATGAAAAGGAGAGGGGGGGGGGGGGGTGTAGATAAAGAAAGAGGGGTCGCGCGGGACACTTACGTCACAGAGGCCCCCCGAAGAAAAGATTCTGGTACCGGAATCTTCCTGTGGAACGCCGACTCCACTTTCGACTTGGGCGACAGGGACAAATTAGTGGGGGGACTGGGTCGGCTGGAATGGTGGAACATCTGGTCGCAACACAGAGTTCAAAGGAGCAGGTGGGTTAGAGATCAGTGGAATGGATTCCGACTGAGGTTGGTGCGGCAATCCTGTGTTGAGTTGTCCCAAGGTTGATTGCAGAATAGCAAACACCTCTTGCCTGAGTTTCCCCTTTAGCCTGGATTCATCATTGCTGATGATGTGGTTTGGTAGGCCGATTCGGGTGAAAATGGCTTTGAGTGCCGCGGCTACCTGACTAGCATCAAGTGAGGAGATTGGGGCGGCATCGCACTGCATGGTACATATGTCGACCACGGTGACTATGTACCGGAATTTCTTCTTCCGTTTAGGTAGAGGCCCGACCAAGTCGACTGCCACTCGCTGAAAGGGAGGGGTAGGTGACGGCTGTACGTGCGGCGGCCTGTCCCGATAGTACCTTCGGTGGGTGTTTGCGGGTACAGTGCTGCCTTTCACCTGAGGTACCTGTGGCGAGTGGTCTTGGGTCGTTAGGCGGACATTCCTTGGGAAGGATTTTCCAAGTTGTGGCGGACTTGGGGACTTGGGACAATCTGGATTGGCTCGCGCGGCAATTTGGTTTGCCGCGTTGAGAGGTTTCTTCCCTGCTGAGGGAGATTTGCTCTTTGGGAAGGAGGGAGGGAGTTGGTTTGTGGATTGGGGAGAAGGGAATCCTGCTGAAACAATAGCAGGTTGAGAGGGGTGCCCTAAAAACACATACTGTGATCCAAGTATGAGGTCATAGACAGGACTGTCCATGAGCACTGCCTTGATGGGTCCCTTAACATATCTGGTGTCGACATTGATTATGGCGACTGGCAAAGTGGATGGGGGGATTGCAGCATCAGGGCCTTGCAGAGAGATGAAGTCTCCCGTGTATGCTGACGCGGGGACTAAGGATCCGCAGACGATTGCGTCGCATGACAGTCCAGTGTCATAGAGACACTGAACAGGGATGTTGTTGACAGTCGCCTGTCCGACGACTGACGGTGTGCCTGGACACTGTACTGGGGAGGGGTTTGTGCAATTCTGCGAAGTCGAGACGACTTGCATAGTTGCAACATTTTGCCGCTTGTAAGCAAGTTTCCTGCAGTCATCCCGATTGTGGGTGTTCGACTTGCAGTATGAGCAGAATAAGGGTTGTCCCAGTGGTTGTCGTTCATGGGTAGAACTGTTTGACCCACTGTTGGAGTTGGGGTTACCCCTGCTCTGCTGTGAACCAGTGGACCCAACAACTTGCTGTAGTTTTGGCCTTTTAGGGGCGCTAGGTTCATCATGGGCTAGAGTGTACCTATCACTTAGCTGGATGAGGTCAGCCAGAGTTGTGGCACCTTGTTCGGCAGTAAAGGTGCGTAACTCTGGGGACATGGTTTCGCGCAGTTGCTCGCCAACCATCAGTTCCCGGAGATCCTCATAGGACTCAGTTTTGGCAGAAAGGGACACCCATTTTGTCAAATAGTTCCCCAGTCTATCTGAAAATTGGGCATAGGACTCTCCCCTACCTTTTCTGGTTGACCGGAACTTTTTCCGGTAGGCATCAGCTGTCAACTCGTATCTGTTGAGCAGGGCTTCTTTCAAAGCTGGGTAGTCGGTAATTTGGCTTGACGGAAGTTTGCTGTACACCTCATAAGCCACACCCCTGAGACTTTGGGCAAGCTTGAGGTTGTACTTTTCCGGAGCAAGCTCAAATTCCTGGGCCAGTCTTTCAAATCTATCGAGGAATGCATCGATAGACTCTGTTGCCTCATTGAATGCCTCCAATGTGAAGGTCATGGCTGAGGTATGAATGGGAGGGTGAAAATTTTGAGGGGTAGCAGTCTCGGATTCGGCTCTGTTGCCTCATTGAATGCCTCCAATGTGAAGGTCATGGCTGAGGTATGAATGGGAGGGTGAAAATTTTGAGGGGTAGCAGTCTCGGATTCGGCTGAGTTTTCAAGCTGCTTCATAGCTAGCTCATGATCTCGCGCCTTTTCTCGCTCAGTGGCCTCAAGTTCGAGTTCTTTATTTTTGGCATCCTGCACTAGTTGCCTCTGCCTTAACTCATGAGTACGGATTTGCTCTTGCTCCTGAGCGTCGCGAGCTTTATCAGCCTCTTGCGCCTCATGAGCTCTCTGTTTGTCTTTCTCAGCTTCCTCCCGAGCTTTATCAGCCTCTTGAGCCTCATGAGCTCTCTGTTTGTCTTTCTCAGCCTCTTGAGCCTCCCGAGTTTTGTCAGCCTCTTGAGCCTCATGAGCTCTCTGTTTGTCTTTCTCGGCCTCCTCGCGAGTTTTCTCTTTGTCATATTCAGATATGACAAAATTAGCTAACTCTTGGCCTGACATTCCTAGAGACTCTCCCCATTCTTTAAGTTCCCTCCTAAGTTTAACAATCTCAGCCATGGTTGTAAATACAACTATTCAAAATAAAAACAAAGCTGCTGAGTTGAATGTATCAAACAACACTTAACTATTTCAGCATAAACAGAAA
>CM065694.1:5922040-5924540 GCA_017654935.2 Phymorhynchus buccinoides
TTCTTCTTTTCTTCTTGTTCTTCTTTCTTCTTGTTCTTCTTTCTTCTTGTTCTTCTTCTTCTTTCTTCTTGTTCTTGTTCTTCTTTCTACTTGTGCTCTTTCTCCTTGTTCTTGTTCTTCTTTCTTCTTGTTCTTCTTGTTCTTGTTCTTCTTTTCTTCTTGTTCTTGTTTTCTTCTTGTTCTTCTTGTTCTTGTTCTTCTTTCTTCTTGTTCTTCTTTCTTCTTGTTCTTCTTTTCTTCTTGTTCTTGTTCTTCTTTCTACTTGTTCTTCTTTCTTCTTCTTCTTCTTCTTCTTGTTCTTCTTTCTTCTTGTTCTTGTTCTTCTTTCTACTTGTTCTTCTTTCTTCTTGTTCTTCTTTCTTCTTTTTCTTGTTCTTCTTTCTTCTTGTTCTTCTTTCTTCTTCTTCTTCTTGTTCTTCTTCTTCTTGTTCTTGTTCTTCTTTCTTCTTGTTCTTCTTTCTTCTTGTTCTTCTTTCTTCTTCTTCTTCTTTCTTCTTGTTCTTCTTTCTTCTTGTTCTTCTTTCTTCTTGTTCTTTCTTCTTGTTCTTGTTCTTCTTCTTCTTTCTTCTTCTTCTTCTTTCTTCTTGTTCTTCTTTCTTTTCTTGTTCTTCTTTCTTCTTGTTCTTGTTCTTCTTTCTACTTATTCTTGTTCTTCTTCTTGTTCTTCTTTTTCTTCTTGTTTTTCTTTCTTCTTGTTCTTGTTCTTCTTTCTACTTCTGCTCTTTCTCCTTGTTCTTGTTCTTCTTTCTTCTTGTTCTTCTTTCTTCTTGTTCTTCTTTCTTCTTGTTCTTCTTTCTTCTTGTTCTTGTTCTTCTTTCTACTTGTTCTTCTTTCTTCTTGTTCTTCTTTCTTCTTGTTCTTCTTTCTTCTTGTTCTTGTTCTTCTTTCTACTTCTGCTCTTTCTCCTTGTTCTTGTTCTTCTTTCTTCTTGTTCTTCTTTCTTCTTGTTCTTCTTTCTTCTTGTTCTTCTTTCTACTTCTGCTCTTTCTTCTTGTTCTTGTTCTTCTTTCTTCTTGTTCTTCTTTCTACTTCTGCTCTTTCTTCTTGTTCTTGTTCTTCTTTCTTCTTGTTCTTCTTTCTTCTTGTTCTTCTTTCTACTTCTGCTCTTTCTTCTTGTTCTTGTTCTTCTTTCTTCTTGTTCTTCTTTCTTCTTGTTCTTCTTTCTTCTTGTTCTTCTTTCTACTTCTGCTCTTTCTCCTTGTTCTTGTTCTTCTTGTTCACCTTTCTACTTCTTCTTCTTCTTCTTCTGTTGTTGTTGTTGTTCTTCTTCTTCTTCTCCTTCTTCTTCTTCCTCCTTTCTTTATGTTCCGGAATGTGTCACTAGTTGTGACACACACACTGCCGTGCATTAGAACTTAAATGAGTTAACTCTTTTATATATATATCAGTTTTAAGATTGAAAATAAAGTCTAAGCGTGTAAAAAAAAGGCTGAGTGGAGAAAGACAAATAAGGAGAGAGGGGGAGGGGAGCTTATAATTCTACCAAAAAATAAATAAAATTATAACCTGTTCAAATAGGCGAACAGGTGATAGAATGTGCATGATGTTTAAAATAGTTTTACTTTTGGAATGCACCAAGAACATTATTTAGCTTTTAGAAAAAACAGAAAGTTCCAGAAAAGTTTCAGTTAATCAAAAAAATTTCTATTATTATTCTGCTCACAAAAGTAGCGGATATTGTATTTTGTAAGATCACCATGGTTTCAATAACGAAATGATAATGTTCTAGTCAATTTGAAAACAAAAGCATGTTATTCATTGAATATAAAATCGAAGACTAAAATTAATTTTGAAACACGTCCAAAGGTCACAAAAATAGTCACAAAACAATAGAACATGTGTTGGCTCACGGTTTCCTGCAAGGCATAGCAAGACATTTGATTACAAATGATCAGGAGACCGTGTAGAGGCGGGTCTGGGTTTCATGGGTGTGAAACAGTGGAGACAAGAATCGTCATTTTGGAGATTAAAATCTGCCCAACGCTGGCGTTGTTCAGCTTCAGCTGGCACCATTGTATCCACCATTGTATCCACCATTGCACCATTGTATCCACCATTGTATCACCATTGTATCCACCATTGTACCATTGTATCCACCATTGTATCACCATTGTATCACCATTGTATCACCATTGTATCACCATTGTATCCACCATTGTATCACCATTGTATCCACCATTGTATCACCATTGTATCCACCATTGTATCACCATTGTATCACCATTGTATCACCATTGTATCACCATTGTATCCACCATTGTATCCACCATTGTATCACCATTGTATCCACCATTGTATCACCATTGTATCACCATTGTATCACCATTGTATCACCATTGTATCACCATTGTATCACCATTGTATCCACCATTGCAACATTGTATCACCATTGTATCCACCATTGTATCACCATTGCACCATTGTATCGGTCGTAAGAGGATCTAGGGACGCCGGGACAAAACCCATTAATCCTCCAGAAAATCTTCAGGAGACTGTTCCA
>CM065694.1:5929540-5939540 GCA_017654935.2 Phymorhynchus buccinoides
CAAGGTATCTGCTATGATTTAACCCCCAAAACGATTTATCATTGAATGGACAGTGAGGGGCAGAGGCTTAAGCACGGGAGAGCTAAGCTAGGGGAGTGGGGTTTATACACACATCATTGTTTTGTAATATGAAAATAGAAGATCAAGTCAGGAAGAGGGCTGTGCGTGTGGCCTTGTTTTCCTCCAGTACGCCAGCATCTCCTACTTTAGTTCAGTCCGTGTAGTGGTCACTGTCGTCACGTGCATTTTTCACTGCTGTCATCTGTCCATGTATGGGGCCTTGTTTTCCTCCAGTACGCCAGCATCTCCTACTTTAGTTCAGTCCGTGTAGTGGTCACTGTCGTCACGTGCATTTTTCACTGTGTCATCTGTCCATGTATGGGGCCTTGTTTTCCTCCAGTACGCCAGCATCTCCTACTTTAGTTCAGTCCGTGTAGTGGTCACTGTCGTCACGTGCATTTTTCACTGTGTCATCTGTCCATGTATGGGGCCTTGTTTTCCTCCAGTACGCCAGCATCTCCTACTTTAGTTCAGTCCGTATAGTGGTCACTGTCGTCACGTGCATTTTTCACTGCGTCATCTGTCCATGTATGGGGCCTTGTTTTCCTCCAGTACGCCAGCATCTCCTAGTTCAGTCAGTAGTGGTCACTGTCGTCACGTGCATTTTTCACTGCGTCATCTGTCCATGTATGGGGCATTGTTTTCCTCCAGTACGCCAGCATCTCCTAGTTCAGTCAGTAGTGGTCACTGTCGTCACGTGCGTTTTTTACTGCTGTCATCTTTCCATGTATGTGGCATTGCGTGTGGTGTGGCCGCTCTAGTATGGGGGTGGGGTGGGGTGGGTAAGGTTCATAGACTGGTGAGGTCGATGGTGTGGGGATGGGTGGTGGGGGTGGTGAGCATGTCAACTAGGAAACGATAACAATGAAACATACATCTAGGGTGAACGGTTCTAAGTGTTGGTAGGGTTAGTGTTTATGTATGTATGTATGTATGTATGTATGTATGTATGTATGTATGTATGTATGTATGTATGTATGTATGTATGTATGCATGTATGTATGTATGTGTGTATGTATGTATGTATGTATGTATGTATGTATGTATGTATGTATGTATGTATGTATGTATGTATGTATGCATGTATGTATGTATGTGTGTATGTATGTATGTATGTATGTATGTATGTATGTATGTAATACATAATAATAATTATTATGTATGTATGTATGTATGTATGTATTTATGTATGAATGTATGTATGCATGTATGTATGTATGTATGTATGTATGTATGTATGTATGTATGTATGTATGTATGTACATAATACATAATTATAATAATTATTATGTATGTATGTATGTATGTATGTATGTATGTATGTATGTATGTATGTATGTATGTATGTATGTATGTATGTATGTATGTATGTATGTATGTATGCGCGCGTGCAAGCGTATGTATGTGCATACATGTAAATATGTGAACGTGTTCGTGATGCTGTTTATTAACTCCTCGCCTGCGTAAATGCCTGCAATTATTAGTATTAGATGTCTACGTCTATGTTTGGACTGCCGTGTTTGTGACCAGTTGCAGACAGACACTAGGGATTAATGAATCCTAGACAAGTCACTAATAGCGAATGATATTAATAAAGGACCCAACTTATTGACGTACATAGCGTGAGCAAAACAGAGACATTTTGTTCCCCATCCATAAGGGGCATAGGGACAGACAGACAGACAGACAGGGGGAGGTAGAGAGAGGGGAATGGTCACAAATAGGGTTGTGTATATCTGCATGTGGGTCTAATGGATCTGAAAATAGACGAGAAAGTACGTACGAGAGCGTCTGCTGGAATCGTGGGGGGTGGGGTGGGGGTGGGGGGGGGGGGGGGGGCTGGAGGTGGGGGGGGGGGGGGGGGGGCTATATACGGGAGGCAGTGTTGTCCTCGCTAAATGAAGTCAATCAAACTAACTTGGCTTTTATTGTCGTCCGTCCATCACCCGCATCTTATCTCCCACTGCATCGTCGGTTTTGTTGTCCTTTGTCGATCTACGATCGCAAAGGAGTATGAATTCGTTCATGTATGTTTATTTTGTTGTTGTCCTTTTGCCGATCTACGATCGCAAAGGAGTATGAATTCGTTCGTGTATGTTTATTTTTTTGTTGTCCTTTTGCCGATCTACGATCGCAAAGGAGTATGAATTCGTTCGTGTATGTTTATTTTTTTGTTGTCCTTTTGCCGATCTACGATCGCAATTTTTTTGTTGTCCTTTTGCCGATCTACGATATGAGTATTCGTTCGTGTATGTTTATTTTTTTGTTGTCCTTTTGCCGATCTACGATCGCAAAGGAGTATGAATTCGTTCGTGTATGTTTCTTTTTTTGTTGTCCTTTGCCGATCTACGATCGCAAAGGAGTATGAATTCGTTCGTGTATGTTTTTGTTTGTGGCACAAGCCACAAACCTATAACTCACTTTGTCGGTCTGTCGGTCTGTCGGTCGGTCCAAAATTGTCGCACGCCACAAACGATTGCGAATCCGCGCTTGTTCTTCTATGCCTTGCGTGTGTGGTTGTGTGTGGTGTGTGTGTGTGTGTGTGTGTGTGTGTGTGTGTGTGTGTGTGTGTGTGTGTGTGTGTGTGTGTGTGTGTGTGTGTGTGTGTGTGTGTGTGTTTGGGGGTGGGGGTGGGTGGGTAAATTTGCTTTCTTGTCCTTTAGTAACGACACCCCACCCCCACCCCCACCACCACCCCATTCACCTTTTCGCATACAAAATGTCCAGTGAGAAGCAACCGTCGTGCTTTACCTTATAAAGGGACATGGTTCAGTTAAAGACCCACCAGGTCAGGTGTCAAAATCACGGGTTTCACTAACGTGTTTTCCCTCTTATATAGCTGGTAAGAAATATTGTTTCAGGTGCCTACATGTCCTTCTAATGGCTTGGAGTTGAAACGGGCTATCTTTAGATAGCCCATTGACGTAGTATTGCAATTATTGCGAAAACTAATAACTTGAATAAAAATAATAGACTGACTGCAGAAATATTTTTTTTAAAAGCCCAAGCCCCATTTTATATTATTTGCAGTCTTTTTTTAATACATGTTCTTAGTTTTTGCAATAACATCAATAATAAGTCAATGGACTATCTAAAGATAGTTCGTTTTGACTCTAAGCCATCGGTATGTGGTAAAGGGTTGTGGGTTGTGGCTCTAGATACTGACTGTTCTTTTTTAGCTTTTTTTTATCCCCCGAAGACGGAGTGTGGCTGCTCACGTGGCGGGGTAATCTAAAACGGTCGCACGCGTAATGTTCTCATCTCTAGCTGATGCACGTGCACCATAGTGTTCAAGTGCTTCGGCCGTTGGCATGATCCCTGGAGTCTTTTAGCCAGGGTATGCCACAAACCAACCAACCAACCTGTTTTTTCCCCTGCTCGTTTTCCTGTTTTCTCTGTTGTTTTCCTGTTTTTGTTCGCAAAAAAACCCACCCATGATTGTACCGAAGACAAAACACTCACGCCAGCATTAGCTGGGGGGTGGGGTGGGGGTGCCAGGGGGGCGGGGTGGGTGGGGTGTTCCCATACTTACGTACATAGGAAGAGACAAAAGAGGAAATACTAACAATCGTTGCCTGGGCAGCGAGTGGTACAGAAAGAAACAGCGCGCGGGGAAAGAGAGAGGTGTTATAACCTACGGAGTGCTGTGTGTTTTGCGAATCTGAAAATAGACAAGAAAATCAGCATCAGAGCTACGCGTGGGGGAAGTGCTCTCTCTCTCTCTCTCTCTCTCTCTCTCTCTCTTTCTCTCTCTCTCTCTCTCTCTCTCTCTCTCTCTCTCTCTCTCTCTCTCTCTCTCTCTCTCTCTCTCTCTCTCTCTCTCTCTCTCTCTCTCTCTCTCTCTCTCTCTCTCTCTCTCTCTCTCTCTCTCTCTCTCTCCTCTCTCTTGAACCATTTGAGTTTGTTTTGTAATTTATTTATTTATTTATTCACTTCATATGTCATTATTTTAGAGGACCTGATGAAAATAAGCTATTTCCGCTTACTCAGTTTATCCTCATTAAAAATTTCTAGTTCGAGTTCTCTCTCTCTCTCTCTCTCTCTCTCTCTCTCTCTCTCTCTCTCTCTCTCTCTCTCTCTCTCTCTCTCTCTCTCTCTCTCTCTCTCTCTCTCTCTCTCTCTCTCTCTCTCTCTCTCTCTCACACACACACACGCACTATCTGTCTCTCTCTCTGTCTCACATTCTCTCTCTCAAACTATATATATATAGTTTGCTTTGATAAAACTTTTCTGTGTCCAATGTCTTTATTTGTGAACCTCAGAAACAAAACCAGTTAAAGTTAACTTTGAGTAATGTTCGTGTTCCAAAAAAAAACCCCACCAAAAAAACAATGTGCTGATTTACTTTTTCTCCCAATGGGGGAGGGAGGGACAGTGCCCCTAATGCAAAGATATATATATATAATATATATATATATATATATATATATATATATATATATATATATATATATATATATATATATATATATATATACAGAAAAAGATAACAGCCGCACAAGCCAAACTTCCCACTCCACACAACTCTGTAGGACTAAAAAGTTGTTGCATTTGAAATGCCGAATTGATGAAACTTTTCTGTATTTAATGTATGAATTTGTTAACTTCAAAGACAAGTTAACGTTTATATATATCGGCCATCTCCTCTCTGGCACAATCCTCATCTGACTCTCCCACTGGGAACACCCCCCCACCCCCCACTATGATCCGACTCCGGCAAAGTTGTATAATTTCCCACCCACCCAGCCCACCTCCCCGGCCCACCCAAGTCTGCTTCTTTCAGCTTAATGAAAATAATCCTAGGCTGATCCCTTCCCCCCAAAATGAAAGGATGTTACTTCGCAGTGAAAGATGTTCAATGGGAACATTTGAGGAGGTGTGTGTGTGTGTGTGTGTGTGTGTGTGTGTGTGTGTGTGTGTGTGTGTTATTGTTGTTGTTGTGTGTGTGTGTGTGTGTGTGCGTGTGCGTGTGCGTGTGCGTGTGTGTGCGCGTGTGCGTGTGCGTATGCATGCGTTCTCTCTCTCTCTCTCTCTCTCTCTCTCTCTCTCTCTCTCTCTCTCTCTCTGTGTGTGTGTCTAATTTACCTACTATTACCCGTGTTGACTGTCTAAGACGCGTCCATGATTAGAGTCACGCCCAGGACTGTCATTGCTCCTGAACAGCATTGCACTCTCCCCACTTTCGATACGTAAACGGTCCTTTACGATTCGATTCACTACGATCTGATTTTGACATTTGCGAGGTAGGGTAAGACGGGGTAAAAAGCCCAAGGGCGGGTAAGAAGCCCATGCCAATTATCGCAAGAAATAAAGCAAATTTCAGTCACATTGTGCCCATGAGACGAGTGTTAATGCTTAGCATTCGTCTCATGGGCAAATCTGACTGACATTTTCTTTATTTCATGAGATAATTGGCATGGCCTTTTTACCCCGTCTTCACCTATGATCAAAAAGCCTGAACGTCACGAAGAGTGAGTACTTCGCAGCCTGTCAACCTTTGCAAAGAATGAAGCCAACTTTCTTGCTTTCCACCTGGAAAGTGGGAAGTGTTAAGTAAGGTAGTAACAGAGGCAGTGAGTGAGTTCACAACACCCCCTACCTGCAGTGTAGGTGAAAGGGTGGGAATAAACAAAAAACCGGCGTCAGTCAGCTGCGGACTGCGAACTCTTTGTATATTCAATTTTTGTTTGTGGCTCAAGCCACAAACCTATAACTCACTTTGTTGGTCGGTCGGTCTGTCGGTCCAAAATTGTCGCACATTTTGACAAAATTGTCGCACTGAATGAATTTGGGCTTTACGTCCTCTCGACCTGGGAAGGCACATATGGGACATGAAAACATTGTCGCATTTCAAATCGAGGCTACACTTCTGGCCGCTCTTTAAAATGATGTATTTTAAAAGCGTACAAAATAATAAACATATGTAATACAGACACTACAACAGACGAGTATGCGGTGCTTCTTTTGATGAGAATAAGTAGGATGCATAGTTTTAAGTGTTTTCCAAAAGATATAAAAAGTTACGAAATGGTGCAGAGATAACATTCTGGTTTACAGATTAAAATTATTGAAAAGCCAGGGGAGGTAACTCATGATTGGAGTGGTAAAAATAGACCGCGTGCCACAAACTATTGCGATTTCGCGCTTGTTTTGGTATGATTCGCGCGAACGTCTACTGTCTAAATGAATCTGATGAAATCCTACTAGTTATGTTCACTACATTGGTCGCCCCCCCCCCCCCCCCCCCCCCCCTCCCCCCCCTGTGGCTGCGAATTGGGATTCGGAATGAGCGGCGTGGGAGCAACGCCACTGTACGGCGCAGAAGATGGAACCTGAAAAAGAAAAAAAAAGAGTTCGCAGTCCGCAGCTGACTGAAGCCGGTCTTTTTGGATCCCACCCTTTCACCTACACTGCAGGTGGGGATCATTGTGAACTCACTCACTGCCTACTGTTATTATTACTTAAAGACCCACCAGATCGCGTGTCAAAATCACGGGTTTCACGTGTTTTCCCTCTTATAGCTGGAAATAAATCTTGTTTTGACCAGGTCTGACTCCCATATAAATGCCCCCAAATTCAAAATCGAAACATCATTTTAATGAGCAGCCTCAATTTGAAGTTGGGGACATTTGTATGTGGGTCACAGCTACCCAGAAAAAAACACCAAGGGACTTAATCGTGGTGCGTCAGTGTGTCTTTAAACTTCCCACCTTCCACCTTTTCACCTTCCAGGTGGGAAGTGATTATTATTATTATTATTACTATTAGAACATTTAGCACGTCTAATCAATTTAATGCCCTAGGCGTTTACAATATAAAAATATAATATACACATATAACACCACATATAATAATATTTAACATATAGCATAAAGAATGGGAAATAAAAATTACACAAACACCCAAAGACGGTCAGACAAACAAACAGACACAGAATTACACACACATCTCACACACCCACACACGCGGACACATACCCACACATATAATTATAATGCGCTCACCAAGCGCAGACGTTCACTCTCAGACATGCACACACCAAGTCATGAAGGAAGGGATTAGTAGTTATTTAGGAAACAGATGAGTTTTGAGATGGCGTTTGAATGTGGGCAGAGAGGATGAGTATCTGAGAGAGCGAGGCAACTGATTCCAAGTAACAGGAGCTTGATAGGAGAAAGAGCGTTGACCATAGGTTTTAGTGCGGACAGTGGGGATACAATAGAGACGGGTGTCAGATGAGGAACGCAGAGCTCGAGACGGTGTGTAGAGATGTAACAGATCAGTGAGGTATTCAGGACAGGAAGACTCGATAGATTTGTAGCAGAGAGAGGCAATCTTGTAGGATATTCTTTGCTGAACAGGAAGCCAGTGGAGAGAACAGAGCAATGGAGTTATATGGTCATATTTAGAAGAGCGGAAATGAGGCGGGCAGCATGATTTAGAACTTTTTGAAGTTTGTTGATGAGATGAGAGGGGGAGCCAGACAAGAGAGCATTACAATAATCAAGGCGGGATAGTACAAATGCGCAGACAAGAGTTTTTGTGGTATCTTCTGAGAGGAGATGGCGGATAGAAGCAATTCGGCGGAGTTCAAGAAAGCAAGTACGACAGATATTGCTGACATGCTGTTGAAAGGACAGGGTTTGATCAAGAGTTACACCAAGGTTGCGGGCAGAAGGAGAGAGAGTGATAGACGAGTCAATTAGTTTGATGGAGGATGGAAGCGAGGGGTGATTTTGAAGTTTTGGTGGGGTGATCAAGATCAGTTCAGATTTGTCTTAATTAAGTTTCAGTTTGTTTTCTGTCATCCAGTCCTTCAGGCTGGCTACACGGGATTGGGTGCTTTGGATCATGATAAAGCTGGCTTCATTCTTTGCAAAGGTTGGTAGGCTGCGAAGTATTCACTCTTTGTGACGCCTAGGCTTTATTTATAGCACTCTCTTTGGGCTACTGTCGTTTAGCGAGAACGTACCAATAGCGCGAATACTTTCCTTACGCAAATAGCGCGAATGTTTGATTGCGCGAACCCCTTTCTGTCTGCCAATGCCCCCGCCCTGTGTTGTCCAGAAAGAACGTAAGATTAAGATTAAGATTAACATTAGGGTAAGACGGGGTAAAAAGCCCATAGGCGGGTAAGAAGCCCATGCCAATTATCTCATGAAATGAAGCAAATTTCAGTCACATTTTGCCCATGAGACGAGTGTTAATGCTTAGCGTTCGTCTCATGGGCAAAATTTGACTGAAATGTGCTTCATTTTCATGAGATAATTGGCATGGGCTTCTTACCCGCCCATGGGCTTTTTACCCCGTCTTACCCTATAGCCCCGTCGACAACTAAGGCCATGTCAGGGCTGTCACCACGTTAAATCGAGTAGTGGGATGCATTGTATAGGGGGGGGGGGGGGGGGGGGGGGGGGGGGGTGATAGAGAAGAAGGTGAAACGGTTGTTGAATTTCATAATATGTTCAATGCCGTAACCACAAACGCTTTCATTGAGTTGTCTTTTTTTACTACTTTAATAATTCGGATTCTGCCCTTTACGTAGAATACTACTGCTTTTGTTAGAGGTTCTTTTTCTTCCTTATTCTTCTTTCCCTTCCCCTTTACAAAACTGCGCGCAAATCCAGCAGTTAATCATGTTCTTATGTCCAAAAATACTAACTCTTGAGATCCGACACACGATAGAAATGACAAATACTAAACCATTCCAACAATCATAATTCAAACTTTCTCGCAAAGTCAAAACTCATCATCAAATAACATTTAGGAATATTTTTTTTTATCTTTTTCTGCTAGAATTTTGTTTCGTTTATAACTTCTTTCTTTCCCCCTGATGTTAATATTACACGGAGGATTTGTAACAAGAACGGAGCAAGAAAGTTTTATAGGTAATAAATAATGTGCCAGACATTTATTTTTTAAATTTAGGAATGAACTAAAAAAATACATTTGCGCAGCTACCAAATATGGAGGTCGTCTGTGTACAAACATTCGAGTTTTAGAAAAAAATTTTTTTTTTAAATTCAGGAATGAAATTTAAAAAAAATTAAATTGCGTAGCTGCAAAATATGGAGATTGTGTGTGTGGAAACATTCGAGTTTTTAGAAGTAAAATTTCATATCTTAATAGCGTAAACAACAAGAGCAACCTTTTTTTTTATGTACACGAGTTTTATGGAGATAATGTTTAATTACTGGTACTGTCAATAACAGGCAACAGATATCATATCAATTTTTTTTTTGTGCAAGCGATTCACGAAGAAAACAACAACTCAAATTTACGAAAATTCATCAGACGACTGCGAGTCTTCTTCTTCTTTTTCTTCTTCGATCGCCCTGTCAATTATGAGCGCAGATGCGTCATGCTGCCGTTATGCGCCTAGCAAAGAAATAGTTAGGTCCAGCAAGTCTGACTTCGGCTGGAGGAGGAAATCGTTTTGAAAGTGTTTCTTGAAAAAAAAAAAAAAAGGCAGGAGAATAGACCTGTTTAAAGCAGAAAGATAGCAGATGACAGTAAGCAAAGGGGAAAAGGCAGAGTCAAAGAGAGTGACGTATTACAGGAAGCTACAAGCACAGAACTTCCAAGAAGAACAAATGGTGTTTTACGTCCTCTCGGTCTGGAACAGACACATATGGGACATTTGTAAATACAAAGATGGTGGAACGATACTACATTCACAGAACTTCCAGAAGGTGGGGGAACTATTTAAACAAAAGACCCCCCGGTATCCCCACGGGGGGTTACGACTGCAAGTAATTGTCTTATAAGTAGAGGTGGGAGGAAAAACCGGTTCGAACCGAAAAACCGGTGCTAAGCTTTCGCGGTTCGAAAAACCGGTTCGAGTTGCTGTGAACCGGTTTTTTTAACTGCAAACTGAAAGTAAGTTTTTCTTAGAATAACGCATTCTTTAAAAAAAACAACCCACTGATTCTCAGCGCAG
>CM065694.1:5952040-5962040 GCA_017654935.2 Phymorhynchus buccinoides
CTTTTAGGAATGTGTATGGGTATACTTCTTCACGGAAATTGGACTTCTATTTTGTTTTGATATGGCAGTAGGAAAGCCAGTTATGAAGCAGCCATAGCTGGATAAAGTCATGTGAGCGAAATGTTCACTTTGTTGTTTCTGCGTGGGGTGTATACAGGCAGGCACACTGGTTGCGTGCTTGTCTCCCCTTGTTGTGTCAAAATGTCTAATCTTAGAGACCCAGTGACGCACCACGATTAAGTCCCTTGGTTTTTTTTCTGGGTTGCTGTGACCCACATACGAATTTCCCCATATTCAAATTGAGGCTGCTCTTTAAACGGATGTGTTGGGGTTCGAATTTGGGCCATTTTTATTTTTTATATGGGAGCCAGACCTGGTCAAAAGAAGATTTATTTCCAGTTATAAGAGGGAAATCCCGTGAAACCCGTGATTTTGACACGTGATCTGGTGGGTCTTTTAGAGGGAAAACACGTGAAACCCGTGATTTTGACACGTTATCTGGTGGGTCTTTTAGAGGGAAAACACGTGAAACCCGTGATTTTGACACGTTATCTGGTGGATCTTTAAAGACCCACCAGATCACGTGTCGAAACCCCACCATTTTCCCTCTTATAGCTGGAAATAAATCTTGTTTTGACCAGGTCTGACTCCCATATAAAAGCCCCCAAATTCAAACCGAAGCATCATTTTAAAGAGCAGCCTCAATTTGAAGTTGGAGACATTTGGATGTGGATCACAGCTACCCAGAAAAAAGACCAAGGGACTTAATCGTGGTGCGTCAGTGTGTCTTTAACCCATCTTGTTACTCAGCAGGACTCAAAGTTTCGGGTAATATACCACCGTACGAAAATTGGAGTTAATTATGTACAGCGGTTCACAAGTTATATTGCTTGGACTAACGCATCATTGTTCTCTTGGTGGCATAGCCTACTACTACTGTACTAGCCCTCCACAAACGTCATCATATGGGGAGCCGTTTGCACAAAACCCTAGATAAGAGATATCAACAGTTTCAAAACACTTGATAAGAGATATCAACAGTTTTAAAACCCTAGATAAGAGATATCAACAGTTTCAAAACTATAGATAAGAGATATCAACAGTTTCAAAACCATAGATAAGAGATATTAACTATTTCAAAACACTAACTAAGAGATATCGACAGTTTGTCGCCTGCGACACCCTCCACCCCAGTCTGTTATCAAATGTGAATACGATCAGAAAATTGTCAGAAAACACGCTACCTACCATCACACGACTGAAACAGAAAGGCCGATGTCTAATAAAACAAGAACCATATCATTTTTCCAGCCTTCGCGTCGAATATTTGCAAAAAACTTGTCATAAAATGTTCGCTTGTGCAGTTTGGAGCAGACGATGCCTTGGCCCAATATGCAAATGAACTTTCACTTTTGCCCCTTCCGAAACTTCAATGAAAATTGGCGTTGATCCTCTGGTGAGACTGTTTCTGTCTGCCTTTCGATCTGTGTTTGTCTCTGCGTAGTCTTCTTCTTCTTCCAGTTGGGGATGTTTCACGGTAGAAACTGTCGATATCTCTTAGTCAGTGTTTTAAACTGTTGATATCTCTTAGTGAGGGTTTTAAACTGTTGATATCTCTTATCTAGGGTTTTAAAACTGTTGATATCTCTTAGCAAGTGTTTTGAAACTGTTGATATCTCTTATCTAGGGTTTTGTGCAAACGGCTCCCCATATTATCATGTCAATCAGTGGAACACCGTAAGCTTTTGGTATTATATACCAACAAACAAAAATGTGAAGCGATTCTGTGGAGCAGTTCACAAAATGCTGCCCAGACATACAGAAAAAAACGGCAAACAGAAACGAACAGTCACTTCTTCTTCTTCTTCTTCGATCCCTCAGACAGTTTCCTGTCAATTATGAGAGCAGATGCGTCATGCTGCCGTTATGCGCCTAACTAAGAAATAGTTAGGCCCAGCAAGTCCGACTTCGGCTGGAGGAAATGTTTTTGAAAGTGCTTCGTGAAAAAAAGGCAGGAGAATGGACCGGTAAGGCAGAAAGGTAGTAGATGACAGCAAGCAAAGGGAAAAGGCAGAGTCAAAGAGAGTGACATATTAGAGGAAGTTACAAGCACAGAACTTCCAGAAGGTGGGGTAACTATTTATACAAAAGACCCACCGGTATCCCCACGGGGGGACGAACAGTCACAAAACCCCATTACTCAGCTTCGAGTAGTGGTATAGGGTAAAACACACATCCATGACAGTTACTTTACTACGCTACTACAGTCAAAGACTGTACAGGGGAAGATAAGCATCCGGTCTCTTTTCCCTACATGAGTAGTGAGGACAGAAACACTGGTTATGTCCCTTTGAAACGTGACACATTTTACACATCGATAGGCCAGTTGAATTCTCCGTTCAAGTTCCAGTCCGAGTTTTTGGATAGCCTCCACTGTGAATAATGTACTGTCCCCACTAACGATAACTCTATCAGCCCGGTTCGCCGAGCTCTTAAGTAATCCATCTTACCCTTTTAGAATATCTTTGCTACAGTTAAGGAAGAATGACAAGCATTATGCCAACAAAGTGGGTAAGCTTTCAAAGAGCAGTATAATACACCAGAAACAACATACTAAACAATTAATACCACTTTAGTCAAAGAACACGGTAATAAGGCAAGGCAAGGCAAGGCAAGGCAAGGCAAGGCAAGGCAAGGCAAGGCAAGGCAAGGCAAGGCAAATGGTTTATTTCATACCCACTTGGGGCACAGACATATAAAACAAAGCACACGTATATTTAAACACTCAAACATCAATACAGAGTGATGTCTATACTAATTACTATCAGAAACGACAAACAATATCAACAAGTAGATATGTAACATCATGGACAAATATAGTTGTACCATAACAAAAAGAACAAGACATGTGATATATTATCCATATAAATCATCGAAAAGAACAGTTTATAGCTGTAGCAAAGTGCTTAAGTTTAATCAAAAGTTTCTTATTTCTTGAGACAAACAAAGCATTAAATTTACACGCATTTGGTCGCACAAAAAAAAGTACCACGGAAGATATCTATTTCTTTCAACGTTGAAAAAGGTACAAACCAACAAATAATGGAACAATCGATCATGACATGCTTATTTCTCGTCTCGAACAAAATTTTGGAATCACTGGAAACGTCCTCAAATGGTTTCGTTCCTATCTTCATGAAAGAAAACAAATAGTTGTAGTAAATGAAAACAAATCTTCTGAGTCAGTTCTTGATTTTGGCGTCCCACAAGGCTCCGTGTTAGGACCAATTTTGTTCATTCTGTATACCACCCCATTGACCCCCCTCATAGCGAAACACTCTGTCCGTCATGAAATGTATGCCGATGATACTCAACTCAATCATCATGCTTCACCGCTAGCTCACGACCAGCTTATTCACACTCTTCAAGACTGTGTCACTGAAGTGAAAACATGGATGTCAAACAATAAACTTAAGCTAAACGATGACAAGACTGAAGCACTTAGAGTGCTTCCCCCATCTGTTGACTCTAGCTCTCTGCCCTCCACCATTGCCCTTGGAGATTCCAACATCCATTTTTCTGAACATATTCGCAACCTTGGTGCTTTCTTGGATGAAGACCTTTCCATGCAACATCATATCACTAAGATCTGCCAGGCTGCATACATCGAACTCAGGCGAATCAGCTCTATACGCCCCTTTCTCACGACCGAGGCAACCAAAACGCTAGTCAGTTCATACATTTTGTCTAGATTAGATTACTGCAACTCCCTTCTACTTGGTTGCCCACAGGCGCTTCTCAAACCCTTACAACAACTTCAAAACTCTGCTGCTAGAATGGTCTTCAAAGCCAAGCGTCTTCAACACACATCACCTCTACTTAAAGAGTTACATTGGCTACCCGTTCAACAAAGAATAAACTACAAAGCTGCCTGTCTCTGCTATCAGATCATATCAGGAACAGCACCGCAATACCTCTCTGAGCTTCTTGAAATTTACGTTCCATCTCGATCTCTCCGCTCAGCAAATGACAATAGGATCTTTCGAATACCAAAATTTAAACGTGATAGGCACGGTGGTAGAGCTTTTACATCATCAGCAGTCAAACTCTGGAATTCATTGCCTTCTGCTGTCAGACATAGTCAATCTTTAGCATCGTTCAAAACAAACCTGAAAACCCATCTGTTCCGGCAGTCTTTCCAATAACACCCCCATCTCCATGTGCACGTGTGCGTGTGTGTGTGTGTGTGTGTGTGTGTGTGATTGTACGATGTGTGTGTGTGTGTGTGTGTGTGTGTGTGTGTGTGTGTGTGTGTGTGTGTGTGTGTGTGTGTGTGTGTGTGCGTGTGCGTGCGCGTGCGTGCGCGTGTGTGTGCGCGATGTATGTCCGTATGTTTGTATGTTTGTAATTTGTGTGTGTGTATGTGTATGTATGTACTTTGTGAGCGTGTGCGCGAATGTGAGTGTGCGTGCGCCCACGGCCGCACTTCCAAGCAGGTGTGTGTGTGTGTGTGTGTGTGTGAGTGTGTTGTGTGTGTTCTGTGTGGGTATATCTGCTTGCATGTGTATGAGTGTATGCGTGCGCAGGAGAGATTGTGTTCACTAGAGGGGGGGGGGGGGGAGGAGTGTGTGTGAGTATGTGTCTGTGAGTGTGAGTACACGTGAGTGCTTTGTGCATGTGAGTGCGCGTGTGTGTATGTGTGTGCGTGCGTGTGCGCGTGTTTGTACAAGTGTATGCTTGAGTAAGTTTGTGTGCGCTTCAGTGAGAATGTGTTTTCTGTGTGTTTGATGAAATGTGTGTGGGTCTGTTTGTGTGCAAGAACGCGTTCACGCTCGTGCGTGCACGTACGTGCGTGTGCGTCTGTTTTGCGTGTGTGAGTGTTTCAATACTGATTGTAAAGCGCTTTGTGCTCGATAAAAAGCGCTATATAAATATCCGTTTATTATTATTATTATCTGCCACATCATGTGCATTACACTTTTCACAGATTCTTTCACTTCTGGGTATACATGTGTATTATCATAGCGTAATTTATTTAATGGCAAGTTATTATTAATTGTTCTAAATTTTAGAATGGTAAACACATAATTATGTGGAAGTACTAAGTAGTATGGATCAGCACCAAATGATGATATAAACATTCAATAGTTCATATATAATTCATAATTATCAACATGCATGTACCGGGTTTGCAAGAAGCTATCTTTAAGACATCTTATCACTTTCTCTTTGAACCATAATGGGTGTGTACATCAAGATAATTTTGATTCAACCAAAAGCTACTCAAACCAATTTCGTTTAACAACGTATGGATGTATTTGATTTATTTAGTTTCGTGTACATTTAATTCATACATTCTCCAAAGGGTTTTATACGCAATATATGATAGCTTTTCACTAGCACTCTGATGGTTTGTCACGAGGTTAAACCAAAATGATAACATTCTGGATTTAACCGTGACTAACAGGCATTTCAGTCAGTAGGCGGGTGTATGCTCAGGAAATAAAGACAGACTCGCACCAAGTATAGATCGCGCCAAATCGGGAACCCGCGCCATTTATATTAGTCGCAGAGTGCCGATATACCAATAATGGGGTAAGATTAATTAACAAAGAGCAGTCAGCCATCATGCTTCTGTGGCTGTAAAAAAATATTTTATCCGCTCTTTTTTTTTTTTAATCCTTTGGATCGTGTTCAGAATGGAAAGCGAATGTACGTGAATGCCTGCGTCACAGCAGCAGACTTCGAGCCTACGAGTTTCGATTATGAGCGAATGTCAGCAGTCTAGTTAGTGGGTCTAGCGGGAAACCTACTGGAGGCAGCAGAGACCACAGAGGCATAGAAAAGGGAAAGAATAGCCGGAAAAAAAAAGAGAAAAAAAAAGAAGAAATAGAGGTTGATTAAAGAAAATGTCTTAAAGTAGAGTCTTGTCTGAAAACGTCTGCCCACGAAGGAAACAAGATTAGGTATTGATGCTGAAGGCATGTCTTTTTCTTTTTTCTTCTTCTTCTTTTATTCCGTTACAGCTCGTTTTGTGCTTTGTCTCAGAATTCCTTCTTTGTCTTCCTCAATATTTTCTACTTCTCTGTTTTCCTTCCTCCTCTCTCTTTCCCCCTCCTCTCTCTCTCTCTCTATCTCTCTCTCCATTCAGGGCTGGGTGTAAAAAAGTATGCATACTTATCTCATTACCCTGTATAAATAAAATTTATTTTGTTCGTTTCGTTCTCTCTTATCAAGTGGGTCGATATAACTCTTACCATCTTTGTTGCAAAACTCTACCTATTATGTCCACTTCTACCTATTATATCTACTTCTACCTATTATGTCTACTTCTACCTATTATATCTACTCATTAATTGTCGACATATCATATCTACTTCTACCTATTATATCTACTCATTAATTGTCGACATATCATATCTACTTCTACCTATTATATCTACTCATTAATTGTCTTCATATTATATCTACCTCTACCTATTATATGTACTTATTAATTGTCTACATATTATATCTACCTCTACCTGTTATATTTACACATTAATTGTCTACCTATTATATCTACTTCTACCTATTATCTTTATTTCTACATATTATATCTACTCATTAATTGTCTACATATTAGATCTACCTCTACCTGTTATATCTACACATTAATTGTCTACATATTATATCTCCTTCTACCTATTATATCTGCTCACTAATTATCTACCTATTATATCTACTTCTACCTATTATATATATTTCTACCTATTATATCTACTCATTAATTGTCTACATATTATATCTACTTCTACCTATTATATCTACTCATTAATTGTCTTCATATTATATCTACTTCTACCTATTATATTTACTCATTAATTGTCTTCATATTATATCTATGTCTACCTATTATATTATCTACTCATTCATTGTCTACCTAGTATATCTACTTCTACCTATTATATGTACTTCTACCTATTATATCTACTCATTAATTGTTTACATATTATCATTATCAACTTCTATCATATTATCATTAATTATTCATAATATATCTACTTCTACCTATTATATCTACTCATTAATTGTATTCATAATATATCTACTTCTACCTTTTATATCCACTCATTAATTGTCTTCATATTATATCTACTTCTACCTATTATATCTACTCATTAATTGTCTTCATATTATATCTACTTCTACCTATTATATCTACTCATTAATTGTCTTCATATTATATCTACTTCTACGTATTATATCTACTCAGTAATTGTCTACATATTATATCTACTTCTACGTATTATATCTACTCATTAATTGTCTACATATTATATCTACGTCTACCTATTATATCTACTCATTCATTGTCTTCATATTATATCTACTTATACCTATTATATCTACTCATTCATTGTCTTCATATTATATCTACTTATACCTATTATATCTACTCATTAATTGTCTTCATATTATATCTACATTAATTGTATTCATAATATATCTACCTATTATATCATTACTCATTAATTGTCTACATATTATATCTACGTCTACCTATTATATCTACTCATTAATTGTCTTCATATTATATCTACTTCTACCTATTATATCTACTCAGTAATTGTCTACATATTATATCTACTTATACCTATTATATCTACTCATTAATTGTCTACATATTATATCTACTTATACCTATTATATCTACTCATTAATTGTATACATATTATATCTACTTCTACCTATTATATCTACTCATTCATTGTATGCATATTATATCTACTTCTACCTATTATATCTACTCATTCATTGTCTACATATTATAATTATCAACTTCTGCCTATTATATCTACTCATTCATTGTCTACATATTATATCTACCTCTACCTGTTATATCTACTCATTAATTGTCTTCATATTATATCTACCTCTACCTATTATATCTACTCATTAATTGTCTGCGTTTAAACAAAACCTTTAACTTCTATCTATTTGCACAGAAAAAAACCAAGAGCATATTCTCAGAACAATCGCAGCATTGCCACATTCCTTTGTTTTTTAAAAATGTATTTATTAATACGACAGGGGAGGTTTGCAAATTGTGTCTACGCATAGGCTAATAACTGCTATTGATAATACTTCTTAGCTAACGGTGTGGCCATACTTATTCAGAAGCTACCCAGACATATTCTCTCCCTAACAGTAAGATAATATTCTTTTCCCCCTCGTCTAGACGGAACCCTATCCCGAAATAAACAGCAGCACAATACCCTTATCTGGAGGTTGCAACTTTGATACAACGTTAAACGAAGTTAACGGGACATGCAAGGCGCTCGTGCGGCTGGTGTGCTTTGATCTTTAAACTTTTCAGGTTTAATCGAGCCTTTTGAATATGTATTGGATATCAAAAAGCTTTAAAGACCCACCAGGTGCGTGATTGAAAAATCACGGGTTTCACGCGGTTTTTTCCTTCTCTCGCTGGTAAGAAATCTTATTTTGAGCAAGTATGGCTCTCCCCATACAAATTTCCTCGTGCACGAAAACGAGACATCACTTTAAAGAGCAGCCTCGATCGTATATGAGGAAAGTCTGTATGTGGGCCACACCGACCCGAAAAAAGCAAGGGACTTAATCCAGCCGGGTCAGTGGGTCTTTAAATGAGCCCGGATGGTTGAATTTCGGTCAAGGTGAAGCTCTATACCTCCTTCCATTTCTTGGCTCTCCCGGCATTTTCAGACTTGCCTTTCTTAGCAACTATTTAGCTGTATTTTATCAACGTTTTGAGCTAATTATCTTTGTGGAATAATTAATCGCAGTCATAATAAAGACCATTATTTAATAGGCCCCCCTATGTAGCGCAGTGCACACAACAGCCGCGGAGCGTGTGTCACACACACACAGTCTTGGTTCAAAGCGTTCTTTCCGTCTTGCCTTTATCTTCTACTATTATTGAATGCGTATTTTAAATTCTTTAAATGGTTGAAAATTAATGTTAAATACAGCAAACGATAGAGGTTGAAGTGCTCAATCTGCAGTAAGAAAGGCAATACTGAAAAACCGGAAAGAACCGATAATAATAATAATAATAATTAATAACATTTATATGGCGCAGTATCCTGACAACAGCTCAAAGCGCCTTACAGATACAACGCATATACAAAACACACATGAACATGATAATACAGGCACGTAATACTACTATCTAAATACACAATAGAATACCAGGACATACAGATCATATAAGATACATATAAATATACACATGCACAATAAGAGATAATAACAGATGCAAACGGAAAAAAAAAGAAAACACACGCACTCGCTAGCTTAAGGCCAACATATTGACGTCGTTATAAAATAATAATTGAAAATGAATGTAAATGAAGAGAAACGACACACACTCGCGTACGCCCATGCACATTAAAAAATCAAACCCAAAGTCAAATCAAAATCAAATCCCCACCCCACCCACTAATCGGCTCCAGTCAACAAAATGACATGTCAATAATAATGTAAGCATACACACACAGAGACATGCACACACACGTACACACACACACACACACACACACACACACACACACACACACACACGCACGCACGCACGCACGCACGCACGCACGCACGCACGCACGCACACACGCACGCACGCACGCACACACACACACACAGAGCGATGGACCAGAGATCTCCCTTATTGTCTGAACGCGTGCACAACAACGTCGGAACGAGGACACACGGGGGATAAGAACAGAGGAGGGGGAGGAGAAGGAGGAGGTGGAGGAGGATGAAGAGGGGAAGGAGGAGGAGGCGAAAGAGGTGGGGAAGGAGGAGGAGGAGGAGGAGGAGGTGGAGGAGGATGAAGAGGGGAGGAGGAGGAGGAGAAAGAGGAAGGGGAAGGAGGAGGAGGAGGAGGGGAAGGAGGAAGGAGGAGGAGGAGGAGGAAGAGGAGGAAAGAGGAGGAAGAGGAGGAGGAGGAGGAGGAGGAAGAGGAGGAAGGAGGAGGAGGAAG
>CM065694.1:5974540-5977040 GCA_017654935.2 Phymorhynchus buccinoides
ACGCTTTCAACGCTATAATTAGACGTTAGCCAGACGAGGCGCTCTGCAAGAACTAAAAATGTGAAACATCGCATGTCTTTTAGGGAAGGGTCGTTCCGAGCGCTTGCGAAAACCCCCCCCCCCCCCCAACAACCACCTAATAATGGAGCGTTCGTTTAAAGACCCACCACGTCACGTGTCAAAATCATGTTTTTTCACGTGTTTTCCCTCTTATAGCTGGCAAGAAATCTAAAAAAAATCTTCAAAGCATAAGAGGGAATGTGACACGTGTGAGGGGGGGGGGGGGGGGGGGGGGTCGGGGTCTTTAAAGGTCTCTCAGACTGCTCAGTTTAGTAGGTGAAGACGGGGTAAAAAGCCCATGGGCTGGTAAGAAGCCCATGCAAATTATCTCATGCAATAAAGCAAATTTCAGTCAAATTTGCCCTTGAGACGAATGCTAAACATTAACACTCGTCTCATGGGCAAAATGTGACTGAAATCTGCTTCATTTCATGAGATAATTGGCATGGGCTTCTTACCCGCCCATGGGCCTTTTACCCCGTCTTCACCCGATTCGTGTTATTATCACTTTCGCCCAAATAAACTTTCACTGAGCATGAATGAATGCTAGGTTTTACGTACACTCGGCTGCAAAACAGCACACATGGGACGAACCATCAACCAACCATCATTCAATGCCCGGAGCAGCCCTTAATTATATGAAATTCTACTAAAGCTTAAGTGGGAAACTAAACGTTGTTACTTTCTAAATTAAGTAAACCGATTTACTTAATTTAGAAAGTAACAACGTTTAGTTTCCCACTCAGCTTTAGGAGAACTTCATATCCGATTTACTTAATTTAGAAAGTAACAACGTTTAACACTCCACTCAGCTTCAGGCAAAACTTCATATCCGATTTACTTAATTTAGAAAGTAACAACGTTTAGTTTCCCACTCAGCTTTAGGAGAACTTCATATCCGATTTACTTAATTTAGAAAGTAACAACGTTTAGTTTCCCACTCAGCTTTAGGAGAACTTCATATCCGATTTACTTAATTTAGAAAGTAACAACTTTCGTTTCCCACTAAGCTTTTTAGAACTTCATATCCGGTTTACTTAATTTAGAAAGTAACGACGTTTAGTTTCCCACTCAGCTTCAGGAGAACTCCGATTTACTTAATTTAGAAAGTAACAACGTTTAGTTTCCCACTCAGCTTTAGGAGAACTTCATATCCGATTTTCTTAATTTAGAAAGTAACAACGTTTAGTTTCCCACTCAGCTTTAGGAGAACAGCCGATTTACTTAATTTAGAAAGTGCAACGTTTAGTTTCCCACTAAAGCTTTAAGAACTTCATATCCGATTTACTTAATTTAGAAAGTAACAACGTTTAGTTTCCCACTCAGCTTTAGGAGAACTTCATATCCGATTTACTTAATTTAGAAAGTAACAACGTTTAGTTTCCCACTCAGCTTTAGGAGAACTTCATAACCGATTTACTTAATTTAGAAAGTAGCAACGTTTAGTTTCCCACTTAAGCTTTAGTAGAACTTCATAAAAAATCTGGAGGTACTGCAATGCGAGGTCTGGCCCATACTTTCACTGAGCAGTCAGTGTAAGCTTTGTTTATACCCCGACCACATAATAAACCACGTTCTCTCCAGAAGACGACCCATGCTGGTCGCAGCCCCCCCCGTGGGGATACCGGGGGGTCTTTTATATATATAGTTCCCCCACCATCTGGAAGTTCTGTGCTTGTAACTTCCTCTAATCTGTCACTCTCTTTGACTCTGCCTTTTCCCTTTGCTTGCTGTCGTCTACTATCTTTCTGCCTTACCGGGGTCCATTCTTCTCCTGCCTTTTTTCACGAAACACTTTTCAAAAAGCTTTTCCTCCAGCCGAAGTCGGACTTGCTGGGCCTAACTATTTCTTAGTTAGGCGTATAACGGCAGCATGACGCATCTGCGCTCATAATTGACAGGAAACTGTCTGAGCGATCGAAGAAGAAGAAGAAGAAGAAGAAGAAGCTGATCGTAGCACAGTCGTAGTGGCGTAGCGTACTCGAGTCGGGCATAACTTAGTAAGAGCGTGGTGGTGGGTGGGTTCTTCGTAGGAGCGTGGAGAGCCGTGGTAGGCTACGATTTCGCTACGCGCATTTAAAAACAAGCGCGAAATCGCAATAGTTTGTGGCACGCGGTCTATTTTTACCACTCCAACCATGAGTCACCTCCCCTGGCTTTTCAATAATTTTAATCTGTAAATCAGAATGTTATCTCTGCACCATTTCGTAACTTTTTATATCTTTTGGAAAACATTTAAAACTATGTATCCTACTTATACTCATCAAAAGAAGCACCGCATACTCGTCGTGTCTGTTGTAGTGTCTGTATTACGTATGTTTATTATTTTGTACGCTTTTAAAATACATCATGTTAAAGAGCGGCCTCAATTAATTTTGAAGTGTAGCCTCGATTTGAAGTCATTTTGTCAAAATGTGCGACTCGAGACAGACCGACAGAC
>CM065694.1:5982040-5984540 GCA_017654935.2 Phymorhynchus buccinoides
TTTCGTACTGCCTCCGGGCATTGCCTCCAGTATCGTTCCCACCATATTTGTATTTACAAATGTCCCATATGTGTCTGATTCAGACCAAGAGGACGTAAAACTCCATTTTCGTCGTCGGTACCCGTTAACCATTTCACCGCCAACCATGTCCCAGCAACAAATGTCCATTAAACTAACCTGGGTACAGACAAAAATCAGTCTGTAATATTGGGATTCCTCTGTGACATATTTAAAGAAAGGCCTATCCTTAGCTCCCAAAATTAAGAGAATAGGGTCTTTGGACAACAGACCCTGATTTGATGCCTTTTGACAATTAGCTGTTAAATCACTGTGGTGCTAAAATGCAACGTTGGCGGTGAAAGGGTTAATAATAATCACAAAATATCACTATTTCCCCATGGCAACACAGTGAGTTGTGAGTCATATTATTATGAGTGGCCTAACACCGTATGACCATGGGGAAATAGTGATGTTTTGTGAATATTGTTAACGTGTACACAGACCTTAGACTCGGTACATGGGTCTAACGTGAGAAAGGTGTCTTCTAAAACCTAAAGAATGGAGAGAGAAAAACAACTTGAGTTGTCATTTAAAAACACACAAAACAACAAGTAAAATTGATAACACAAAAAAGGTCATTAATGTTAAAACGCGAGCAAAAATAGCAACTGAAAAACATTTTAAAATCAAATACACGGATGACTTTTAAAGGGGAAAACATACAGAACCAAAAAACTTCAACAACAGCAAGAACAAACAAAAAAGAGAATAAAAGAGTAGAATTTCAAAATGACAACTATTCAACAGTTGAACACGACACTGGAAATAAAGAGAGCACGGCTTGTATTATGGACATTTCGTGCTAACGATTTGGTCTGACTCAGGCGGTCATTAGAAATTATTTCACTGAAATAATCTGACTTCCAGCACCTCCGCCAAAGAGGAATCGCCCATTTGACGGTTTGATTTCTAGGAAACCAGAGCAAAGTGAGTGTTGCGATCTTTGTGAAGGGTGTTTTCCTGGTGATCTCGACGTGTTTCTTGCACACATCCGCCAGGATGTCCCTTTAGCTACTAAACAAATGTTTTTGTTTACCATCCGTTCATATGTTTGTTTTGAGTAAAAGTGTCCACAGAAAAAGAAACGAAAAAAACCCAAACAAGAACACTTGTACCAGTCTTTCACAACGATCGAAGGAAGTGGTTGACCAGTAAAAGTCTGTAAAACAATGTTCACAATCTGTTTAACCCTTTCACCGCCAACCATATTTCAACCAAAAATGTCCATTAAATTTACCTGGGTAGAGAACAAAATCCATCTGCAGTATTGGGGATTCTTCTGTGACATATCTAAAATAAGGTCTATCCTTACTTCCCAAAACTAAGACAATAGGGTCTTTGGATAATGGACCCCAATTTGATGCCTTTTAGTGACGTAGGTGTTAAATCACTGTGGTGCTAAAATGCGACTTTGGCGGTGAAAGGGTTAATCAAACGGGATAGAACAACTTATTAGAGACACACTGACCCACCACGATTAAGTCCCTTGGTGTGTTTTTTCTGGGTAGCTGTGACCCACATACAAATGTCCCCAACTTCAAATTGAGGCTGCTCTTCAATTAAAATATTTCGGTTTGAATTTGTGGGCATTTGTATGGGAGTCAAACCTGGTCAAAACAAGATTTCTTACCAGCTATATAAGAGGGAAAACACGTGAAACCCGCGATTTTAACACGTGATCTGGTGTGTCTTTAACCTTTTCAACGCCAGCCATTTTTCAGCTAAACATTTCCATTAAACTTACCCGGGTAGAGAAAAGATTATGTCTGAAATATTGGTGATTCCTCTGTGACATGCATCAAATAGGGCCTATCCTTGCCTCCCAAAATTAAGAACATAAGGTCACTGGTTAACAGACCCTCATTTGATGCCTTTCAGTGACATGGGTGTTAAATCATTGTGGTGCCAAGAGGCGACAGTGGCGATGAAAGGGTCTTAAAGAACAGAATATCCAGATTTGCTTTTTTTTTTAAAAAGGAGTAGGAATGAGTGATAGGAAGAACAGAAGAAAATAGAAGTTTGGCTGATTCATACATTTATTATACATGTACAAATTATATCAATTAATATGCTTAATATTGAAACAAAATGCATGTTGATGGATGAGTGTGTGGGAGAATGAAGGCATTGTGGAGTGGAGGGATGAGGGAGGGAAATACAATGTGTTATCACAGAAGAAAATAGACACCAAAAACCACTTTCATTCCAAGGCACCCATTGTTCTCTGTCAGAGAAGGAAAGAAAAAGAAAGAACGGATGGGGAGAAATGTCAAGAGGGACACCGGAATTGAAAACACCCCCAACCGGAATGAATGAAGGAATCAGACCGTCAATACTGAAAGACACTAGGTGTTCAAGACTGCACTTGGTCATCTCCAAACATGGAACACTCAATTTTGTAGTACCGTTTTATTGTTTTGCGATGGGCTGGTTTGTCTGT
>CM065694.1:5992040-5994540 GCA_017654935.2 Phymorhynchus buccinoides
CACATATGGGACATTAGTAGATATAAAGATGGTGGGAACGATCCTGGAGGCAATGCAAATCTAGGAAAGTCCCGATTTTTTTAACGATAAAGATGTATATATATATATACTCGCAAGGCTTGGAGTCAAAATGGACTATCTTTATATAGTCCATTGACGTATTATTGGATTAATTACAAAAAACTAATAACTTGTATCAAACAATGACTGCAGAAATATAAAAAGGGTTTTTTGCTTTTTATATTTCAGCAGTCTTTTTCTATGCAAGTTATTAGTTTTCGTAATAAGTTCAATAATATGTCAATTGACGATCTAAAGATAGTCCGTTTTGACTCCAAGCCATTGATGGTCAATGTGCAGGGTTGGGTTGCTTAGGCGTGACGTTCTGTGGCGCTCTATGCATGCACCCGCCTCATATTAGCAACCTCAAGTTCTGCACCGTCTCACCTTTCCAAAATCAAATCAAATCAAATCAACTTTATTTCAAAAAAACCTGGGGGCACAAGAAAATGCTTACACGTACCATTCACACCTGCGGCATCAAACATTACAAACAATAGCCCAAAAGACACCATAACAGTACACATCAACATAGTATTACATGGGCTCCAAACAAAAACAACAACAACAAAAACCAACAAAAACACTTCTTTTCTTTTTTTTAACAGTACTCATCACCATATAGACAGGCACATTATACCATCATGCACAGATACACCTTCATACATACACACACACACACATATACATGCACAACACAGTTGCTGGAATTTCACATATGAATCCTTTTTTTTAAACCGCTAATTAACTTATCTCCATTAACAAATATTGACATATGAAACAAGACAAGAAACAATTAGGACATAAACTCAGACATGGTGACCAAGATGTGTGAATAAAAAATTAAAAAAAAAAAAAAAAAAAAATCATCTAAGGTTCAGAACACTTTTAAGATAACCTTTATGAAACAAACTAAACGACTGAGAGTTCTTTTATTTTTTGACTGAAATAAGGAATTAAACTTTATTACGTTTGGGTTTTTTAAACAATAATTTGGCAAATAACGTTTTCTAGCATCCTGAAACGTTTGACATTCAAAAACATAATAAAATTCATCTCCTAGAGCTTGGTGGTCGCACTTCCGTCTGGTCGAACATCCCGAAACGTCCATTAAGGATTGTTCACACACACACAAAAGGCAAGGTCGTAATAAAACAAAACCCACCGACTTGTTTTTGCGGATGTGCATGAGTTTGACTAAACTCCAAAACTTTAGAAAATCGGTTCAGTGGTTTCAACGGTTTTGAAACTATGAGCACCTGTCTTCGGAGCCCCCTCAGCTCTCACTTTCACTGTACTAATGGCCCCTTCAACATGTCTTCCACTGGGTTTTCGCTGTGATGATGATCATGAACATATATGGTTATATGGTTCTGACGCCAACGGTTTTGAAATTATGGCACTTTTATCCGGACAGACCGTCATCATTTAGCAGCTTCAAGGTCAAAGGTCAAGGTCAAGGTCAAGTGGCTTTTTGATGTCTCCAACTGCATTCCTTGGATCATGCTGATCAAGAATATATATATATGGTTTCGTGGGTGTAAACCCAATGGTGTCCAAACTACAGCCAAAGGTAAAAAAGATAAATTCAAAAGGTCAAGGTCATTAGGATAACCAATACTTTGCACCACACATGACCTTGAAGCAGTCTACCAACCTGCCAACTTTGAAGCCTGTAGCTGAAAAAAATGTGAAAGATGTGGCCAAAACACTAAGTTGACACCCCCAAGGTCTATGTCCTTGACCTTGAGGTTGACCTTCATCAGTACCCAATATTCCAAATCATCATTAGTCAATCCACCCCTGTCCGAAGTTTGAACACTGTAAATCTAACGATGTAAAAGATATGGCCTCAAGAAAATAAAATCGGGTTTGAAGGTCAAACTTCAAGGTCAAGGTCAGCACGTTTATAGCTTTTCTATGGGACCATCCCTGCACTGTGATACATTAGCACACAAAAGGTATAGCCATTCTGTTCACTGGTTTATGAGATACAGCTCGGACATGAAATACATAGTACAAAGAAGGAAATGTCGGTTTTGTGAGTCTTCTTTGGCGGAGGTTTGTACTGGCGGTTCCAAATTCAGGATCTGAATGGGTTGTGATATGCTGATCAAGAATATATGTGGCTATAGGGGTCTATCGCCAACGGGGTGGGCACAATCACCTGGACAGACAGACAGACAGACGGACACACACACACACACACACACACACACACACACACACACACACACACACACACACACACACACACACACGCACGCACACACACGCACGCACGCACGCACGCACACAGTTATGCACGCACACGCACGCACACACGCACACGCACACACGCACACGCACACGCACGCACGCACGCACACGCACACACACACACACACACACACACACACACACACACACACACACACACACACATTCGGATTATCAGATA
>CM065694.1:6009540-6014540 GCA_017654935.2 Phymorhynchus buccinoides
ACGATGATCATGGACATGACTGCAAGAAGAAGAAGAAGAAGAAGAAGAAGAAGAAGAAGAAGAAGAAGAAGAAGAAGAAGAAAAAGAAGAAGAAGAAGAAGAAGAAGTTGTGTTTTCTTTTCTTTTCTCTTTTTTTTTACCAACAAAATGTGGTCAGGCTTTAGCCTGAGAGCCTGACCTGGATGCTATGCCCCTGCTTTCAGACCCCCCCCCCTCTCTCTCTCTCTCTCTGTCTCTCTCTCTCTCTCTCTCTCTCTCTCTCTCTCTCTCTCTCTCTCTCTCTCTCTCTCTCTCTCTCTCTCTCTCTCTCTCTCTCTCTCTCTCTCTCTCTCTCTCTCTCTCTCTCTGTCGCTCCGTGCTTCTGTCCACGTGTTTCTTTCTGTCTCTCTTTTACTGTTTCCCTGTCTCGCTGTGTCTGTCTGTTTTTGTCCTTCTGTCTGTTTTTGTCTAAGTCCCTGTCTGTCTGTCTGTCTTCTTTTTCTCTCTTTCTCCCCTTCTACTCCCCCGCGGGCTTCCACCTTGTCGTGGTGGGGGAGCTTTAAACGAAGAGTAGCCCCTCATCCCCATTTTCCATTCTCTCCATCCTCATTTACAATTTATGACATGCCAGGTGTTTTTAGTCCCCGAGCCGAAGGTTCGGGTAAAAACTATTCAGTTACGTGCTGTTTTGATGCGTTTTTATGTATGTGTTTTCCGAATTCGGAGAACCTCGGCGATGTAGTTACGTGCTGTTCACTGGTTTGATGCGTTTTTATGTACTTGTGTACTGCCGACTATATGGCCCGATATTCGGAGTACCTCGGCGATGCTGCGTTATAAGGGGACTTTGCAGTCCGCTCAGGGCGTTGCTACTGAACTTTTTTTTGAGTTTTGTTCACTGGCTTTCCCACACGCGTGAAACCTTACGCACTTGAGTGGGCACTTGTTGCCCTTTTCTGCAGTGCATATTTGTAAAACCATACATTAAATGGCCTTTTCTTAGTCATATAGTCAAACTTTCATTTACCCTTGGATGTGTTTGTTATCCTAAATCTCGATTTCATTTTACTGTTTGATCTGTTTTAAAAAACCCACTGGATCCGATAAGTAGAGTAGATTTGGCTCAACGTTTCCAGCACTGTGTGAAATTATGAGCTATAGGGTACAATGATGGAGATGCCATGTCGTGAATTGTACTGTTTTTTGTTGTTTTCAGGTTTTTGAACGTTGTTAAGAATCATTGATGTGTGTTTTGTTATATGTGGTCGAACTTTACGCGGTGACAGTCCTGAGATAACCATAGCTGTCGACGGGACTATAACAGACTAACTAACTAACTAACTCTCTCCTTCTACTTTGCAAGTACTTCAGTTTCACAATAAGAGGCAGAGTGGATATAGAGTTGGTGGGGTTGGGGTGGGGGGTAAACGTCTGTCGAAGCTGTTGAAGCGGGAAAGACACAATCGGAATATGACGGGCTGCATACGATAAGCGCGCATTTTTCTATTGTCGATAAACGCGCATCGACTTTTTCCGGCTCATATGAGCGCATGCATGTAGTCCGAAATGAGCGCATCCCCTCTGTCGTAATTGAGCGCATCGCTTCTGTCCTAAATGAGCGCATTCAGTTTTTATCATCGAGGTTTGCTAACACACATATACAGACATACACAGATTGTCACGTATGTAACTAATTTCACGAAAAAACGTGCGGTGCGTGCATATCAGCGGCCTACATGCGCTCTTATCGGCAGAAGGGATGCGCTCTTATGAGCATGCAAATGTGCGCTTGTGGGCGCGCTCTTATGAGCGATGCGCGCTTATTGCCAACTCCGATATGACGAAATGGGAAAGACCGAAACGACGGGATGTGATCTTCGTCTTGGGGACAGCTACAGATACGTAATACGTTATCTCAGAAATGATAAGATAAGCCCCGTATCTTAAAACCTTGCTTGACGACGTTACACTGTTACACTTTCTAGGTTTCGTCGTCATGTCAAGAGCGAGAAAGATAGTGAATGATAGTGATACATAGACAGACGTATGTATGCGCGTAAGTCTGTCGTTTCCGACAATGACTTCCATATAGCCGAAGAGGACAGCTGCTGTAATAGGCCTACACATGCAATGCACAGCCAAAGGGACACGGACAGAAGGAAGGTGGGAAATAGAGGAAGAATGGATTTAATAGGGCATTTGCCACGAGTGTTCGTTCTCTGTACTACACTACTAATTTGCCCGCACTCGTTCTGCCCGAGTTATGCTGACCTGTCTAATTCAACTCTCAAAATTCATCTAAGTGAAATTCAAGGTCGCCGGCACGCGGCAAATGCCCTATTGGGAGTGTGGGAGAAAGTGGAATTGAAGATATAGAAAGATAATCGGGGGTGGTTGGGAGAGACTCGGAGCGCAGCACCTGGTTCCAACTGCTTTTAGTTCACACCTATATAATAGAACTCATCACCAGTATAATCCAACCCAAAGTCTTTTTAAGTATCCCTTTTGTGTTGTAGTGTACCCTTGTAAAGTCTTGTGTTAGCCCTAACAACATTCATTCAAAAAGAACACTTGTGTATGTGAACGGAAATAACTTGAAACAACTAGCTCTCTGGGGGAAAACTAAAAAGCAGTCAGAATGTGGGGAATCCGTGCGCTGTGGGAGAGACAGGCAAACAGACGCGTAGGTCTTTAAATAATCGACCAGACAGAAAAACAGACGGGTGGGTCTTTAACTAACCGACCAGACAGACAAACAGACGGGTGGGTCTTTAAATAGTCGACCAGACCAGACAAACACGGGTGGGTCTTTAAATGATCGAGAGAAAACAAAGGGAGGGGGGTGGAAACAAGGGGGGAGGGGGGGGGGGGGGGAGGGGGGAGAGAAAGGGGGGGGGGGTGGGGGGGGGGTCAGTAAATCACGTTATAACTGAGAATACGGCCAGTGATTCCAGTGATTGAGTGAATGAGATCACACAGACAATGTGACAGATCATGTAATTCAACAACAAAACAAACATTGACGAAGAATGGATACTAAGCACACAGAGAGAGGGAGAGAGAGAGAGAGAGAGAGAGAGAGAGAGAGAGAGAGAGCGAGAGAGAGAGCGAGAGAGAGAGAGAGAGAGAGAGAGAGAGAGAGAGAGAGAGAGAGGAAGAGAGAGAGAGAGAGAGAGAGAGAGAGAGAGAGAGAGAGAAGAGAGAGAATACGAATACGATTGTGCTTTATTGAGTGTAATAAGGACGAGCGACAATAGTTTCTTTCTCACTCACACATTCATACCATGCATCAAGCAAAGAAAATTTGACATAAAACAATCAAGTAAAAAAAAAAGGAACAAAAATTGGCACATGAAATAATTGAAAAAGAATCAAAAATGGGAATTAAAAGCAAACATGGATAATGATTAACAATGGTGAACTTGAATTGGTGGTTTATGTTGAGTACGAAAAAAGGGAAACAATTCTGAGACAATGACAATTTTTCACAATAATTCCACTTTTAAGAAAGAAAAAGAAAGAAAGAAAAGATGGAAATATGAGAGAGGAGATTGGAGAGAGAGAGAGAGAGAGGAGAGAGAGAGAGAGAGAGAGAGAGAGGAGAGAGAGAGAGAGAGAGAGAGAGAGAGAGAGAGAGAGAGGAGATTTATAAGAATATAGGCATACATTGATGGCATTGGTAACGTTGGTAGTAAAACTCATTAATTAATCCCTTTTGACTGCCAGAGAAAATTAAAAGAAAAAAATCATTGGGTAAGATTAATCATGCCATGAAAAAGACAACTGATAGAGCCAATCTGGCAAAATGGTCTGGGGATATAACTCTCTTGACTGTGTTAGACCAGAAACCAGCATATCAGGGTTATTCCTCTTCATCTGATGACATCAGCGATGTCATCAGGTCAGTACGTGATACGTTGGTGGCAATCAGGGGGTTAACATTACTGATGAACAAGATTGTCCATGAGGTATCTTGTGATAAGATTTTCGAAAGGAAGATACGCTAGTTTTATTTGTTAGATCATCAGGGAGGGGTGGCAAGTCAAGGTTCTTTTTTTTTTTAACATTACTGATGAACAAGATTGTCCATGAGGAATCTGTGATAAGATTTTCGAAAGGAAGATACGCTAGTTTTATTTGTTACATCATCAGGGAGGGGTGGCAATCAAGGGGTTAACATTACTGATGAACAAGATTGTCCATGAGGATCTTGTGATAAGATTTTCGAAAGGAAGATACGCTAGTTTTATTTTTTAGATAATCAGGGAGTGGTGGCAATCAAGGGGTTAACATTACTGATGAACAAGATTGTCCATGAGGTATCTTGATTGATAAGATTTTCGAAAGGAAGATACGCTAGTTTTTATTTGTTAGATCATCAGGGAGGGGTGGCAATCAAGGGGTTAACATTACTGATGAACAAGATTGTCCATGAGGTATCTGTGATAAGATTTTCGAAAGGAAGATACGCTAGTTTTTATTTGTTAGATCATCAGGGAGGGGTGGCAATCAAGGGGTTAACATTACTGATGAACAAGATTGTCCATGAGGTATCTGTGATAAGATTTTCGAAAGGAAGATACGCTAGTTTTATTTGTTACATCATCAGGGAGGGGTGGCAATCAAGGGGTTAACATTACTGATGAACAAGATTGTCCATGAGGTATCTGTGATAAGATTTTCGAAAGGAAGATACGCTAGTTTTATTTGTTAGATCATCAGGGAGGGGTGGCAATCAAGGGGTTAACATTACTGATGAACAAGATTGTCCATGAGGTATCTGTGATAAGAGTTTCGAAAGGAAGATACGCTAGTTTTATTTGTTAGATCATCAGGGAGGGGTGGCAATCAAGGGGTTAACATTACTGATGAACAAGATTGTCCATGAGGTATTTGTGATAAGATTTTCGAAAGGAAGATACGCTAGTGTTATTTGTTACATCATCAGGGAGGGTGTGGCAATCAAGGGGTTAACATTACTGATGAACAAGATTGTCCATGAGGTATCTGTGATAAGATTT
>CM065694.1:6019540-6024540 GCA_017654935.2 Phymorhynchus buccinoides
TAACGCTCTAGTTTCATTTATGTCCCCGTCTCCATGTGTCCCCGACTTTATGATGCCCCCCCCCCCCCTACCCCCCCTACCCCACCCCCCTACCTCGTCTCTAGGTGTCCGCTGGGGGTTGGGTTATGGTTAGGGCTAGGGGTAGGCCATGGTTATGTTTAGTGCTAGTGTTCGGGTTAACTCTAGGGGACACATAGAGACGGGGACATTATAGAACGGGGACACATAGACACAGACATGGGGACATACAGAACGGGGACACATAAATACGGGGACATAGAGAACGGGGACACATAGACAAGGGGACATACAGAACGGGGACACATAGACAAGGGGACATACAGAACGGGGACACAGATACGGGGACACAGAACGGGGACATATAGATACGGGGACATACAGAACCGGGACACATAGACACAGGGACACACAGAACAGGGGGATACATAGACACAGGGACATATAGAGACAGGGACACATAGATACGGGGACATGCAGAACGGGGACACATAGATACGGGGATACATACAGAACGGGGACACATAGACACAGGGACACACAGAACGGGGGACACATAGACACGGGGACACACAGAACGGGGGACACACACACACACGGGGACACACAGAACTGGGACACATAGACACGAGGTCACACAGAACGGGGATACATAGACACGGGGACTCACAGAACGGGGGACACATACTCACGGGGACACACAGAACGGGGGACACATAGACACGGGGACACACAGAACGGGGACACATAGACACACAGAACGGGGACACATAGACACGGGGACACACAGAACGGGGACACATAGACACGGGGACACACAGAACGGGGGACACATAGACACGGGGACACACAGAACCGGGACATACAGACACGGGGACACATAGACAGGTCGTTAGCTTACTGAAAAGTGACGACTGTTGTAACGCACAAACTAATCATTTCAGTGCGTTATCTCTCACCTCCTACCTGATATTGTAAAGGGCAAGTACACGCAAGAAATGGAGATTAAAGGTGGACCCTGACGGATGAGTTTTTGCAAGAAACACGTCGAGATCACCATGAAGACACCCTTTACAGAGATCGGAACACTCGTTTTGCTCTGGTTTGCTAGAAATCAAACCGTCAAATCGGCGATTCCTCCTTGGCGGAGATGCTGGAAGTCAAATTCTTTCACTGAAAGAGAAGTCTCTTTTGTAATGGCCGCCTGGGTTTAGACCAAATTGTTTGCACGAAACTTTCGCAATACAAGCCTTTTTCTTAATTTACTTTATATATTTTTTGTTATGCAGTTTATGTAAAGGAGTTTCCCTCACAACAAAGGAAATAGCTTCATTTTTTTTTTTTACTGCATGTGACGAGGTAATGGGTTAAAAGGCTAAGTCCCTAGGGAAGACTTTAGAAAATTTGCCTTTAGCCCACTTCTCTAGGGTATGGGAGATGAGCAACTTTCCCGGCCCCTTTTCATCTAATAAATTTATATTTGTGCCCGGGTTCTGGCTCGTATGGTTGTAAGAAATACAAGTGGTTGAATTGCTCTAAATGGCAGACAGAGAGAAGTAGGGTTTTACATGAAATTACAAGACTCCCACTCTCATCAGTCTGACCAAAGGGTTCAGGATTATTTGACACTTGTATTTTATTTACTCCCAAAATCTGCATAAGATTATGCAACAATAATAATAAAGCAGCTCAATGGTGCCAAAACAAAATATGGATAAAAAAACAATGGAATCCGAAAGGATTTATAAGACTTTTGTCTTTCTATAAGGTTCGCCCCATGCCGGAAGGGTTACTAATTATCTTCAGTGTCCGTAGGAAAGTTCCAGTGATTGGCGCGGTTTTATAAACTTAGCTCTTGGCAAGTTCCTCCGTAATGATCGGCGAGTGCTGGGGTGGCTGGGCTGGCTCATCAGGTGAGAGTAGCTCCCAGTCGTTCCGGTTACGGCTTCGCGGGATGGCACGGTTCAGGCGTGGTCTCCTCGCGGATTCTGGGTGCGGGGCGTCTTTCCCGTCTTGGTGCTTGTGAGGCAGGGGTAATCTTCCTGCCCACGATGCCCTGCTGATAATCACAGGAGAAGGTGGATGTAGATCTCTATGGCTTAGAGACAAGGGGCTTCAGTCGGCAGGGAATTAGTGAATCCCAACCGGCTAGAAGGCTTCCCTTGTACAATAGCACTAGTTAATAAATAAACTGAATTTCAGTTAACAAACTGAGATCAGTAAAACATAAAAGGTGATCAATCCAACATCACTCTCCATCCAACACCTGGAAAGGAATGGTATCATAAAGTGCAAGATTGCGGCCCATAGGTTTCCTACTAAAAATAGACAAAAGGGTTAGTAGGCATAAACTCCGGTTCTGGTACCAAAAGTGTTCAAGTCAAAAACACACACACACAAATAATCAGTGCACATAAATAGAATAGAATGTTTACCACTTCTTTTCTATAACATATCTATCTACTCCTTATTCATCATTGAACATAGGATCTAGATCAAAACTAGAGTCAAACAAACCAGATCTCAATCACCTGCCATCAATAATACTTACTAGTGGGCTTATTATGACAGGCTGGGAGTGTTGCTCTAGCTACGTTTCAGCGTCTTGTGTGACAACTTTTTCTCACCACTCCAATTATAGCCTTCACTTTCAAACAATGAAAGCCTGTCATTGGTTTATAGCAGTCGACACATCACAAGATGATGTTCAAAATGTACAGAACAATCACACGCCGATTACATCCTTATCACGTGCCGACATTCAAATCCTTCTCGTGATTAGAAAGGACGAGTTGTCTTACAAAGGGAGCCGACTGTTGATATCACTATCTCGTGATGAGGAGGGTAGATAAGAGAGGGGGGGGGGGGGTGAAGGGAGATAACCTCGGTAGGTGGTACGTGCTGACCGGGGAGACAAATCGAACTTCAAAGGGACCAATCCCGTAATCGGCGTTCTTTAGATGGTGGGTGGCAATTAACGTGGCGGCCGGACAGAGAAAAGAAAAGGAGAGGGGGGGGGGGGGGGGGGTAGATAAGAAAGAGGGGTCGCGCGGGACACTTACGTCACACTGCACTATAAAAAAGAAAACGAAAGCTTCAACCACAATGAGTGTCCTCCACCCACCCCATCCAAAATGGCTTCTCTCTCCGGCATCTCCGCCAAGGAGGAATCGCCGTTTTGACGGTTTGATTTCTAGCAAACCAGAGCAAAACGAGTGTTCCGATCTCTGTAAAGGGTGTTTTCATGGTGATCTCGATGTGTTTCTTGCAAAAACTCATCCGTCAGGGTCCCCCTTTAACGTCCAATCGGTCGTAGACCCTTATGGACGGTCCTAAAGGGTAAGTCTCACGCATGGTTTGATAATTATTCAAGGGAGTGATTTATTAAGGATATCTAGTGCGTAACTTCTACGTTTTCATGAATCCTTCCTGAATAATATGTGACCCAGCACCACGAAAGGGACATTAAGTCGCTGGGCTAGTTTCTCACAATAGGCTTGCAAAGTCAAAAATATCATTTTTGATCAATTTTGAGTTGTGTATTTTCGTGTTCTCTAGCATCTCATCTTTCATATTTATGAAGAACAATCTTTGTAATTGTCTCTAAATACTCCAACAAGTGCTTTAAAATGAGCAAGTTTATGCGGTTTTTTCAGCTAGGCTAAACTTTAGACTGTGATTTCTCAAAAATGGCTGACAGTCACCCTACCAACTTTGAATGCTCATAACTCTAAAACGGAAAACCTTACGAGAATGGTTCTTATATCATTTCAAAGAAAAGTATGTGAAGTTTCTACCTGTACCATTTTCTCAGAATGGTCATTTTGACACTTAATGTCCTATTTGTGGTGCTAGGTCACATGTCCCAGCTATTTCGGTTAGAATTCATCGGCAAAATGGCCGTTCCTGCCGTTCATCCGTCTTTCCACGCAATGCCATTATGCCAGTGGGAATATCGCCAGGTTGAATAGAATAATATATTATGACACCAAGTTTGTTTCAAAAGGAACAAAGAGTACTTGTTTTTTTCCACAATGTCATTTGAAACCAATGTGACACGCGCGGGCGTTCGTCGTGCGTGTGCGTGCGCGCGCGCGCGCGCGCGCGTGTGTGTGTGTGTGTGTGTGTGTGTGTGTGTGTGTGTGTGTGTGTGTGTGTGTGTGCGCGTGTGTGTGTGTTGTGTGCGTGTGTGTGTGTTGTGTTGTGCATGTGTGTCTCTTTGTGTTGTGTCACGTGTGTTTTCCTATGGCAGCACAGTGATGTGATAATACGTGTGTGTTGTGTGTGTTGTGTGTGTGATTTGTGTGTGTGCGTGACGTGCGCTTGCGTGTGTGCGTGCGTGTGTGCGTGTGCGTGCGTGTGTGCGCGCGCACAGAGACAGAGAGACACAGGGAGATATAATTTGTCCATGAAAGCATGCAAAATCTAAAGCTATATATTTTTTTCTCTTAAGGTCTCTTTATCTCTTGTAAGGTCACGTGAAAACCTTTCACTGTTTTCCTATGGCAGCACAGTGATAAGCCAGTGATAATACGACTTGCATGTTCGGCTTATCACTGTGTTGCCCTGGGAGAAGAGTGGAACATGTTCACGTGTATTGAGCTATGAGACCAATACCAGATTTCAGATCCTTTAAAGACCCCGTGACGCGCCACGGTTACAGTCCCTTCATTGATTTTTTTCTGGGTTGCTGTGACCCTCCATGCAAATTTCCCCAACTTCAAATTGAGGCTGCTCTTTAAATGGCGATCAAAGATGTTTCGAAAATCATTTTTGAATTTGGGGTACCATAGGAGTATATGGGAGTCAGACTTGGTCAAAACAAGATTTCATTTTTCCAGTTATAAGAGGGAAAACACGTGAAACCCGTGATTTTTGACACGTGATCTGGTGGATCTTTAAAGACCTAGAGTCCCCACGTCACGTGTCACATTCCCTCTTATGCTTGAAAGATGATTTCACTGCCTTAAGGTTTCTTACCA
>CM065694.1:6030571-6058071 GCA_017654935.2 Phymorhynchus buccinoides
AAGACACAATCTGAACAACTGTATTTTCCGTCAAATCGTAACCTGAGAACGGTGTGTCAGCAGCTTGGCTTGCTGTTCATCAACCACCACCACATCTCTACGACTGAGAGTGGAAAACCAAGAAAAGCCTTGTATCAAAATCTAACCCACCCTAGTGTGCAGGGCACAGCCAGACTGGCAGCAAACATGAAGCGCACTCTCTTTCGGAGTACTGGGGACAGCAATAACCATAATACACAAGAGAATGTTTGCAGGGAGACCGAGTTTCATCCCATCAATTTGGGTCAGCATGTATTTGAAAGTCGTTCTTCAGGTGATACCAAGGTCTAGCCAAAGCAGAGGAGAATTTCATGCTAGAGGCACCATCAATGAAGGATTGCAAAAAAGTTACTCAGGGATTCTGTCCTCACCCTTCATCCGTGGATCACTTTCCACCTTTGTTCAGCAGATCTGAAAACAATGCACCTTCATCATCCCTCACAAAGCATACTCATTCTCTGTCGGTCAATAGGTCTGTCTGTCTACCTGATAACCTATCTCCCCCTCCTGTCACTTCTCTCCCCTCTTAGTATATGATACAAGTTCAAATGTATTTTTCGTCCTCCCTTCTCGAGACTTTCTCCATCTGCTTTCAACATTATTAATCCATTGTTATCAGTCTGGTTGTGGTTGAGCATATAACATAGCATAGCCCAGCATATGGTTGTGTGTATATGCATGTGTGTGTGTGTGTGTGTGTGTGGGGGGGGGGGGGGGGGTGTGTGTGTGTCAGTGTCTGTGTGTGGGGGTGAATGTGGGTGCATAAGTGTGATAATTGCTGCCATTTTTAAAGATCAAGATGTTGAAAAATAAATTAAAATAAAAAAATTGTGCTCTCAAAGGGGGTGTTTGGTGATTCATTGACCAAGTCATATATAGAGTGTGTGCATCTTAAAAACTATGTATCCAACTGATTCACTGACTTTTTTTTTTTATAGCCTTTCCACCCCAAAATAACCATATTCTACAGAGAGTAGAAATACACATACATTACCCGACGCATATATATACACACATATAGCACTTAACTCTTCTTTGTGCTCTATTAGTATTACAATGTTCTGGGTGAAAAGTCTGCAATCATAAAAGTGGATCCCCACGCAGCTCTGCAAACCACAAAGTTAGTCATTTCTCATGTCTAGTCAGAAGAATGCGGGATCGGGACCAACGCTTTCACACGGAGAATATCTTCAAGACGCCTGCAGACAAAACCATGTGCAACTATAATGTACGAGTTGTGAAAAGAGTACGGGTCATGTCATGTTGTTCATAGCCCTGCTAACAACTTAGGCCATGTCAGGGCTGTCACCACATTTAAATCTGACCAGGTGATGTTAAAGCGCACATTAAGGACTCCTGCTCTCAACAGAAAGAATCAATCCATCATGTTTATAACCACGCTGACTCTACAGCCATATCCGAGCTGTCACTGCATTAAAAAAATACCGTATTTTTTTAGACTATAAGGCGATACTTTTTTCCCAGACTGAGACCCCTGCGCCTTATAATATGACTACTAAAGTATTGAGAAAATATAATAACAGAATCTGAATTGTGTGTAAAATTTGGGGGGGTGTGCCTTATAATCAGGTGCGACTTGTAGTCCGAAAAATACAACATAAAATAGTCAACAGACAGAAGCCACTGTGATGAAAGAACAAAAACTTACCCCTCACAGAACATAAGTTTGCAAGCTTCCTCCAAGGTCTCCCACAACAGGTCAGAACTTCTTTCTCATCTTGTGTCTCATCATCCTTACCCCTCACCCGCACAAACTTACCGTCCCCTTGCTGAAGAATTGTTTTCAAGACAAATCATGTTGTTTTTGTTTTTTCATAGCCCTGCCAACAACTTACTAAGGCCACATCATTCTCATTGAGAAAGCAGTGTTGGTTTTGTGAAGACCTCATGGTACTAAAATACAAGAGGGAAAGCCTTCAAGGCTCACTCGAACAGGCACATGTGGGACAACAAAGATTGAGGGGGGGGTCTAAAGTACAGGATTGCCAATAAAATGAGTGGTAATTGCAATTACCCCTCGATTATAATGACTTTGAGACTGAGGGTGTATAGTGCTTGAAGGTGAAGCGCTATATACGTTTTCTTAAATAAATAAACATGAGGGGGATGTTTAAAGTACAAATGAAACTATCGTTAATGGATACAACTAAAAAAATTTTTTTTTTAAGTGCCTGTGCTGAGAATCGGACCCGGAACCATTGGCATGAGAGACAGAAGCTCTACGCAATGAGCTATCAAGGCTTTCACTGTGGAATACTTTCTTAACTCATGTTGCCTGTTGAATACTCTCTAACCCACTAATCTAAAATGTTATCTGTTTGTCATCTGTTTACAGTGTTGTTTTAAGTATTTAATTCTCAAAATCATTAATGTTTGAAAGCTTGCATAGAGATCTAAATGTGTGCAAAGTTTGATTGATGAACGCCTTTTAGATACCGAGAACAAGCCAATGTTAAAGTTACCACAGACGGACACAGTCCAGATCTGCCTACCCATATGTTTTTTCCGTATTGTGTACACAGTTTTGAGCCAGAGTACGCCAGTACACCAATTTAAACATTATAACTTAAGGCATACAAAGACAGTCGATAGCCGTGAACGCGTCTTTGTTCAGATCCAAGTTTTAATTTCACCTCTTCCAGTTTGCACTCCGCCATTTTGATCTAGTGGGCTTCTCAAGGAGTCATTTCATCATGTCGAAGCGATCAAGCAGTCCAAGTTGCATCGACCTGTCGAGCAGGAAAAAAGCTAGAAATCAGACTTTTCTCGCAAAGCACAAGGAAATCCTGGGAATACAACCATCTTCGCTTGCAAGTATGTTTGCCTTTTGCTTGTACTGCAAAAAGGACTTCACAATTTCGCATTCTGGTGGATACGACATAACGAAGCATTGTTTGAAAAAACCTCACAAACTGTCCGAGGCCAAAGCAAAACAGGACGCCACAAGCAATAATATCACGGAATACATGCCTTCCAAAACAGTGACTTCTGAGGAGGTGGGAGTAATCCGAGCTGAAGCAATGTTTTCTGAACTAATCGTTCGGATGAATGTTCCATTTTCAACTGCCGACATAATCTCGGAGACTGTGAAAAGTGCTTTTCCTGACTCGAAGACTGCCCAAATCTATGCACGTGGGAGAAGCAAGACAACGGCTATTGTCCACTCCATGGCTTGTGATATTAAATCAGAACTCAGACAAAAACATTCAAGTGGACCGTTTTGTGTGGCTACCGATGGGAGCAATAAAAAGCGAGATAAACAGTACCCAGTCATCATTTCTACAGTTGGTGACAGAGGAGTGGAGACAAGTCTGCTCTCAGTGCCTGTAATGTAAGGGACATAACCGCTGTTACCTTTATGCGGTACATGCACTACTGCAGTTGTCTCTCTTTGATTATGAGGTTGGTGTAGGTCATCTCAGACATGCGCACTAATAAAGGATCATCCTGTTGAACGGACAGCCTCGCCATCTTGTCTGCTTAGCAGTAGTGCTAAAATGAATGAGTCTGGCAAACACCACTCGACACAACATGGTGTCAGCAAGTAAAAACAACGAATTCAGCAACTGACAAGGCACAAAGATGACCATGTTTAAGCCACCAGAGCGTTTTCAGTTCCACCAGCCAAACTCGTGGGGAAACTGGAAGCAAAGATGGGAACGATTTCGAGTCGCTGCGAAACTCGATAGAGAAACTCAAAAGTATCAGGTGAGTACTCTCATCTACACAATGGGACCGGAATCAGAGACTATTTTCACCAGGTTTCAGTATGGGGAAAATGAAACAAATGAGAATTACAACGTCGTGTTAATCGAGGCAGTTCACCACATTGTTCAGCAGTTGGGGCCTCAACTTTGCCAGGCACTTCCATTCTTTCTTTCATGCCTACACAGGGTGTGATGCTACATCAGCAATGTTTGGAATTGGCACAAAGACAGCATGGAACGCATGGGCTAGTTTCCCAGAAGTGACCGACACCTTTATCGCTATCAATCAGGACCCAGACAGCTTCATGACTCTGTGTATGCAGCGTCTGACTGTGTTGATGTACAGCGAAAACTGCAGTTCAACTTCTATCAATGAAGCCAGAAAGCTGATGTTCACTGTCAGCCTCAAACTCTTTGTAATCCAATCCACCAACTCAGCACGCTTTGTTCGCACACACTAAGTGAATTCTTCTTGCCACAATCATGTGGAAACAGTCTCTTGCAAGATCCCAAGAGTTCCAAACCCAAGTGAATGGGGATGGGAATGGAACGCCAGATCGAAGATGTGGGCACCATTCTGAACCATTCTGCCAGATGCTAGCAAAGGGTTAGTGTGGATCGACAGATCTGGTGCATATTTTTAATGCCACAATGTCAAATACAATGATATTCTTGGCATAAGAGTGGCTTTACAAATGACATGGTGCATATTTTTAATGCCACAATGTCAAATACAATGATATTCTTGGCATAAGAGTGGCTTTACAAATGACATGGTGCAGATTTGTAATGCCACAATGTCAAATACAATGATCTTCTTGGCATAAGAGTGGCTTTACAAATGACATGGTGCAGATTTTTAATGCCACCATGTACCATGTCAAATACAAATATCCTGGGCATAAAGGTAGATCTTCAAAATCTGGCGCACAGTTTTAATGCTACTATGTCAAATATAATTATCCTCTTAGCATCAGAGTGGATCTACAGAAGATCTGGTGTACATTTTGTTTTATTGCCACCATGTTGAATACCCATCTGGGTGCAAAAAGTTGTGACAGATGGGATATGGGCTGTCCTTCTGGACCTGGTACCAGGTGAGGAAAAATTATCAACTATGAATTTGGAATATCCTGATTATTAAAAGGCGTGTCAATTTTGTGATCAGCACTCGACCATTGATTGTTTATTTGTGAATGTGAGTATAGTAAAATTGTATTGCCTGTAATAAAATTATCATTAAGATGAAGTTTTGTTAAAATAAGAGAGTAGCTTTTCGTTTGCAATAAGTACTCAGCGTGATGTCTCACCAAAAACCTTTTGGTTTTCTTTGAACTGCAAAACAACAAGAATGCTTCCTTCATTACGCATGAGAACCTGGCATCAAATCGAAGTTACCTGAAAGACTCCTTCCACCCTTCTGCTAGAGGCTGTTCGGTTATCGCCCGTAACCTGGGCAGGCATGTGCATTACTTGTTCTGGGAGAAACCTCTGCGTTCCAATCATGGTCGTCGACGTTACTGTCATATCCATTTGTTGTATTACGTTAGTTTCGTGTTGAAAGTCAAATATATACTACTTCCGTTATGGCGCTAGCCGAGTGAACATTAAAGTGTGGACACAAGAACATAATCTGGCCTGTTGTATGTGCAGATGGGGGCATCGGGATCGCATGAAAGAACATAATCTGGCCTGTTGTATGTGCAGATGGGGGCATCGGGATCGCATGAAAGAACATAATCTGGCCCGTTGTATGTGCAGATGGGGGCATCGGGATCGCATGAAAGAACATAATCTGGCCTGTTGTATGTGCAGATGGGGGCATCGGGATCGCATGAAAGAACATAATCTGGCCTGTTGTATGTGCAGATGGGGGCATCGGGATCGCATGAAAGAATATAACAATGGCGATGAGGATAAGTAACGATTTGGGGAGACCAGCAGCCTTTGAGGCGACAGGAGAGGCTCAAAATGTCAGCAGACGATGGAGAGCATGGAAAGGGAAGTTTGAAGCTTACGTGGACAGTATGGCGCTTTTCGTCACCGAAGATAGCGACGTTAACTGCCAGCAGCGACGGGCACTCCTGCTTTACACGACTGGGAAGGAGGTCAGGCAAATATTTAGCACTTTGCCAGACACAGGGACCAGTAAGGAATACCAGAAGGCTGTGGATGCGCTAAATAAACATTTCACCTTCACCCCCAACGCCACACTGTTGAGACACAAGTTCAGGCAAATTGGCAAAGAGAAAAATGAAACAGTGAGCCAGTTCGTCTTGAGGCTGAAAGAAGCAGCTGTAGGCTGTGGTTTCACAGCACAGGATTTGAACAAAGAAATCACGGACCAGATCATAGCCCACTGCACATCAGACCGACTGCGGCGCCGCCTCCTAGAGAAAGGTGACCAGCTCACGCTACAGATAGCCCTGCGAGAAGCAGCTCTGCTTGAGTCTGTCACTGACCAAGTGAAAGAACTGAAATTCAACACAAGTGGGGAATCAGTTTCGTGAGTCAGAACTGATCACAAACATCCGCAGACGAAGGGTGAATGCTATAGGTGCTGCAAGAAAAACCATTTCGGCAGCAACCCAAACTGCCCGGCTAAAGGAAAAACGTGCAAATCATGCGGAAAACCCGACCATTCCGAAAAGAAATGTAGGTAAAAAAAAAAAAAAGCAAGAAGAAAAGAAGTCCACCAAGGCGTTAAAATACTATCATCCCCAAAAAACGTACAAGACACCTCAAAGCCGAGACATTTTGTTCCTTATTGGTTCATTCTCAAATTAACGTTTCCAGTTTCTGCTTGGGGCAGCCAAGACTGCTCTGTTTATCATTACTCTGCAGTTAGAAACACTGAAATCGGAAGTTATTCACTTGCTGATGAAGCCTACTCCGGGCCACGGACTCCTGGCTTCTTTCTTTCCTTCTTTTTGGTTTCCTGAGAATCTCATCTAAGGGAATGAGAGGGAGGTGCCTTCAGTGAAACTAATCATCGGGGGTCTCTCTTTTTCTTCCCCTGCTGACTCCGTAGAGGAGACATTGTCCAAACTGGGTGTGACATTGAGATCGCACATTATGGCAGAAAAGGACAGGAGAGCCTACGGGCAATGGACACCCAGAAAAACGGGACGGAGGTTTGTATTTGGAATATTCTAGTCACATACTTATCTCTGTGAAAATCGGGCTGCTCTCCCCCGGAGAGCGCGTCGCCGCAAGTGCAGCACCTACCCAATTTTGTGTGTGTGTGTACATCGAACCTCCGTCAAAACCCCTTCCAAAAACAGTGCAGATAGGGGCATGCACTCCCATTCTATATCACAAAGGGCAAAACACGCCCACATGCTCCCGGTGCCTGGAAACAGGCCACCATGCCAGCAAGTGTAGCAGTGAAATGCGCTGCTGAGCGTGCTACAACCTTGGCCACAAGACGGGGGATTCCCAATGCTCCCTCGATCCATCCCCTCCCCCTCCCCCATCATCCCAACTCCCACCTCCTCAGGCATCAGAACAGTCTAAAGTTAAATCCTCTGAAAATCGCGATAAAACTATTATTAAAAGAACCATCAAGGCCCTAGACTGAAGAGGGACAATGTTCACTGAAATTAATTCCCAACACCACCAAAAAAGGCTTAATATGGTGATAAATCACTTCAAAATGCTATTTAACAGAAAAGATAACACTGAATAAAAAGGCAACACCTCTGACAAGAGAAGCCAATCCTCTGTCAGAAATTCTTAACCCTCTGAAATTTGCATATCCTCTGACAATTCTGATGCCTGCACCCCATCATGATCATCCCAACCTCCTACTCTCCCCATCCCCCCCCCCCCCCCCCCCCCCCCCCCCCCCCAGTCCAGCCACCTGAAGAGAATGAAGAAAACGGGAAAGCCAAAGAACCAACACCACAACAGCGCAAACAGTCAACACTGAAATTTGCCACAAGCAAGGAAAAAGAACCGCTCAACCATGCTCACGGAGCAGATCCTTGTCTGCGCAGCGTTCTCCTCAGCTGTTAGCAAACAAAAAGCACCAAGAAGCAACAAAACTGTCACTCAAACATTTACATATGCATAAAGTTGGTCATAGGCAGTAAAATGCAAACTAGCCTAGTGGAAAAAAAATCAAGAAAAAATACATTTTATTTTTAGTAGAGGGTGAGATTTCCGTCCAATTGACCGTAGATCCTTATGGACGTTCTGCTTGAAGGCTGGATAGTCTTCTCGTTGGATGATGATGATGATGATGGGGGGCCGTAGAATGTTGAAAGTGGAGTTCGTGACGTGGCATACGTCGTCTTTCGATGACTCGAACACGTTGCGCATCCTGGAATCGCGGATAACGCTGTTGGTTGCGGGAACATCTCGGACGGGATCCGAGTCTGGAACTGTTGCGTGATGCTGATGTTAGCATCGTTGAATTTTGGTGCATAGAAAAATGATAGATGCGAGCATCTGATGAAGCTTGTCGCTGCCGTTGGCGTCAAAAAGTGCTCCTGCTGTAGATGGTCTTCTTCCTCCTAAGGCCGTCGTCAGGACCACAGGGCGACCTGCTCCGTACCGGGGAGTCGATGTCGTTGCGGGCGGGCTGGTAGACACGCAGCCAAGTCGAGCCCTCTCTGCAGGCGGATGTGAATACTCCCAGTAGACAGGCGGTAGCAGCCCAGAAACTCCCGCCCGAAATGTCTACTGGGCATCGGCATACTGCAGAGACGGCCCAAGTTGCTGCTCGTCGATCCATCCAGTCCGCAAGTCGTTCAACTCCCATGGTGAGGGAGGAGATCCGGCGTCGCCCCTCTCGCTGGCTGCCACACAGCAAGACTTCAATGCAACTGCCACCATTGCATCGGTGTCATCGCGTAGCGAGAGAGAGACCCTCTCGCCGTGTGTGATGATGATGTGATGATGATACATTTTAGAAAGCCAACCCTGTTTTATAGTTTGGTGTGCATAAGGAAAGAAATGGGCAAACAAACGGTACATTTTAACAAAGACCCTAAAGACAAGTTTAAAAAAATAAAGACATTTAAATATTCAGTTTGTTTTGAAGCATTGCTTTGAGGCAAATAAAATTAGTGTATTTTCTAAATCTATACATATTTTGTAAATAAAGTATTTGTTCACATAACAAATAGAGGTGAGATTAGCGTCCAATCGGTCCAAGACCCTTATGGACGGTCAATTCACAAATAAAAAAATATGTGAGTATTTAAGTTTTAACAGTATCCATTTCATATGAGCAACATCAGCAACAACAACAACTACAACTACAAACACACACACACACAAACCAGCACCACAGTTCGTAAAAGGTTAGCAAAACAAAAACAAAACAGTAACAAAAACTAGAAAGCACCTACACAACGCAAGCCTCCGCCTAATCAAGTGGTAAACACCACTTTAAAGTTTTAACTGGTTTGAAGAAAACAACCCACTTGAAACGTACACAAAATGAGAGACAAAAAGAGTTCAAGCAAGTCTAGGCCAATTTGCATTCAACCAATGGTCAACCTATGGCGATATTTTTCACGCCAGAGGGCAGTCAATGCACTAGGGGCTTATCACGCGATTTTCTTACTTGGGCGTAGTGAGAGAGAGAGTGATGGTAGGACCACTCACTGTCTCTCTCTCTTTCTTTATCCCCAACTAATAATATAGAGAGGATTAGCCCCACACGAGCGTCATGCCCTCTGGCGTGAGAAAAATCGCACTAAGTCTCTCATTGCCTCACATTAATTAATATTATGACTAGTATGAGTAAACAAACCAAAACTTACTGCATTGGAGTTGGATAAAAACAGTTGATTAGTCTCCAAATCAGTAATAGAGCATAGAGCTCCACATTGGTGGAGGAATGCGCTATATAAATGATTCACTATTATTATTATTATTAAATGCAGGAATATACAAATTCTACTACACCACCATAGTTCAATGAATTATCCACAAAAAGTCATCAAATTCTGTTCACAATTTTACCAGTTACTCTGCGAAAGGTCTGTGTACACGTTAACATATTCACAACATATCACTATTTCCCCATGGAAACACAGTGAGTTGCAAGGCATATTGTGAGTGGCCTAACACGTACTGTGTTGCCATGGGGAAATAGAGATATTCTGTTAATAATGTCAACACCAAAATATTTTTTATTATATATTTTTTTTATAAATAATGTAATTCCACATTTGAATCCCAGAACTAGAGGAAATGTTTTAATGGGCAGCCAAAAATACCCTCATTGAAAGTTCTGAATCATCTTATTAAGTTAGTAACAAAAAGATGTGTAAACAAAAACATGACTTTTCAGGAGAGGTTAGAACCAATGAAACAAAACATCTGACAACATCAGAGTTTGATAACCATATTTGTGCACAGCAGCATGAAGAAAGTCTCTCAAGCGCACAGCTATGGGTCATGCTCTGGAAACGCATGTAACCCGGTGACACCAACACCTCCACCTACTATGTACTGTTTAAAACGGCTAAATACCATTTTCTCGTAGAACATAGCCCTTCACTAAGTTTCACATAAATTTAATGTAATTTCAGTATCTTTCTCCTTCCTGCAGTTTCCGTGTAAGTTTTGTTTTTATAATGTACCGGTAACATGGAATTCAGTAAGTTACGAAGCACTGTTGTACAAGCCAAAAACAAATCGCCATATTTTTCGGACTATAAGGCGATACTTTTTCCCCAGACTCGGACCCCTGCGCCTTAAGTTATAACATGACTAATAAAATAGTAAGAAAATATAACAAAATCTAAAATTTGGGGGGGTGCCTTATAGTTATATAAAGGTGCGTCTTATAGTAATAAAAAAAAAAAGGTAAGGCGGGGCATAAAGTAATCAAAGAGTGTGTATCATCACATGTTTCATTTGTTAACTTTATATTTTTCCTAGTGAAAATGGCACTTTTTTTCATTGAAAAATTGACCCAAAAAGAAAAGAACAGTCGCAGGAATTATGAAAATTATACAAAGCCAACCTCCAAGATTAGTATCATTCACTTACCAATAGATGTCATACGTCAGCAGCATCTTCCATTGCATATAATGTAGGACAACATTCACACACACACACACATGCCATCTGATTAAGATATTGTTTTCTGCTTAAAATATATCTGCACAAGTACTGAAACATTTCTTATTTCTTTAAAAAAAAAATTGGGTTGTAAAGGAATAATATTCTGATTAAAATCATCATTTTCTACTTAAAATATAATATCAATACAAGCATTGAAAACATGCCAATGTAAACTGAATGTTACTTATACTGAATTATCAGAGACTATGTATGTTAACCGTAAAGCTTCTTGGGAGATGATGGAAATACGATTGTGAGTGTGTCTGTGTCTTAACATGCATGCATACATTACCGTATTTTATGGACCAGATTTTGTTGCTCTATTTCCTTACTCTATTATCAGTCACATTATAAGACACAGGGATCTCAGTCTGGGAAAAAAAGTATCGCATCATAGTCCATAAAATACGGTATATGAATCTCACGATTGTGTTTGTGTGTGTTGATTTGCATACATCCCTCACTGGCACACGTTTCCAGAGAATCACCCCTATTCGACGCGCTGCTTTCTGTCCTTGGGGTCCTGCGGCCTGAGGAAGACGAGCAGCGCGGCGCACAGGGCGGCGCTCACGGCCACCATGGAGGCCCCGTCCACGTGGAACTCCTGGGCCACCCCGGCCACAACCGGGGCCGCCATCCTGGCCACGGACAGGACACTCTGGCCCAGCCCCATCAACCCCCCCCGGCCCTCCTCGCCGCCCCTCCGCAGGGTCAGGTCCACCACCACCACCCTCTGCGTCGACGTGACCAGGCTCAGCGCAGCCAGGCACACGTACACCACGTGCAGACTGGGCGCCAGCGTCAAGCACAGGAGCACCGCCGCCAGCACGAGCAGCAGGCGAAGCTCCAGCCGCGAAAGGCTGGGGTACTTTTTGGTCAGGCGCCCCACGAACAAGCCGTAGGTCGCCGAGATGGCTGCGCCGAACGACATCATGTAGCCGCGGGTCCTGGGCCCCGCACCGAATTTCTCCTTCAGCACTATGGTGAAGTTGCTGCGGAACAGCATCACGGAGAAGCCGGACAGGAACTTGAGGAGGAGGAGGTCCCACAGGTCGGCCCAGTCCAGGCCCCTGAAGGACCGCGCCATGCTCCTCAGGCTGGTGGAGACCTCTGCGGAGAGTGTTCTAAACGGTGAGAGGTGAGATCTGTTCGGTTCCGTGGCAGGGCTTGGAGCGTGGGTGGCTTTGATTTCGGGTAGGAGGAACCACACAAGGGCTGAAATGGATAAGCAACGAATACCGTTTTAAAAAAATATATAAAAAATAAGAGTATTTATGTTACAAGTAGAGCAAAACTATGAGTACTATAACAAAAATAACATTAAAGAAATGCTACAAGGTTCAAAACAAGCAAACACTGAAGAAAAGAAATTATAAAAAAAATTGTTCAAATAGGTATGGTTCAACTTCAAGACAAAATCAAGGAGTAACTGACACTGAGACAATATTTGCACACACACACACACACACATAAATTATGTGGGCATACAAATGATACATTTAGACATGAAAGTAGGGTACTGTAAAAACTGGACTATAAGCCGCACCTGTATGTAAGCCGCATCCCTTAAATTGACAAAATATTAGGTTTTATTCACATATAAGCCGCACCAGTTTATAAGCCGCAGAGAAAATTGTATGCGCACAAACCAACACAAATATAGAAATTCTCCTATCAGAACATGAGTATTTAATGTTCTCAGACACTTTAAACAGGAGATTTGAATCTATTGATTATCAAAACCAGTTTTGAGTCTAAAGAAGCTCAAAATAGGCTGAAGAATGTTTCGAGAAACAGATTCATACTGATAAATGTAGAATGGAAAAAAAATCCACAAATAAGCCACATCAGTCTATACGCCGCCTGGGCCAAAGTTGAGGAAAAAAAATAGCGGCTTATACCGTATTTTTTGGATCATTAGGCGCTGCTGCATAGGCGAATAGGGCAATTTCAAAGAAAAATCTGAACAATTTAAAGTAAAACTAAAAGGCGCCCTCGTTTATAAAGCGATACAGATACACACCTCGCAAAAGAAAGTTGAAGTTTGAAGCCTGTACACGTCCTGTAAACGCTTACCGACCGTCATTACTGCTGTCATAAACAAGAGTTGTTCCCTTCTCAAATAATCGAACTTACGTTTTTACGACTTCCGGTTGTTGTGTTTGGACTTTTCTTCGCGAAAATAACGTGAGTATTCGTAATATCGGCGACTCGTTACCACTTTCGATGTTGCGACTCACAGTAGACTGTACTGAGTACGGCAATCGTTGCCTCTCTTCTCACGATTTTGTTCACTAATAGGGCGCCCTCGTTTATTAGGCGCATAGGTCGAAATTGTAGAAAAAAATATCGCCTTAGTACTAATAGTCCGAAAATTACGGTAGTCTGCATTTGACGGTACTTTGGTACAAACTCACCGCCATTCAAACAGAATATGGTTCCACACAGTAGGGAAGCGTAGTTGAAGCCCCCGGGCATCTCGGCCACGTGGCCCCCTACGATAGGGCCCAGGATGAAGCCCACATTGGAGGCGGCGTTGAAACGTCCCAGAACCGTGGACCTCTGCTCCTCAGGAACGAGATCAGCCAGGTACGTCCTGGCAAAGCCCTGACTGTGCTTGAAAATACCTGTACGAAATATGTGGAGTGGACACATTATCTGACTAAGATGGACACTGCAGCGGACGGATAAAAAAGTTGTGGGATTATAACTTTAAAAGGATACAATGTTCAGCATCGGAGAATGTCTGATAATAGATTTGCCCAGCATGTCTGGTATGTCATAGAAAAGCCTTATAGTTGAAAATACCTATGTCAAAACATATGGTCATCTATATGCGAGCTATGTGTATCTGTGTATTTGGGATAAAACCATATTTAGCGTGGTTTTATCGCTGTCAAACTTTCACAGTATCGAGATGGATGATCCCTGGTGAACATAGGGTACATTACATTCTGCAACACGCTCCGTAATTAGCGATCGACCCCCCTCATCCTAGCTGGCCAGTTGCTTCCCTTTGCAAATTTACCAAAACTTATTTTCTTAATAATGGTAACAGATACAAACGTGAAATTTTGGCAATATGTACACAATATACAGGACTAACAACTGCAAACGTTTCAAAGCTTCTAGATACAAACGTGAAATTGGTATAGATAAAAACGTGAAATTTGTTTTATCTACGCCCAGCATGTTCGGGCCTAGTGTAGGGTGCTGTTCTGGGTGCTCATTGGGCACATTTCCCTATTCACGCAGCATAATTGTGGCGGTACCATAGCCGATGAGGTTTAACAGAGGCGTGGTTACCGCTACACCTATCTGTATTAATACAAATTCGGGACTTTACTGGTTTCGTACTGGCTCCGGGCATTGCCTCCAATATTGTTCCCACCATATTTGTATTTACAAATGTCCCATATGTGTCTGATTCAGATCAAGAGGACGTAAAACACCATTTTCGTCGTTCGTCGGGCACATTGCCCTACTCCAGCTCCGTCCCAATACCCCCGTTTTTAGCCCTTCATCTAAGCTAGGCATGTTGGGGCCCAGTGTAGGGTGCCGTTCAGGGTGCTCACTGGGCACATTTCCCCACTCCAGCTCCGTCCCAATACCCCCGTTTTTAACTTTCATCTACGCTAGGCATGCGCCAGACAGCGCAGACACGTGCACACACACATGCGGGCCAATTGTTTCTCTTAGTCCCTCCCCCAGGGTCTTGTGTCCGGTGGGAATCACGGACCGTGGTCGCTCCACCGTCCTTTGACGGTGAGGGAGTAATCCTCTCGGGGGACTTCCCTCCACGGGGAGACTCGCTCGCGGGTCCCCCTGAGGCGACTTCACACGGTTCATACGGGTCAGGAGAGGGGGGTCGTGTGCTTTTGCCTTCCCCCTTCCTATAATAATGTTTATGATAAATATGGCATGTCAGTTCTACCATTCAAATTTTCTTTAATACTTACAATGCAATCACCGATATTTGTAATCATTGATAAAAAATAAATTTCCAAATTACCCCTCTCTGAACTCTTAAACTGGTCAGCTACATAACACACACTGAAGAAGACAATTCTACACAAACAATAGGCACAATAGTTAACATGAAAGCAATGAAAGTTAACGAGAACACACACACACACGTGCGCGCACACACACACAAAGTAAGCTAAACATAATAAAGATAACCCTTTAGTTAGGGGCTTAAGGGCTGGCTTGTGCTTTTTTTTTTATACTTTAAATCGTGTTCAATCGATTCTTATGCTTGTTCTTGATATTATCTGATGCATTTCCGCCTAAAATAATTTGTAAAGTGCTCTGAGGATGTTTTCATGGAATTCGAAAAGCGCTATAGTTTGCTTTTTCGACAATTAATACAAATACTTATTTCAAAGCGTTTGAAAAATACAGTAGACACACAAAGATCTTGTTTGACAAATTTAAATTCAAAAATAGGAAATCCTTGTATACCAGGAAAAGTTGCACCCATGCAGTAAGCCAAGGGAAAAGGCAGAGTCAAAGAGTGACAGATTAAAGGAAATTACAAGCAGAGAACTTCCAGAAGGTGGAGGAAGTATTTGTACAAAAGACACACACACACCTGGTATCCCCACGGGGTGGTGGTGAGACCCAGCGATGTCCTGAGGCCCCGGTCATAGGCCATTGACCTATTAAAATTGAAAATGTCCTATTGTGCTCTCCCCTGTCAGGACAAATGTCTGATTACATTTTTAACACTGCCACGCTTTGTCTTATTGATTTCTGCAAGAGCCAGGACATTGTCCTTTTGATTTCTCTCGTCTCAGGACAGTAAGTCTGTTTGTCCCATCACTTTCAATCCTCGGCACATCACTGGCTCAGACCCCAAATTAGCACATACCTACAGGGATCCTGGCCAGCACCAGGACCAGCAGGGCGGCGACCAGCCCTGTGGACAGGTAGCCCATGCCCCTCCCTCCCCCCCAGGTAACCCCCGCACGGGGGGTGGTGGGACCCAAATGAGCACATACCTACAGGGATCCTGGCCAGCACAAGGACCAGCAGGGAGGCGACCAGCCCCGTGGACAGGTAGCCCATGCCCGCCACCACCAGACACACCGTCAGGCTGAGGTGACGCCCCTTGTAGTCGCTCCACTGGCCCTGGGGGCAATGAAGGAGTTTCAAAAATTGTAGTTTAATTCTGATTATAAGGTGTTAAAGTTTACATCCGTTGGAGAATCGTGTTCAATCGATTATCAGGCCATTACATTTCTTTGTTGGGTAGGCTACATAAGGTGTAATCCTAGGCAAAATCAGTCCTCCTTGTTTGTTGGGCTGTGTTCTGCTGAGCTTGAAATAAACACCCCCAATAACACCCCATGTGGCCCTGTGGTTAATTGGAGAGAACTTAGAGATCTCTAAGTCCTTCCCCTCCTCTAAAGTCCTGCAACCCCCCTTTCAACAACTCTGATAATCCATTGGTCGATTCTCCAACAGATGTAAAATTTAACACTGTGTACTTTTATAGTCAGAATGAAACTAAAAATGTCTATTTCCTGATAAATAACATAAAGATAACATTCCAATTCCAAAGTATATTCAATTATTATTTTCTGCAATTAAAATAATTTAATAAATAAAATTAACCATCAAGCCAAACTTCCTGTTTTTCTGATTGGTTGGTAAGAAAAAGATCTACTTTCTTATGTTTTTCATTGGTCGAATTTACTTATTACCTGAAGCGCACATTATAATACTACTAAAAAGTAAAGGAACTCTCTCATTGTCTCTCTTTCTCTATCAAAGTCTGTCAGTCTGACTCTCTTTCTCTTACCGTATTTTAGGACTATAAGGCGATACTTTTTTCCTAGACTGAGACCCCTGCACCTTATAATGTGACTGATAAAATAGTAAGCAACTATAAGCAACTATAATAACAGAATCTGAATTTTGTGTAAAATTTGGGGTGTGCGCTGTATAATCAGGTGCGCCTTGTAGTCCGTAAAATACGGTGACTTGAAATCAGCTTACTTTCTACAGGCATGGGAATTGTCAGAGACAAAAAACTCTGAAAAGCCCCCCAATTGAAGTATTTAGTAACAAAAAAGAAGTATTTAGTAACAATTTCAATTTTTTTTCTGCGTAAATCCGCGGACAATTCCCATGCCTGTTTCTAAGATGAAGTTTTAGACATAAACTGACAAAGGTTTTCTTATTTTTTTCTATTTTTTTCTCCACTTTCTGACTTACCATGACAGGGCTGGAGAACAGCTGCAAACCACCATACAGAGAATCTGTACAGAGGAAACAAAACAAAAAATACATTACTAGCAGGGCTCCCAGGGACCCCCATTTGGGGGTCTATGAAGTACTAAAATTCTAAAGGACCCTCTAAAAGAATGTGCAGGGGGTCCCAGGGATGCACTAGAAAAATTATTTTTAGCATTCGCAATGCCACTGGGACCCTCTATCCCGCCTCTAGGACCCTCTATACTGTAAGTGAAGGAGTCCCTGGGACCCCTTGTTTTGCGGGACGACTGGGAGCCCTGACTAGTACCATCATTATTTTTGTACTCACAGTTCTTAGCTTACAGAATGGGAGTACATTAGGATGGGTACAGCAGGTGTGTGTTGTCCAGTCTGTGTGTGTGTGTGTGTGTGTGTGTGTGTGTGTGTGTGTGTGTGTGTGTGTGTGTGTGTGTGTGTGTGTGTGTGTGTGTGTGTGTGCATGTCCGTGTGTAACCAAAATGTGTTCCAGTCCATAGCGCCTAAACCACTCAACCGATCATAATGAAACTTGGTACATGTACAATGATTCCTTAGACCTTGCAGATGTCATATTCACAGAACAAGTCATATCAACGTAATCCCAATGAGTAAAATAAAATCGATTTGGAGACTATCTTTTGATAGTCCACTGATATTTTTTTTTTTAATAACTTGTATTGACTGCAGAAATATAAAAAGCCATTGAAATGTTGAATTGAAAAAAAAACCAATTTACTTTTTCACTATAACCTTTTAAACCCCCCCCCCCCCCAAATTTGGACACAAAATTCAGATTTTGTTGTACAGTGGAACCTCACCTTTTTTAAGTTATAAGACCACCCCATTAATATAAGACTCCCTCCCTTTTAAGACCTACTTCTCCTAGTCTGAGACATACCCACTAATCTAAAATGTTATCTGTTTATCTGTTTACAGTGTTGTTTTTAAGTATTTAATTATTCAAATAATTATTGTTTGGAAGCTTGCATAAACATCTATGTGTATGCAAAGTTTGAACAATGTACGCCTTCTATTTCCCGAGAAAATACCAACGTTAAAGTTTGGAGATTATACCACGGACGCAACACACACACACACACACACACACACACACACACACACATACAGCTACACACATACAGTGATACACACAACCGAACAACTATCACACCATAGGCTTACTCGTGTTAAGTGAAGTTAACACGAAGTGAGCCAAAAAGTGATTTGATGCTGCATTTTCAAATGTTCACAACTCTCTTTAGTTTACTACACACAACTTATAACCAACAAGATATAAGACTTAACATTAATTATATATGGCCTTGTTAAAACTTTGTAACATTTTTGGACCGAGGAAAAATACTATTAAAAAAAGCAAATGAAAATGCATAACAAAAGTCACTATTTAGGCATTTTTCTATTCACACACACTTTTGACTCTAAAAAAAAAAAAAAGGACTCCCAAACTTTTCAGGCAGAGGATCACTATGACTGTGCTAAAAAATGTATACATGTGCATAAGGGAATACTGAAATGTCCAGAAAGTAATGCAGAAAAGGAGAAGAAAACCCCCCCCCAGAAAAGTCATCCTTAGATAGCTGAGGAAGTAATGACGAAATATGAGGTGGTATTAATGTTAAATTATAAATAACACTAAGAAGAATGTGATAAATATAAATTGCTGCTGGATTTCAAAATATTATTAGAATTAAAAAATAAAATTATTGTTTCAGAAATCCAAGACAAACAAAAAATAATAGCGCACACCATAGTCTCGAAACATCGGCTTGTACTATTATTTTTGTTTTTGCTTTGGATTTCTGAAACAACAATTCTATTTTTTAATACTAAGAGTAAGAAGAATGTTTGAGAAAAAAAAAATCTATTTTAGAATACAAGGGACACGACTGAGTAAACAAAATTGCACTTTGGAAGAGGAACAAAACCAACACTGGCAACAGGTGGAGCAGGCAGCCTGGTGAACTCTTGTCATGTGTGGCAGCTCACTAATCTAGTAATCATACTATAATGTGACAAGAGGATTCAATCTAATAGAAACGACTCGGAATAGGGCAATTGCCACGAGTGTTCGTACTCCATAATAGACTACTATTGTAACAAGCGCGAAATCGCAATAGTTTGTGGCACGCGGTCTATGTTTACCACTCCAATCACGAGTTATCTCCCCTGGCTTTTCAATAATTTTAATCTGTAAACCAGAATGTTATCTCTGCACCATTTCGTAACTTTTTATATCTTTTGGAAAACATTTAAAACTATGTATCCTACTTATACTCATCAAAAGAAGCACCGCATACTCGTCGTGTCTGTTGTAGTGTCTGTATTACGTATGTTTATTATTTTGTACGTTTTTAAAATACATCATTTTAAAGAGCGGCCAGAAGTGTAGCCTCGATTTGAAGTGCGACAATTTTGGACAGACAGACCGACCGACCGACAAAGTGAGTTATAGGTTTGTGGCTTGAGCCACAAACAATAAATTGCTCGTGCGATTTGCCCATGGTTGTGGCGACCTCCCTAATTCAACTCTCTCATTTCAATTCACTTTTATTCAGTGACATTCAAGGTCGCCAGCTCGCAGCAAATGATATTGCCATTATTAACAAAATTGAAATTCAATCAACAGCTATCATAATTTACAAAGTCAGTGTCATACTCATAGTGATGCATGGATAACATGTACACATACCAATGGCACCTGCCAAAGTGGGAGAGGCTCCAAGGCCACGGGCATAGGGTAGCATCAAGGGAAATAGTATGCTGACCCCAAACAAGTCCTGAAAGATGACAATTGAACAAAACATCATTACATTTTTTAAAAAGGCCAGTTAATTAAGACAGCAATTATTTTAAGCAAATTGTCCTTGCACGCATACATGACTAAGAAAAAATCTCAAAAAAGAAACAAACAAAAATAAACAAAAAATAATAAATTAATACAGACTCTGGGCTACTATACTAGTACTAGTCTAAAGCATAATAATAATTAATTAATAATTTTAATAACGTGCAGTATCCTGACAACAGCTCAAAGCGCCTTACAGATACAGCTGTATTACAAAGGAACATGAACATGATAATACAGGCACGTAATACTACTATTTAAATACACAATAGAATACCAGGACATACAGACTAAAGATACAAGTAATATACACATGCACAATAAGAGATAATAACAGATGCGAAGAAAAAACGAAAACACACGCACTTTAGCTTAATAAACATATTGGACGTACTAAAAATAATCCCTGAAAATGAATGCCCTGAAGAGAAACGACACACACTCGCGTACGCCCATGCACACATAAAAAATCAAACCCAAAGTCAAATCAAAATCAAATCCCCACCCCACCCACAAATCCGCTCCAGTCAACAAAATGACATAAGTCAATAATAAAGTAAGAATGGAGGGGGAGGGGTTAGGGGGGGAGGGGGGGGGGATTCACACACCAAACACATACGCATGCGCATGCACAAACGTTCGCACGCAAACATACTTTACACAGAGACAGAAAGGCATGCACACACACATACACACACACACACACAAACATAGGATAGTAGGCACACTTGACAGTGACACACACACACACACAGACCTTGGAGTTCTCTATCTCAAACAAATACTTTTTATCTTGACTGAGACCTCAGCGCCTTATAGTAATGTGACTAATAAAGTAGTAAATAAGTAAGAAACTATAAGTATAAAAACAAAATCAAAATTTTGTGTAATATTTGTGTATATAAATACATAATCAGATGCGCCTTTTAGTCCGTAAAATATGGTAATTAAATTATTAATCCAGATGAAATAAGCATGACCTAATTACTGAATTACAGGGCTCCCATTTCTGTGCGTCTGTGCATCAGAGACGTTTTAAAACTTCGTACTTGTCACTACGCATTAAAACTTCATACTAAGGGTGAAATGACGCATTAGGCCCCCAAAAAATATATGTCTGTTTCCGGTAACCCGACCGAGCCTAGGTTTTTTGCTGCCGACCCTAATTTTTTTTTGTTGGACGAGTTTCAAAAACAAAACAAAAAGAAGCAATTTGAGCAGACGATGCAAGGGAAACAACCATTGCACTCTCACTCGGCGTAGTCAAGGACCGTTACTCGCGCAGACTTTCGTGATCAACATCCGCCAAGACAATGGCGGGCGCAAAGCACGTGATTGCCATTTCTATGTCTAAATGCAATCATGCGGATGCAGTGAAATTCACATGTTTCAGCAAATACGGCAAAAATCTTGCACCGCGAAGAATTTTTTTTTTTTTAATTTGAAAGCCTACCTTACCTACCTACCCTATTTTTTTGGGCCATGTTCTCGGAAACAGACATATTTTTTGTTGTTGCCTTAACACTAGTTATCCCGACATAGCCGTGCCAGAGAATCACTTCCCGTGCGACGGGCACCCACAGCTGCCGCCTATTCCCTGTAGACGGCAGATTTTAGCACTTTTCTGATTTTTCCCCCGAAGGCTTTCAAATAGAAACAAATACTAACAATAAAGTGCTTGGTAATATTAGTATCAACAGAAAACACAAACAGTGAAACACTAAACGGTTATGGTAGAAATAAATCATTGGCTGATACTGTTTCGTCGTGCTTGTCTAGAGCTGAAAGTAACATGGGTAATAGAGTAAAATTTTTTTTACTCTTTTCCAACTATATATTAAAGGTAAAACGGGCAAAAAATGATGATGCTTATTTCTTCTTTCAGTGTTCTTTATCAGTGTTCTCTATCTTATGTATAACTTTTCACTTCATCCTATAACAGGGACGGATTATAGGGGGTTTCCTGGTTGCGTGGAACCCCCCACCCCCTGGTTGCCTAAAATAAAACAAAACACAATCTCTCTCTCTCTTAGTCTCTAGTCTCTCTCATACACACACACACACACACACACGGTATACACACACACACGCACACACTTACTATATCGTTCATCATAACAAAATGTTCGTAACTGCTTGTGCTTTGGAATCTGCTGGAAACCCCCCTTGATGTACAGCGTAATCCGCCCCTCTAAAAATGTATTCCACAGTACAATTTCCCTTTATTTAGTAGTATGTCCAGTGTAGGCTGCATTCTTTCCCAGTCTGGAATGTCTCTCGCACTCAGCATCCTAGGAAAATGGTAACGGTTCTCCTATTACAGCGTGCATTCCAGCAGCACTATACCAACTATACCACTATACCAACTGCCAGCATTCAAACTGAGAGCCAGTACGCAGTTAACATGTCCCTATGTGTTACTGTGGTGTTAGTTTCTCCTAGAGCGATCATGGAAAAGACAGGGATTTTTTTAATTGAAACCACCACAGGCGGTTGCTACGTCCCCACATGAGGACATTTCCCAGACACCATATTATGTGGTGGTTATGTCGGGAAGAGATAGAAACAAGAACCACCACAGGCGGTTCCTAGTCCCCACATGAGGACATTCCCTGGCACCATATGTGGTTGTTACGTCGGGAAGAGATAGAAACAAGAACCACCGCATGATGTGGCTACGTCCCCACATGAGGACATTTCCCAGACACCATATGTGGTTGTTATGTCGGGAAGAGATAGAAACAAGAACCACCGCATGATGTGGCTACGTCCCCACATGAGGACTTTCCCAGACACCATATGTGGTTGTTATGTCGGGAAGAGATAGAAACAAGAACCACCACAGCGGTTCCTACGTCCCCACATGAGGACTTTCCCAGGCACCATATGTGGTTGTTACGTCGGGAAGAGATAGAAACAAGAACCACCACAGGCGGTTGCTACGTCCCCACATGAGGACTTTCCCAGACACCATATGTGGTTGTTATGTCGGGAAGAGATAGAAACAAGAACCACCGCATGATGTGGCTACGTCCCCACATGAGGACTTTCCCAGGCACCATATGTGGTTGTTACGTCTGGAAGAGATAGAAACAAGAACCACCACAGGCGGTTGCTACGTCCCCACATGAGGACTTTCCCTGGCACCATATGTGGTTGTTACGTTGGGAAGAGATTATAGAAACAAAAACCACTGCATGATGTGGTTACGTCTGGAGAGTGTTATTCTGTTAAAATTAACATCATACATGGGAGGGAGAGAGGGGCTGAGCTGACTTGTTTAATTTATAATTAATATTATTCTTTTTCTCTTCAGAAACATCCATCATGATTATCCAACGTAATACGTATCAACAAGGAAGATCCATGCGACCATACGGCAAAATGCCATGAATTATAGACTCGACATCATCCATGCCACGATCATATGTCATATGATATGATAGAATAATGGATGCTGACCACCGCGTAAAAGTTCCCACTAAATCCCAGCTGTAAAAACTAAAAGTAAAAGTGAAGTAAAAAATCGCCAGCTTACCAAGAAGCCACTGAAATACAGCACATTGACAGGGTTTACAAATCGTCGATATTCCTGGCCATGTGCGTCCTTAGTGCCAGTCTTTGCCATCGTGCACAGATCGATCGCGTCCCCACTAGATCTATCTGACACTCGCTTTCTAACCGACGCGCGCTAGGCCTTGTGGCCTAGGCCTAAACATTTCTCGGAAAACTGACGCGGAAACCACGTGATGAAGGGGGGAAAAACGGAACCGATGTGACGATAAATAAATACCTGTCATGAAATATCTACCCCTCGCAAACGAACTATAACCATCTAACCCTAACCCTAACCACGGAAGGAACCAAGAAATAGAGCAGGAGGGTGTAAATCTACCTATTAGCTGAGAAATCGATGTACAAAGCCATGCACTTAGTTTCGTACAACTCACAATGGCGGACAAACAGACGATTCTGATTGGCTAGGGGTACTTATTTGATAGAGGTAGGATATCATCTTCACACCGGAAAAATAAACAAGCACACGATGGTCTATTCGCACTGGTCAGTGCATAAATAATTACCTGTCATGAAATATTTACCTCGGCATGAGAACTGTAACCATCTAACCCTAACCCTATCCCTAACCCTATCCCTAACCACGGAAAGAACCAAGAAATAGAGCAGGAGGGTGTAAATCCCCCTTAGCTACATTTCTGACATGCTTTCTGTCTATACTCCATCAAGGCAATTGCGGTCATCTTCAGATTCCAAGATTCTCTGTGTTCCTAGTACACGAACAAAAATGTTTGGTGAGCGCTCCTTTTCCTTTTCGGCCCCATCAGTTTGGAACTCCTTACCACGCGAAATCCGCCATATCCAGTCCTTGCAATGTTTCAAATCAGCTCTCAAGACCCACCTGTTCAAGCTACATCACAACCTTTAGGCCACATTACTTCTGGACTCTATTCTCACACACACACACTCCCCTCCCCCCATATTAGTTTCACTGTGTGTTGACTGCAATGTGTACGTCAGCTTTGTTGCGAGAGAGAGAGAGAGAGAGAGAGAGAGAGAGAGAGAGAGAGAGAGAGAGAGAGAGAGAGAGAGAGAGAGAGAGACAGAGTGTGTGTGTGTGTGTGTTGATGCCTTGTTCAACTGATTGTAGTTTGTATTGTGTTTTTTGGGTGGGGTGAGTGGTGGTGATGGTAACGGTGTGTGTGTGTGTGTGTGTGCGTGTGTGCGTGCGCGCGCGTGTGTGTGTGTGTGTGTGTGTGTGTGTGTGTGTGTGTGTGTGTGTGTATGTGCGTGTATGTGTGGGTGGGGTGTGTATGTGTATGCCTATTTGCATGTGCGTGAGCGATTATTTCGTTTTGTTGTTGAATTTGTTGCTTTTTAATTTTTGTTGTTGTTAAGCGCATAGAGCTCCACATTGGTGGAGGAATGCGCTATATAAATGATTCACTATTATTATTATTATTATCTACATATTTGCCGAGAAATCGATGTACAAAGCCATGCACTTAGTTTCGTAAAATTCACAATGGCGGACAAATAAACGATTCTGATTGGCTACGCGCCGGCTAGGACTACTTATCTCATAGAGGTAACAATATTCTGTCACACCAGTACTGAGACTGAGGAGATGAAATACTGAGAGTTAAAAACAGAGATGCAGATTACCACCCCCCCCCCCCCCCCCCCCCAAGCTTGGACAGTGTTTGCCCCCCCCCCCCCCCCCCCCCCACCTTCCATTTCTCAGTTCTTGCCGGGTTTTTATCACTCTTGCCTTTCTTGCTGTACTAGATTGTTTTCTATATGAATCGCAGAAAAAATAAAGAAAACAACAAATGGAAAACTGTTAAAACATTTACTAAAATTGCAAATATTTCGAGACCATGTCTCTTCATCGGTGAAAAAACCCCAAATGATATATATATGTGTGATATAGAAAATTAGATATAGTATATCTAATTCTATTTTCATCCACTTAAACAACTCCAGTCGATCATGATCAAATTCCCATCACCAGCATAAAGCTGCATAGGCCTACTTACAGTTAAGAAAGATCTGTTCCATTCGCCATCTCCTTATCATACAGGCAACACAGACTCTTATTTGCTCTCCGGCTTGTCCTATCTAGGCTTGACTATTGCAATTCCGGCTGGTTCCGGCTGACTGGAGGGAATTAAGGGCTCGATCGTCACTCCGATAATTCAAGAAAGGTGAGAGATATCCTACAGCGCCGAAAACTACAGGCCCATCTCCCTGACGAGTGTTCCTTGCAAGCTGCTGGAGCACATCATCGTGAAGAGCATCATGAGCCATGCAGAGAAAAACCGTAATATAGATCAATATCCAGTCACATTGAAGGCCGGGTTGCGGCAAGAACTGCTGAAGAACAGTTGACAACATTCCACCTGAAGATTTGCAATTTACAATCCCGATTATCTGTTCTTAGACTTCCTGCTCTTGAAAATAAGGTCATTTCTTATGCCACCATGAGAAAGAGAAAATGAACGAGGAAGAGCATAAACTACAGGAAGAACTATAGCCTATACAGCATCTCGAGCAGAGACTCAGAAATTAAAACTGATGATCTAGTATTGAAAGCCATAGACTCTAAAAAGGAACAGCTGAAAGTAAATGGAGAAAAAAGAATAGAAGGGGTTATTCTAAGATCAAGGGCTAGGTGGGTATCTGATCGTCGCCATCGTGAATAGAGCATAGTATTGTGTATTCGCGATTGGCGACGATCTGATGTAGAAAAAGTAACAAACTATTTTTGCAACTTAGAAAAACGACATTACATAAGTAAAAGCATGGCTAGACTAGGCCGTCAACACAGTCACTGAACACAAATCACGCCGCATGACTCTTATATCAAGTCGAACCTCTCCCCGTGAGGATACCGGACTGAGGGTCTTTCATGCTTGTAACTTCCTCTAATCTGCCACTCTCTTTGACTCTGCCTTTTCCCTTTGCTTGCTGTCACCTACTATATCTTTCTGACTTACTGGCCCATTCTCCTGCCTTTTTTTCTAACAACTTGAAAATCTTCCAAATAACTTTTTTTTTCCCTTGGAGCTCCTCCGAAATCGGAATGTGTCGGCTGTACGCAGCCGGGGAGACTGAAAACCGGACACACATTTGATTATGATGGCCATATGGCCTGGGAACGCAGAAGAACAAGAAGTCGAACCTAATCATGTCGCATATCTTCACAATAAAGACACCGATGTATTAAATCTGAGCTTACATCTATTCGTTAAAAAAAAAAAAGGAAAAAAAGGAAAAGAGAATAGTACGATATGAGTATTCGAAGGTGGTTACAACACACACACACACACACACACACACACTTGAATCATGCACTCGTCTACTTTTTATGACAACATCACCCTCGTCCATAACCTATCTGTCAAACGGTGGCGTCACAAGTCAGGCGAGGCCATCCATTTCACCTGTAGCAAAAGGGGTCATGGAGTTTCTTCCCTTTGTTTGGGTGAAAGTTTTGATTAGAACATTAATTATTTAAAACTCTACATTGAATGTCTGTTTTGTAACCGAAGAGATACAGTTTGTGCGCTCTGTCCGTCTCTCTTTGTTTGTCTGTCTGTGTCTGCCTCTTTGTCTCTCGCTCTACGCGCGCGCGCGCGCGCGAGCGTGTGTGTGTGTGTGTGTGTGTGTGTGTGTGTGTGTGTGTGTGTGTGTGTGTGTGTGTGTGTGTGTGTGTGTGTGAGTGTGTGCGTGCGTGCGTGCGTGCGTGTGTGTGTGTGTGTGTGTGCGTGCGTGTGTGTGTGTGTGTGTGTGTGTGTGTGTGTGTGTGTGTTGTTCTTCAGTCAGTTTAACGTCCTTCCACTAAAAGTGATTCAGACAATATTATTGTAGTTTGATGTTGGTGTGGTGAGTGCGAGTGGGCGTGTCTGTAAATGTGTGTAAGCATTAAAGTAAGCGATAGGATAGTGATGCAGACCTAATCATACCCCCCCCCCCCCCCCCCCCCATTACAAAAAATTAGATTTACATTTAAAGAATATAAC
>CM065694.1:6063071-6068071 GCA_017654935.2 Phymorhynchus buccinoides
CAGTGACCTTCCTGATGCCTTCGCCGAGTATTTCACCAACAAAATTAAGTTAATTAGAGAAGAACTCGATAAGTCAAGCCTGTCCACCACCAGTCCTCTCTATGCTGATGAACCTTTCATCTCGTCCTCTTTTTGTGACTTTCGGACTATCTCAGAGGACGAGGTGAGAGTGATCATCAAAAAGGCCAAGCCCAAAACGTGTGCTCTGGACCCCATCCCCACACCCCTTTTGGTTGAATGTGTCGATGTGCTCCTTCCTGCTCTGACCTCCATCACCAAAGATCCTTGCAGTCTGGCACTTTCCCATATCTCTACAAACAAGCAATAGTAACACCACTCCTCAAAAAACCAACTCTAGAAGCAAACAACCTAAAAAACTACCGCCCTGTCAGCAACCTCTCTTTCATGTCAAAAATCACAGAAAAGATCGTTCTCCTGCAGCTCTCTGAATACCTGCACAGCAACAACCTCTTCCCTGTCTCTCAGTCTGCCTATCGCCCTTCCCACAGCACTGAAACAGCTCTGCTCAAAGTCATGAACGACCTCCTTCACTCTGCTGACTCTGGAAAACTCTCTGTTCTTACCCTATTAGATCTCTCTGCAGCATTTGACACTATAGACCACTCCATTCTCACTGATCGTCTCTCCTATTCCTATGGCATCTCTGGTACTGCACTGACGTGGATCTCATCCTATCTCTCCAACAGAACACAAACTGTGTCAACCCATAACCACCAGTCCCCGCCTTCTCTCTTGGAGTTTGGTGTCCCACAAGGGTCAGTCTTGGGCCCCGCTCTTTTCACTCTGTACTCAAAGCCTCTCACTTCTATCACTGCCCAGCATGACATCCCCAGTCAGTCCTTTGCTGACGACCAACAACTACATGCCTCTTCACCACCAGATCAGATTCAAGATACAATCAATCAGACTCAGGACTGCATCACAGACATCAAACACTGGATGACCACAAACAAACTCAAACTCAATGATGATAAAACTGAGGCCCTCCTTGTCCGTTCCCAGCATAAACCATTGTCAGACTCCGCTCCTTCTTCTATTTTAGTCGGCAACACCAACATACAGTTCTCCTCCACAGCAAGAAACCTAGGGGTCACATTCTCCAACACTCTTTCCATGGACACACACGTCTCAAACATCTGTCGCTCTGCATACCACGAACTCAGGAAAATCAGCAGCATTCGCCACCTTCTTACCTTCGATGCAGCCAAAACGCTTGTCTGTTCTCTGGTTCTGTCCAAGTTCGATTATTGCAACTCCCTCCTCTCTGGCATCCCACACTATCTTCTTGACAAACTCCAAAAGGTCCAAAACTCTGCAGCCCGACTAGTATTCAAGGTTAAAAAACATGAACACGCCCAGCCTCTCCTACAGAACCTTCACTGGCTTCCCATTTCTGCTCGAGTCGATCACAAAATATCTACACTCTGTTTCAAATCTGTCACCGATCCCTACTTTCCTGCCTATCTCTCTGATCTTCTGCACATCTACTCTCCTACCAGACTACTCCGCTCCTCTTCAGACAATCGAACTTTCACTCTTCCTCGACCCAAAACAAAGACCTATGGCAACCGCACTTTCTCTTTCACCGCACCGAAAACATGGAATCAGCTCCCATTCACCACTCGCAACTCAGAAACACTTCCACGCTTCAAAACCGCTCTAAAAACCCACTATTTCCGCCAGTCCCACAACCTCGATTAAAATATGTCTGCTGTCTCCCTTATGTCTTTCCGTCTGTTGGTCTGTTTGTCTGTCCTCCCCCCCCCCCTCTCTCTCTCTCTCTCTCTCTCTCTCTCTCTCTCTCTCTCTCTCTCTCTCTGTGTCAACGTGTCTGTCACTCTGTATGCCTGTCCATCTGTCCCCCCTCTCCACCCCCTTGCTCTTTTTCTTAACTTCTCCCCCCCCCTCCCCACTTTGTCTACTCGTCTCTCACTCTTTGTCTCTCCGTTTTCTATCTGTCTTACTCTCTGCTCCTCTCTATCCCCGTCTCTATCCCCAACTCCTTCCTTCTTTTACGCTCCCTCTTCTGCTTTTCTGCATTACCTTCCATTTTGTCCATTTTCTTCTTTCTGCTTCTGCTCTCTGCCGCTACGGTCAGTGATGCACAATGGATGAGTGCATGTGAGCGCGTGCGTGTGTGTACATGCGCGCATGTGTGCGTGTGTGCGTGCGTGTGTGTGTGTGTGTGTGTGTGTGTGTGTGTGCGTGCGTGCGTGCGTGCGTGCGTGCGTGCGTGCGCGTGTGTGTGTGTGTGTGTGTGTGTGTGTGTGTGTGTGTGTGTGTGTGTGTGTGTGTGTAAGGATGGGCTGGATGGGTGTATTTTAATGTTGTGAACATTTTATGTACTTGTGTATTTTTATTTATTTATCCATTTTGTCTCACTGTTTTAAAATGATTTTACATTATAAGTGTTTTAAAATGCTATTTTATTAGTATGTGTGTGAGTGTCATTCATTTAATGTTTTTCCACTAATCGTGTGTGTCTGTGTGTGTGTGTGTGTGTGCGTGTGTGTGTGTGTGTGTGTGTGTGCGTGTGTGTGTGTGTGTGTGTGTGTGTGTGTGTGTGTGTGTGTGTGTGTGTGTGTGTGTGTGTGTGTGTGTGTGTGTGTGTGTGTGTGTGTGTGTGTGTGTGTGTGTGTGTGTGTGTGTGTGTGTGTGTGTGTGTGTGTGTGAATGTTTATTAATATTGAATATAATGTGCCTTTTTTGTGACTATTGTATGTACAAATTATAGTAAGTTGTTATTTTATGATGCATGCAACTGTATTTCAGTCCTATAATATATCTCTGTCTCTGTTTGTGTGTCTCTCTCTTCTCTCTTTCTCTGTCTGTCCCTCTGTCTGACTCTCTGTGTCTCCGTCTCTGTCTTTCTCTGTCTGTCTGTCTGTCTGTGTGTCTGTCTCTTTCTCTTTCTCTCTCTCGTTCTCTTTCTCTCTCTATCGTTATAAGTGTGAGTGTGATTTGTTAATAGTGTGGCCTGGGCGTCTTTAAGTGTCCATCAGTGTGAGTGTTTCAAGTTGGTTGCGAAAGTGTACTGTAGATTATGTCATTCATTATTTGGGCGTGATTGAGAAATTGACTGAGGGATCAGGGAAGGGGGGTGTTGGTCAATGTTTGATATATATTTTTTGTTAATTGTGTTTACTATTCATTTTTAGTGATTTCTGTAAAGCGCTTAGAGCTTAAAGATTAGGCGCTATAAAAGTTGTCTTAATAAATAAAAATAAATAAGATGATCACCCAAAACACAACACTGTTCATTGCAAGCTGTCGTATTCATTACAACACTTCCTCAGGCTTCATGATCAATCGATCACCCAAAACACAGCACTGTTCATTGCAAGCTGTCGTATTCATTACAACACTTCATCAGGCTCCATGATCAATCGACCACCCAAAACACAGCACTGTTCATTGCAAGCTGTCGTATTCATTACAACACTTCATCAGGCTCCATGATCAATCGACCACCCAAAACACAACACTGTTCATTGCAAGCTGTCGTATTCATTACAACACTTCATCAGGCTCCATGATCAATCGATCACCCAAAACACAACACTGTTCATTGCAAGCTGTCGTATTCATTACAACACTTCATCAGGCTTCGTGATCAATCGACCACCCAAAACACAACACTGTTCATTGCAAGCTGTCGTATTCATTACAACACTTCATCAGGCTTCATGATCAATCGATCACCCAAAACACAACACTGTTCATTGCAAGCTTTCGTATTTATTACAACACTTCATCAGGCTTCATGATCAATCGATCACCCAAAACACAACACTGTTCATTGCAAGCTCTCGTATTTATTACAACACTTCATCAGGCTTCATGATCAATCGACCACCCAAAACACAGCACTGTTCATTGCAAGCTGTCGTATTTATTACAATACTTCATCAGGCTTCATGATCAATCGACCACCCAAAACACAGCACTGTTCATTGCAAGCTTTCGTATTTATTACAACACTTCATCAGGCTTCATGATCAATCGACTGCCATTTTTTCTGTCTTTTTTTGCAAGCTTTCGTATTTATTACAACACTTCATTGCATTAGGCTTTAGGCTTTATTAAATCGCGCAAAAGTCGCGAATAGATCATGGAAAACCACTAAAGAGGTTAACGGAGGACAATGAAAGGGCGGCAACATTTCAATCACAGACTACTCCACCGGAAAATCTCTAAAGGATATAAGTGGACGACATCCAATATCAAAAAAGGACAAATTATTAACGAAATATGCATGGTACATTCTTCACACTACACAGTGGAATAGGACACGCATTGACCAACAACCATGCGACGCTTCACTGTCAGGGACCTATAAACTAAAAAGTTATTCAGTTTTTTAATTACCCCAATAACCCTGTTTTTTCTCGAAAAAATACAGAAATCTTGGATAAAAACTGCATCAAGCATTTGTTTGTACAAATATTTTGCATTTCATTGCATTTTTTATATAGTTCTTTCATCAGATTTATGGTAAACAACTTACTTTTGTTGAGCAGTAGCATGCAACATATTTAGTAGAAAATCTTCTTGAATAATACACTTAGTATTGCAAACATAAATACAATTGCCTGTGAGTGAAAATCTAGCAATATCCACCGAATATAATTACTTTAGTCACACACTACAACATATTCTTGACTGTTATTTTGTGAAAACTTGGCTTGGAAATAAACTTCCGAAAATATAGATAAACTAAAATGTTCCTCCCCAAACAACTGCTTTTTTTAAATGTTCTTCTTACTGTTTGTTTGTTTGTTTTTTCGATTGTTTACGCATTACATTAATATAAAAAAACATATTTGAAAATTAAGATAGCGCTTGTTTACTCTGCTTAGCCGTCCGTCAATAATCGTCTGTGCACTTTTTTCTTCAACCCTTTCACCGCCAAAGTCACATTTTAGCACCACAGTGATTTAACACCTATGTCACTAAAAGGCATCAAATTGGGGTCTATT
>CM065694.1:6078071-6083071 GCA_017654935.2 Phymorhynchus buccinoides
TTGACTATTAGCTATTAACACGTTGCTTCTCTTCTGGACTGCTAAACGCGCAATTGTAGGTATATATTAGAAAAGGGATAACACTAGAAACTCAACAAATAAAAGATGCACGAGTGTGTACATGCGTGAGTGTGTGTGTGTGTGTGTGTGCGCACGCACACGCGTGCGTGCATGCATGTGTGTGTGTGTGTTTGCGCACATGCGTGCGTGTGCGCCTTGTTTGTGCGCGCGCGTCGTGTGTGTGTGTGTGTGTGCGCGCGCGCGACGCGCGCGTGTGTGCAGCTAAGTTACAGTGGAGCAGAAGTGTACAGTAAACTTGTCTATGTTTGTGAATGAACAAAATGAATAGAGACAGAGTATGATCTGATTGTACTGTTTTGTTTCTTTATGTTTGTGTGTAATGGAGAAAATGTAAAAGACAGTGTGTAATTCTAAAACAAAAACCAACAAAAATTGTGACATTGAAAATGATTGTAAATCACAAACAACCAACTGTCATATTCGTTCGCATATATAAAACAATAAGTCTACAATAAGTCTACGATTACCACAGTCATATTACTCGGATCGTCAATCTTCGCGGACGGTTAGGGGAAGATGGGGTAAGAAGCCCATGCCAATTATCTCATGAAATAAAGAAACTTTCAGTCAAATTTGCCCATGAGACGAATGCTAAACATTAACACTCGTCTTATGGGCAAAATGTGACTGAAATTTGCTTTATTTCATGAGATAATTGGCATGGGCTTCTTACCCGCCCATGGGCTTTTTACCCCGTCTTACCCTACGAAATGCTATTACATAGCGCCAAAAGAAGTCTAAAAAAACACCTTGTGATAGATCGCTACAAAACGTTAGGGTCACGCAACCTCACCTTGATTCGTCTTATAGAGAGCTGCGGTGACTTTTAAGAATGAAATCAACGGGCGCCAAATGTCACGAAGAATTGATCAGACAGAGAAAAAGAGCAGCTGATTCAAATGTCAAGGAGCCGCCATTGAACGAAAGACAATCGTTCCTCGTCTATTCATGTTTTAAGAAATCTATCCACACGACCCAGAATAATTTAAATCAGAAAGTTCTGACAAGTTACAAACTCCTCGTTCAGGTTTGTTGAATTTCTCCCATGAAAGAGAAAGTCACTTCCAAAATGACACCTCGACCTATCGATTGTATTTTATTGACCAGCGCGTTGTTAGCATAATTATAATGTCGGTTGGTTGCAGAAAGTTTTGCGTCCTCATAGCCGTAGCTCTTAGACTTCGATGTAGCAGGTACACCTGGAAATTGGTTCATCAATGTTGGTATGGGGAGGAAAGGGTCGGGCGGGAGGCGCTGGAGTAAAGTCGGTTGGAGTCTTGTCGTAGACTCGTCACATGTATGATCAGGAAGCTGCAGTCTTGGTCATAATTATAATCCAGAAGGTCCTACTTGATCTAGCTTCCGGTCTGTGTTGCCTTTTGGGACTCGCCACCATTGCTTGTTCCAATTCATTTGAAGTTGTTTTATTTTCGTGTTTTGCTTTGTTGGTTTGACTTCAATTCATTTGTTTTACTTCATGACAGAGTGCCATGTTATATGCTTTCCATCAGGCATGGAATTTGTATGTGGGTCACAGCTACCCAGAACAAAACCCAAGGGACTTAATCGTGGTGGGTCAGTGTATCTTGAAGGTATTTCTTCTTTGGCTTTATGGCATTTGAAGAAGAATGTCTAGGATCTTGTGATAATACTGCCACATTAAAAAAACCCACCTCCATTCTTCTTTGAATTCTTGCCAAAAGAAATGGAAGGGTCCATTTTCGGATGGTAAAGCAATATATGCTTTCAGCACCTACGTCATAAGTAGCCTAAACTTGAGCTCGTCTTAAAATGGCTGCCACAAATCTTTTAAAGACCCACCAGATCACGTGTCAAAATCACGGGGTTCACGTTTCCCCCCTTCTTATAGCTGGTAAAAAATCTTGTTTCGACCAGGTTTGACTCCCATACAAATGCCCCCAAATTCAAAACGAAACATCATTTTAAAGAGCAGTCTCAATTTAAGTTGGGGGCATTTGTATGTGGGTCGCAGCTACCCAGAAAACAACAACAAGGGACTTAATCGTGGTGGGTCAGTGGGTCTTTAACCCTTTTCATCGCCAGCCATATTTCAGCCAAAATGTTCCATTAAATTTACCTGGGTAGAGAACAAAATCCATCTGCAGTATTGGGGATTCTTCTGTGACATATATAAAATAAGGTCTATCCTTACTTTCCAAAACTAAGACAACAGGGTCTTTGGATAATAGACCCCAATGTGATGCCTTTTAGTGACATAGGTGTCAAATCATTGTGGTGCCAAGAGGCGACAGTGGCGATGAAAGGGTTCTTAAGAGAATGGCTGCCACAAATTTTAAGGTACTTCTTCTTTGGGTTTATGGCATTTGAAGAAGAATGTCTAAGATCTTGTGATAATACTGACACATTAAAAAACAACCCACCCATTCTACTTTGAATTCTTCTTGTGACTGTTCATGTCTCCACCCTCCCTTCAGCACTATCCATACTGCTTTCCCTCAAAGAATCCCCAGGTTGATTGAGTTAAAAGAAATATTTAATAGTTGTTCTAAAAATGTCAATGGCAAATCAACAATCAATAGTATAGATTGTTAAACATCTCTGGCTGTTCTGCAGAATGACAGCTTAGGAAACAAAACGTCATACTATTTACCTAATATATTGATATATACCTAAAACAAACCTCTCGAAGATTTGCTTGCTGTTTGCAATACAAAAAAATCACTAACAATTATAATTAGATTGCTGGACTAGCCAAAATAAAAAACATAAAAAGTAAAAAAAAGAGCAAAATTATGCACACGCTCAATCACATGGATTTCTAAACTCCGTAGAGAACAGAAACTCGTCCGTCACCTACTCACCCACACAATCACACCTACTCATCCATTCACCTCGCTCACACACACATACACACACACACACGCGCGCGCGCGCGCGCGCGCACGCACGCACGCACGTACGCACGCACGCGCACACACACGCACACACACACACACACACTCACGTGCACGCAGGCACTATTCCACACATATACGTGCATACGCACGTACATGCATACACACATATACACACACATTCACACTCACACACTCACGTGCACGCAGGCATTCTCTCACACACATATACACACATTATTCATTTATTTTTTTAAATCTTAGTAATTATTTTTGGGGGTCTAATATCAGGAATGGTGGATATACGTTAATTGAAACACACACACACACACACACATATACACACGCACGCACACGCACGCGCACGCACGCACGCACACGCACGCACACACACGCACACACACACACACACACACACACACACACACACACACACACACACACACACACACACACACACACACACACACACACACACACACACACACACGAGAGCGTGAGTGTGATTGTACGCGTACGCTATGTGCGTGCGCGTGCGTGAGTAAAATGGAAACCTCTTAGAGAATGTTGTTGGCACATGCAAGTTTAAATGAAGTTTTTTTTTTTTTTGCTTTTATATTTTTTTCCTTTTTTTTCCCCATTGGGCCTACAGATATTTTGTTCAAGCATAATGGGAAACGTAGTACAAAAAAGCCCTTCTAATTCTACGTCACTGTAAGACTTGAAGCAAAATTCTACCCGCTCCCTGACTTCTTCCCCCAATTTGTAACACATTTTTGTCATGCTTTTCCCTGTCTCTCTTTCTTTTCTTCCGTTACCTGTTTTCTTTCTTTCATTTCTTACTCATTCTGTCTTCTCTTCTCTCATTATGTAGCTATATATATATATATATTTCTTTCTTCTTTGGTAACAAAGGATTTTTCTTCTTTTTTCCTTCTCTTTTCCATGAGGCTGTTTCCTTTTTTCCTTTCGAACCTCGTTTGCGTTTTACCTTATATCTTGTTACGTTTTTTTGTGTGTTTTTGGGTATAGATCTTTTATTTTTCTTCTCCCACCTTTCATTTCCTTTTTCCGTTTCTGACTTCCCATGCTCTTCCGTTCTGTGTCACCTCTCCTCCCCCCCCCCCCCCCCCACCTCTCCCTTCTTACATATCTTTTGTCAAACATTTGTTTTTTCTTAATTTTGTATTAGAACCTCTTTCCGTTTTGCGTGCATTTATTTCGTACTCTAAGTTAAGTTCTGTAAGAAATGGACTTATAACGATGGGATCGAGAGCACCTGTGTGGGAAAAAAGCTCCAACCCGACCCAGATCGTTTCACTTTCCAGTGCCTAAATTACTGAACCGATTATGATAACGATTGGAAAGTCATCGCCCATGTCCCGGCGATGAAGCCTCTGGCCTCGGTTTCAACCAAACCACAAGATATATAAACATGCTCCCTAGTGAGTGGGATTATGAACATGTATGCTTTTAAAGACATCGAACCAATCATAATCAAAAGTGGTAGATTCATCCCTAGTAAACCGAGGATAACGCCCCTGATGTGATTTTAAGCAAACTGGTTACAATACACAACCTACTCCCAATACATTTGATTTAAAAAAAAAAGTGTTTCAATCATGCACAGCTGAAACTACCGAGCCGACCTTAAAGGTGGACCCTGACGGATGAGTTTTTGCAAAAAACACGTCGAGATCACCAGAAAGACAGGATGAGTGGTTTCCTGCAAACCGTCAAAACGGCGATTCCTCCTTGACGGAGATACCGGAGAGAGAAGCCATTTTGGATGGTGTGGGTGGAGGCCATTCATTGATGAAATTATGCTTAAAGGTGCACCCTGACTGGATCAATTTTTGAAGAAACACGTCGAGATCACCGGAAAGACAGCCTTTTCAAGGATCGGAACACTCTTTGCTCTGGTTTCCTAGAAATCAAACCGTCAAAACGGCGATTCCTCCTTGACGGAGATACCGGAGAGAGAAGCCATTTTGGATGGGGTGGGTGGAGGCCACTCATTGTGGTTGAAGCTTTTTCTTTTTT
>CM065694.1:6089445-6106945 GCA_017654935.2 Phymorhynchus buccinoides
TTTTGCTTGCATTTTCTCTTTTCTCGTGGCAAGATGAAAAAACGCTTGTGCGTATTCTTTTCCATCAATAAAAAAAAGATTCGTTCATTTTTTCGTTCGTGCTCTCCCTCTCAGCAACCATAATGACAATAATACCTGACATTTATAACAACTGTGTATCTCTGTATCTGTCTGTCTCTACCCACCCCCCCTCTCTCTCTCTATCTCTCTCTCTCTCTCTCTCTCCTCTCTTCTCTGCTCTCTCTCTCTCTCTCTCTCTCTCTCTCTCTCTCTCTCTCTCTCTCTCTCTCTCTCTCAATTATCTCTTTCTATTATATCTCTTTTAATACTTGAAAAGAACGAAGATACGAGTTTTTTGTCCTTAGGTAGATCTGAATTTGGGACTTAAGAGTTTTTCTTCAATTTACACAACCTCATTCTACCCCAGATAGAAAGTCGTTAGAGATACGAGCTTTTGGTGGAATGTGGCGGGGGAAATTAAAGAGTGGACTATGTATCTAACTCCCCCCCGCCAAAATGTTTTTTTTTAAACGAGATACGAGGTTTGTGAATTTCATCGAAGACATGGCAGGCCTACGTGGCAGTGACTGTCTTTGCATTTGGTGGGAGTGTAGAGTGATGTACTGGGCGAATGTATTCGCCCGTGGTACCAGAAGAGTTGAGAAAACAAAGCAACAACACATGCATAGGGGAAGACGGGGTAAAAAGCCCATGGGCGGGTAAGAAGCCCTTGCCAATTACCTCATGACATAAAGCAAATGTCAGTCACATTTTGCCCATGAGACGAGTGTTAATGTTTAGCATTCGTTCGTCTCATGGGCAAATTTGACTGAAATTTGCTTTATTTCATGAGATAATTGGCATGGGCTTCTAATTTGCTTTATGTCATGCGATAATTGGCATGGGCTTCTTACCCGCCCATGGGCTTTTTACCCCGTCTTCCCCTAGGCCTAGTCTAGCTGCATTCCAAACAGTATTGTCATTACTAGTAGTTCAGGCTGACATTGACAGAAAATCTACGAGTAGGTTACAGTCAGTTGCACACCGGTTGACAAATCATCATTACGGAGCATGCTACCTAATTAAATATTGTTGACAGCACGAAGAAAAAACATTGCAACTGCAAACAAATGAGGGTGAGGTGATCAACATTATATTATATATCGAAGCAAGTGTTTCAACCACTCATTTGATCTGAAATGCAGGCGTTTTAATTAATTCCAAAAACACACCAAAATAATGATCTAGGACTCTCTCATAAACTGTTAAGTAACTTAAGTGTTCATTTTTTGGGGCGAACATAAAGAACATTATCTACAACAATTTGTTATGGGCATATATCAGAATAATAGGAGCAGGTGTGTACAATTATTCAATCATTGTCGTAAATATGGCTACACACTGAAAGAGACATTAGAAAGAAATATGGCTACACAAAGAGACATTAAAATTCAAACAATAATTCAAAGAAAAATCATTTATTCTTTCATTTGACAGCGCAAGTGCGTGTGCGTGTGTGCGTGTGTGTGTGTGTGTGTGTACGTGCGTGTGCACGAGCGTGCGTGTGTATGTATGTGTGTAATGAGCCCGGAAGGTCTAAATGAGCTTACCCGTTTGCAATGTAAATTTGTATAAAGTCAAATTTTCATTCGTTGCTTTCTAGACCACGCAAACCCGGAGTACTCTCTCTCTCTCTCTCTCTCTCTCTCTCTCTCTCTCTCTCTCTCTCTCTCTCTCCTCTCTCGTCTCTCTCTCTCTCTCTCTCTTCTCCTGCTAACATTTCGTTTCAAGTTCGCCATCCCCAGACCAAAGAAAAAAACCAATTCCCATTTCATTCCAGACAAGTGAAGATGCAGTTAACGGGACGTCGTCATTAATCCTCGTCTCTCTACTCCTCCCCCCCCCCCCCCCCCCCCCCCCCCCCCACCCCCCCCCCCCCCCCCCCCCCCCCCCCCCCCCCCCCCCCCCCCCCCCCCCCCCCCCCCCCCCCCCCCCCCCCCCCCCCCCCCCCCCCCCCCCCCCCCCCCACACACACACACACACACACACACACACACACACACACACACACACACACACACACACGCGCGCGCGCGCAAACTCTTTCCTTTCCTTTTTCTTGCCTTCCTCCATCCTCTCTAGTTCCCTTCCTACCTGGCTCCTTACTGTTGGTAGGGTTGCCTGATCATAGCGCGTTTATGACGATCTGTAGCGGGGAAATAAACTTTACCTAGCATAGCTTCGCCTTAGCGTTTTGTGCATACAAAGCGACAAACATTAATGCCACTTAGAAACGATAATTTTTTTTAAAACCCGCTAAATTTTGTCAGAAGAGAAAGACCACTTTAGTGCTTTTGATTAGTAATCATCCTTTTTCTTTTCTTTATTAAGAAGGTCAATATCACATTGTTTGCATAACTGACGTAGTGTCAATAGGAGAGACGATTGTGTCAAAACAAAAGTGACAAAATTTAACATCAATGGCAGTTTCAAGCGCAAAGAAATCAAAGTCCGACTGTGACTGTCCCCATCTTTTTACTCGCAACGAGCATTCTTTAAAACCCTTTCACCGCCATTGTCGTATTTATGCACCACAATGGTTTATACCCATGTCACTAAAAGGCGTGAAATCAGGGTCTGTTATCTGAAGACCCTATTATATTCTATTCTCTTAATTTTGGGAGGTAAGGGGACAGGCCTAATGTTATGCGTGTCACAGAGGAATTCACAATACTGCGGATTTTTTTTCTCTACCCAGTTAAGTTTCATGATATATTTTGGCTGAAAAATGGCTGGCGGCGAAAGAGATATTATTAAGACTTTTACAAAATGCTGTTTGCACTCTCAGTAGCTGTTCAAGTGATTGCGAGGGCGGGTGGTTATTCCATACTCAACGCTCCAGCAGGTCTCAGAGGTCTTCCACGGGCTTGAGATCCGGGCTGCATGTTAGCTATTGCAGTCTTACTACTCCTGTCTGTTGGAATAAGTTGTTGTCTGTTTACAAGGCTGGTCAGAACGAGCACAGTCATTGTGGTACACAGTCCATAGAGCAGTCAGTCGAAAATCGCTCGCAATTTTATGTTATCACCTGGTCAAGCAAACAAATATTTTTGTCGCCGTTGAAAATAGTCTGAAAGTGGGCAGAGCTCAAACATCACACCACCTTTTTCAGCCAGCATGGCTTCCAAAAGCATGGAGAAACATATGGTACTGGTAAAAAACGTTGCTTGCGATTCGGCTGTTGGCACGATCTGTTTTTTTAGTGCGATGTTTGAATAGCACCATCAAAAATCGCCGGCGATTTTAGCGTTGATGGAATTGCAAGCAACTTTTTTCGTTGTTGTGGAAAGTCGTGGGAGATTTAAGCCAGCGAAAATAGCGCATATGGAATTCCAGCTTAAGCTTAGTAATGACTGACAGGTAAATGTAAAATCAGTGACTCAATTTCAGCCTCCTCCAGTTATGCCAGGGTCCTTCTTACATCTAAAAGGCTCAGAGTTCACCAAGCAATCATCGTGACTCAGCCGATTAATCACACCACTATTATTGATAAAAAGGATCTTTTGTGATTTGTACTGATTAGTAAGGCCTCATACTATCATGTGCTGAGCAACATTTTGCACAATTCACACTGTGAAAAAATGCCAATGTTCTGAATCAGTTACTTTTGGGATGCGGGGTGGGGAGGGGGGGGGGGGGCTAGATACTTTTTAAAGAACTTTTTCACAGCAACCAAAGGCAAATTTGCAAAGCACGAAGCATTTACACTTTCACTGTAAGACCATGTCCCTTGCATATTCAACTGAAAAGTTTTGTGTTCCAGAAGCCGCGGAAGTGTTTTAAAGCTACGACCAGATAACAAACGTATGTGTGTTTCGCAAGTTTTAGTGTTCCCTAACATTTTAGTTTTTGAGGGCGGCTCACTTTTATCTTGTTTGTAATCTGCGTGATATTTGCTAGTTGTCAACTTATGCTATTCAATTTGAGGCAAACGGGTCGAGAGTTTCCCACCGCTAAACAAACGATTTGTGAACGCTCGTGTGAGAGAAACTCAGAAACCTGTTTCGCTCGAATAAAGTTTTGTTCGTAGAGAACGTTCAATCCAAGGCACCTCGAGACAGTCCAGGAGGGGACGATGCATCCTACCATCCCATAATATCCTCCTCTAGCCTACCTTCCCCTCCCCCCTTCCTATCTCTTGTCTTGGACATTACATCTGCCCACACCCCACCATATCCACTCAGCCTTCATCTTCTTACTTTACCTCTTCATCCTCTTCCTCTTCTTCTTCATCCTCTTCCTTCTCCTCCTCTTCCTCTTCTTCTTCATCCTCTTCCTTCTCCTCCTCCTCCTCCCCCTCTTCTTCTTCTTCTTCTTTTTCTTCTTCTTCTTCTTCTTCTTCTTCTTCTTCGCTTATGTCTTGACTTTTTTGTCGCTAATGATTCTATGTCCTCTTCTGAGATTTGCCACTGAGCTGTGTCCAGGGATTTGGGCGTTATATCGGTGTGCATTGATTTCCCCCGCCCTCCTGTCTGTCCTTAGACTTTAGTCTTTGCGTTCCGCTTCTGTAAGAAGAACAGGAGTACATTGGAATGGAAGTAGAGGGCTATGCCTTCCTCTGTCTGTCTCTAAGTGCGTGTGTTAAGTCATCTCGCGCTTGCTTGCCATGTTACATTCACAGTAGCTTTTCTTAGCTCCTTTCAGTTCATGCCTTTTGTTAACACTCATCACCAGCATAAACCAATTTAAATTGTTTTATCCATTAGGCTTACATTGTTTCATGGTAGTATACCCCTTGTAAGGTCTTTTCCTATCCCTAACCACAATCAATGATAAGAATATTTGCCTCTGTTAAAAGAAATAACTTGAAACAAATAGCTCTCTGTGGAAAACTGCAAGGAGCCAGAACGAGGGGAATTCGTGTACTGTGATTACCACACAAAAATGTGAAGCCATTCTACCCACGGGTTCATGAGATACAGCTCGGACATGAAGGAAGGAAAATTCGGTTTTGCGAGTCTTCCTTGGCGGAGGTTTGCACTGGCGATTCAAAATTCAGGATCTGAATTGTTTGTGACATGCTGATCAAGAATATATATGTTTATGGGAGACCCTAGGCTTATTGTAGGTCATGGTATCCGCGAGAGGACAAAATGTACGCGAAAGGACTTAACACGTGTGTGTGATGTCAGATTCGCCAACTGGTTAGCCATATCATTGTAATCCAGTGAATAAGATTCCAATATTGCAAACCCCCTGAATATTTGAAAACAAATCCCCCCCCCCCCCCCCCACACATGTGATAAATAATTCCCCCACCTTCTGGAAGTTCTGTGCTTGCAACATTTCTGTAATCTTTCATTCTCTTTGACTCTGCCTTTTCCCTTTGCTTGCTGTCATCTACTATCTTTCTGCCTTACTGGTTCATTCTCCTGACATGTTTGTTTCTCCTAGAAACACTTTCAAAAAAGATTTCCTCCAGCCTAAGGCTGGTCATGCTGGGCCTAATTATTCCAGTCTTACTTAGGCGCATAACGGCAGCATGACGCATCTGCGCTCACAATTGACAGGAAACTGCCTCAGCGATTGAAGAGGAAGAAGAAATTTTTAAAAAATCAAAAATGATATCTAAGGATTTTTTTTTGATTTTTTTTTTTTTTTTTGGGGGGGGGAAGTGTTGAACTACTGAACATTACACTACCAATACAGGAACTTTTCAACCAAAGAAATAAAAACCTATAAAAACCTATCGTGATGCGGATAGTAACGATGCAAACGTACAGAACTACGGCAGTCGTGCATCTATATATTACATTGTTGTTTGTGGGTCATGTATATAATATATACACACATATAATATATACACACATATAGATACATATTATGTCCACGTGTCTATATGTCCACGTGTCTATATGTCCATGTGTCTGAATGTCCGTAGAGAACATGTCATATCGACACTTGGACACATAGACACGTGGACATATAGACATGTCATCGTTGTTTTTACAGATCATGGTAATGACGCAATAAATGGACATTACACGAACAAGTAAGAAAGGAAAAGAATCATTAAAAAAGAACATCTCCCTTGATGATCATCAGTAGACGGGGTAAAAAGCCCATGGGCGGGTAAGAAGCCCATGCCAATCACCTCATGAAATGAAACAAATTTCAGTCACATTTTGCCCATGGGACGAGTGTTAACTGATGTTTACCATTCGTCACATGGGCAAATTTGACTGACATTTTCTTTATTTCATGAGATAATTGGCATGGGCTTCTTACCCGCCTATGGGCTTTTTACCCCGTCTTCCCCTAGGTCTTATCTGGTGAAAGTCCAAGGCAGGGAGATCATTAATTGAAATGTACAACTTGGACAATAAAACAAAATGTCTTCCCTTTTTTGTGTGTCCATTTTAAAATTACGAAATACGTAGTTTTTATTTTTTAACTTTTGTTACGATCTTTGGTCTGAATTACTGGGAGTACAGTAATTGGTATGGCGCTAGCGTCTTGTTTGTCTGCTCGTTCTCTCGCTCGGGAACAGGGTGGGAGGGTGGGGGGAGGGTGGCAGGGGGAGACGGGGGCGGGGGGTGTCTTGTCCGGCCAGCCCTCGTTGTCTGGGTCATGATGTCTATGTCTGGCTGTCCCCCTCCTCCTCCTGGTTAATTGATCGATGTTAGTCATGATTTGGCCACTTCTTAGGTATGTGTGTGTGTGTGTGTGTGTGTGTGAGTGTGTGTTTGTGCGAGTGCGTGTGTGCGTGTGTGTGTGCGTGCGTGCGTGCGTGCGTGTGCGTGTGTGTGTGTGTGTGTGTGTGTGTGCGCGCGTGTGCGCCGCATATGCGCGTGTGCGCGCGTGCGCGTGTGTGTGTGTCCCAGTATAAACACCCCTTGACGTCTAATCATGAGCGCGTCTAAGACAGTCAACACCGGTAGTAAGTAGTCTGCACATTAGGCTAAACAGCCAACCGTTTTGGGAGTTTAATCTACTTGACATGCTACTACCCGTGTTGATGTCTAGTACGCACTCATGATTAGAGGCCCTTATGATTACCTAAGGATGTGGATAGGAACTTAATACGCGATCTACACCCAAGAGGATTTCAAAGCCGAAACTACCATTAAAATATGAAAGACGTCGATTTATCTCCAAGATGCCTCCTCCAATTTGTTTTTAAGTGCTTTCTCAAAGAAGATTTTTTTTTAGCCGGGAAACTATAAAGGTCAAAAGCGGTTCTATTTGAGGAGAGGACATGCACCTTTTCTAATATAATAGTGTAACAAAGATACAAATAATGAGGGAAAGAGATATGATAATAGTGAAGTAAGGAAAGGTAAATCTCTCTCTGTGTAATTATCTCCCTTCATCAAATTTATTTTCGGCGCCAATTCGCCTGGCAAAGTATAAGAAACAGACACATTGAGACAGAGCCAGGTTCATCCTCAAAACAAAAAGGATGACCCAGGACTGGCTATATGACCATCACCCACACAGTACACAACAACAGTGGTGGGGAGAATTTGTGCGCAAACGAACCAGCATATATATTCGAGAATGGCATAGCCTTCTAGTATTGAATTATGTTACACTTAAAACAACACACAACACAGAACAAACTAGTATGCGAGAGATTTACCTGTCCTTACCTCACTATTCTCCTCTCTTCTATCGAGGCATATCGGTTTTTCCGTGCTGTGTGTTGTTTAAGTGTAACATAATTCAAGACTAGACCTCATAAGATTTAAATAAAAAGACAAATTTCTGGCACAGAAAACTTAATTTTGAAATCGATGACTGTATTTGGTGAACTGCAAGGAGGTCAGACTACACGAACTGCAATGGAAAATCCTTCGTAGCATTTACCCAACAAATAGAGCGTGAAGCTGATCAATATTGTTGTCTTTTTTGATTGATTGTAAAGAGAGTGTGAAGCTGATCAATATTGTTGTCTTTTTTGTTTGATTGTAAAGAGAGTGTGAAGCTGATCAATATTGTTGTCTTATTTGATTGATTGTAAAGAGAGAGTGAAGCTGATCAATATTGTTGTCTTATTTGATTGATTGTAAAGAGAGAGTGAAGCTGATCAATGTTGTTGTCATTTTTGATGGATAGTAAAGAGAGTGGGAAGCTGATCAATATTGTTGTCTTTTTTGATTGATAGTAAAGAGAGTGTGAAGCTGAGAGGAAAAAAACTCTACCCAACCAACATTCTCCTACATAACATGAAATCAGTAGAAAACAATAAGTGTGATAGTTGTCCTGATGACGTTGACTACGCGGAACACTTTTTCTTCCTTTGTTCAAAGATTAAACACGTTCTAGAAAGATATAGGAGCGTTACTCTCTGGAATTATTGGAAGACCCATTAAGCTATTCGTAGTTGAAGTGCTTTTGGGGATGACAATGGCTCCCCCCCCCCCCCCCCCCCCCCCCCCACCTGCGTGCGCATCTCGACCCTTCCATCGATCTGGCATTTTTCAAACAAAGTTACTGACTAAGATGGCGGTCTCCCATAATATGGCGCGCTCCGTGTGGCCGGATATGACGACACGTGGGTACAAGCCATAGATGATCTAACCCAAACTAGAGAGAGATTCTTCTCAGTGTCACAATGCATCTCTTGCTGTCGTTGTCCACTGACATGAACCAAAGCTGAGGACCACAGGTTGAATGTGCTCAATGTTCTTCAAGAAGGCATATTCAAGCGGTGCTTCATTTTGTGTGTGTGTGGGGTGGGGGGTGGGGGGATGGTGCCTTGTGTGGGCAAGAGAATGAACACGTACGTACGTACATGCAATGATCAAGCTGTAGTCTTTGTGCACGGTCATCTATCTCCCTTTGGTAGTTAAATATTTCAATATACCATCTTTGATGGTTGGTTGGTTGGTTGGTTGGTTGGCTGGTTGGTTGGTTGGTTGGTTGGTTAGTTGGTTGGTTGGTTGGTTGGTTGGTTAGTTGGTTAGTTGGTTGGTTGGTTTGCTGGTTGGTTAGTTGGTTGGTTGGTTGGCTGGTTAGCTGGTTGGTTGGTTAGCTGGTTGGTTGGTTAGCTGGTTGGTTGGTTGGTTGGTTGGTTGGTTGGTTGGTTGGTTGGTTGGTTGGTTGGTTGGTTGGTTGGTTAGTTGGTTGGTTAGTTGGTTAGTTGGTTAGTTGGTTAGTTGGTTGGCTGGTTGGTTAGTTGGTTGGTTGGTTGATTGGTTAGTTAGCTGGCTGGTTGGTTAGCTGGCTGGTTAGTTGGTTGGTTGGTTGGTTGGTTGGTTGGTTGGTTGGTTGGTTGGTTGGTTGGTTGGTTGGTTGGTTGGTTGGCTGGTAGCGATTGTCTTGGGTTTGAGATGTAGTACGAATAGGCCTATAAATACATACTGAAGGACCAGATAATGTGCATATGTGTCGGTAGAACAGAAAAGTGGGGAAAAGGCGACCTTGGGGTCACATGGGCTTACCGCTTGATATCTTCCTACCCTCTCCTGTTAATGTGTTTCGGCCACAACCTCCTATCTTTTCACTTTTCCTCCTAGGCAAAGAAAATTGGTGGCGCAGCACCTGCGGCAACGCGCTCTCCAAATGGGAGCAGCCCGAATTTCACAGGGAAGATTCTTAAAGACCCACCAGATCACGTGTCAAAATCACGGGTTTTACGTGTTTCCCTCTTATAGCTGGTAAGAAATCTTGTTTTGACCAGGTTTGACTACCATACAAATGTCCCCAAATTGAAAACGAAACATCAATTTAAAGATCATCCTCAATTTGAAGTTGGGGATATTTGTATGTGGGTCACAGCTACCTAGAAAAAAAACCAGGGGACTTAATCGTGGTGCGTCAGTGTGTCTTTAAGTGACTAGGAAATACCAAATATAATGTGTTCAGTGATTTGCAGTCTGACAGCCTTTTAGCACGACAAATACTTCTGTTTTTGGATTTTTCTTCTTCTCCTTCGATCGCTCAGACAGTTTCCTGTCCATTATGAGCGCAATTGCGTCATGCTGCCGTTATGCGCCTAACTAAGAAATAGTTCGGCCCAGCAAGACCGACTTTGGCTGGAGGAAATCTTTTTGAAAATGCTTTGTAAAAAAAGGACAGGAGAATGGACCGGTTAAGGCAGAAAGGACCGGTAGTAGATGACAGTAAGCAAGGGGAAAAGGCAGGAGAATGGACCGGTTAGGCAGAAAGATAGTAGATGACAGTAAGCAAGGGGAAAAGGCAGGAGAATGGACCGGTTAGGCAGAAAGATAGTAGATGACAGTAAGCAAGGGGAAAAGGCAGAGTCAAAGATAGTAGATGACAGTATGGGAAAAGGCAGAGGAAGTTACAAGTACAGACACTTCCAGAAGGTGGGGGAACCATTTATACAAAACCGGTTACCCCCCCCCAAGGGGAAAAAGGACCCCCGAAAGATATCACCACTGGGGGGGGGGGGGGGGAAAGATAGTAGATTTGGTAGTTGTTGTTGTTGACCCTGGCTTAAAAAGACTCCAGGGATCATCCCAATAGCCCAAAAAAAGCAATGGTCAACTTAGGACGCTGATTTGACAGGGGTAGTATGACAACCAGTAGGGGCTTAGCGCATGGGGGAACCATTTATACAAATTCTTTACCCCCCCCCCGTTGGGAGTAGTTGTTGAGAGAGAGAGAGAGAGCCCAAAAGCAATGAGGACGCTGAGAGGGAATCAGAGAGAGAGCGCAGATAGTTGAGAGAGAGAGAGAGAGAGAGAGAGAGAGAGAGAGAGAGAGAGAGAGAGAGAGAGAGAGAGAGAGAGAGAGAGAGAGAGAGAGAGAGAGAGAGAGAGAGAGGAGAGAGAGAGAGAGGGGGGGGGACTCTGGCAGTAAAATGTGCGTCATAAGTTGCTCATTGAACACTATGGTACAAATGCACCAGCTATGGACGTGTGTGACCGTTTCGGATTACCCCGCCACTTGGGCAGCCACACTCCGACTTCGGAGGAAGGTTGTGATTAAAAAGTACAGTGATAAGATGTAGTGGTTAGCGTCGCGGACTACTGGCTGGGAGGTCTTGGGTTCGAATCCCAACAGAGGCGAGGGTTTTTTCGGTCCTGGACTGACTCCTACCCAGAGTGAGTGGCTGTGGGCTCAATGGGAAGACTGAAACCACACAGCCGAGCTTCATCCGCTTAACGGATGCGATTCTGAGAGTGTTGCTCTAATTGCAAGACCACCACTGCAGGTGTCTGTATTTCTCGGGACTGGTTCACGCCGGGGTATCATTATGGAATGAAGGATAGAATACAGCCCTGTCATTCAGTCTCAGACCGATACCGAACTCCATAGCATCATCGTTGTCATCCACCTCGTTTCCATCAATCATTAAAAAGAAAAATAATGTGTCAAATTCTGTGGCTGTGCATGCCCTGCTCTCATGGTGACCTCAGTTTCGGTTTCCAATCGAGTCTATGCCTTGGTGCGTTCGAGTCAAAGTCATGGGGATCAGTGTGTTCTGGGGAGCTATCGGTGAACGGTCGTGGTGGCTCCCTCAGAGGAGGACCTCACTCACGCTGGCTCCGTGACTAAGAGAATACTGTAGTCAGTAGGGGGCTTAGTAGGTGGTGTCCTGAACAGGCTCCGCTGAACTCCACCGAAGTGACTCAGCAGCAGTGCAGTGTCTCCTCGGTTGGTTGTCTCCTGATGGCCTATCATAGATTCGCTCCACTTGGACTGCTGGTCTCGGATTCTGCGACCTGAACAAGCCGGGGTGTAGCTGCGAATTGGGATTCGGAATGAGCGGCGTGGGAGCAACGCCACTGTACGACCCAGAAGATGGGACAGCAAAAAAATAAAATAAAATAAAATATTTTGTTTTATTTTTCCTTTTTTAAGTGAGAAATGTTTTCTTTTTTAAGTGAGAACATAAAATAATCATAATAGTCTCCATGTACATCTCTATCGCTTTGTATCGACAAGTCTGAGCCGTACATCGTCACAATGGGAATTCTTAATCTACTGGCTATAATGCTGGCTGATCGCAGTGCCAGAACGTGATGTGTGTGTGTGTGTGATAGAGGAAGAGACAGACAGAGAAACATTCAGAGACAGAGATAGATAATGGGGCGGGGGGGGGGGGGGGGGGTGTACCTAGGGGCGGGAGGCTCGGGAAAAGCCGATAATCGCGACCTGTCTGCAACCTTTCTATCTAACAATCGTGTGTCAGTCATATTTTTTTCTGAAAAAGAATCTCGAGATTTATTTATTTTTTCCCTAGGACTTTTTCGCCTCCTGCTACATTCATGTTCTCCTTCTACCGTCGTCCCCCCCCCTATTGCACCCCCCCCACCCCACCCCCCCCCCCCAATTGCACCCACCACCACCCTTAACGTTCGACTAATTGCCTCCATTGTCCTTCCAGACTGACAAAATACTCCCGTGTTAGCAGCAATACAAGTGGAATGCTGATTTTCTGAGTTTTTAGTGTTTTTTGTGTGCATTCTGTCTCTGTTTCTCTCCATTTCTCTCTCTCTCTCTCTCTCTCTCTCTCTCTCTCTCTCTGTGTCTCTCTCTCTCTCTCTGTCTCTCTCTCTCTCTCTCTCTCTCTCTCTCTCTCTCTCTGTCTCTCTCTCTCTGTCTCTCTCTCTCTCTCTCTCTCTCTCTCTCTCTCTCTCTCTCTGTCTCTCTCTCTCTGTCTGTCTCTCTCTCTCTGTCTCTCTCTCTCTCTCTCTCTCTCTCTCTCTCTCTCTCTCCCTCTCTGTCTCTCTCTCTCTGTCTCTCTCTCTCTCTCTCTCTCTCTCTATCTCTCTCTCTCCTCTCTCTCTCTCTCTCTGTCTCTGTCTCTCTCTCTCTCTCTCTCTCTCTCTCTCTCTCTCTCTCTCTCTCTCTCTCTCTCTCTATCTATCTCTGTCTCTCTCTAACTCTCTCTCTCTCTCTCTCTCTCTCTCTCTCTCTCTCTCTCAGTCTCTCTCTCTCTCTGTGACGAGGTAATGGGTTAAAAGGCTAAGTCCCTAGGGAAGACTTTAGAAAATTTGCCTTTAGCCCACTTCTCTAGGGTATGGGAGATGAGCAACTTTCCCGGCCCCTTTTCATCTAATAAATTTATATTTGTGCCCGGGTTCTGGCTCGTATGGTTGTAAGAAATACAAGTGGTTGAATTGCTCTAAATGGCAGACAGAGAGAAGTAGGGTTTTACATGAAATTACAAGACTCCCACTCTCATCAGTCTGACCAAAGGGTTCAGGATTATTTGACACTTGTATTTTATTTACTCCCAAAATCTGCATAAGATTATGCAACAATAATAATAAAGCAGCTCAATGGCGCCAAAACAAAATATGGATAAAAAAACAATGAAATCCGAAAGGATTTATAAGACTTTTGTCTTTCTATAAGGTTCGCCCCATGCCGGAAGGGTTACTAATTATCTTCAGTGTCCGTAGGAAAGTTCAATTGATTGGCGCGGTTTCATAAACTTAGCTCTTGGCAAGTTCCTCCGTAATGATCGGCGAGTGCTGGGGTGGCTGGGCTTGCTCGTCAGGTGAGAGTAGCTCCCAGTCGTTCCGGTTACGGCTTCGCGGGATGGCACGGTTCAGGCGTGGTCTCCTCACGGATTCTGGGTGCGGGGCGTCTTTCCCGTCTTGGTGCTTGTGAGTCAGGGATAATCTTCCTGCCCACGATGCCCTGCTGATAATCACAGGAGAAGGTGGATGTAGATCTCTATGGCTTAGAGACAAGGGGCTTCAGTCGGCAGGGCATTAGTGAATCCCAACCGGCTAGAAGGCTTCCCTTGTACAATAGCACTAGTTAATCAATAAACTGAATTTCAGTTAACAAACTGAGATCAGTAAAACATAAAAGGTGATCAATCCAACATCACTCTCCATCCAACACCTGGAAAGGAATGGTATCATAAAGTGCAAGATTGCGGCCCATAGGTTTCCTACTAAAAATAGACAAATGGGTTAGTAGGCATAAACTCCGGTTCTGGTACCAAAAGTGTTCAAGTCAAAAACACACACACACAAATAATCAGTGCACATAAATAGAATAGAATGTTTACCACTTCTTTTCTATAACATATCTATCTACTCCTTATTCATCATTGAACATAGGATCTAGATCAAAACTAGGGTCAAACAAACCAGATCTCAATCACCTGCCATCAATAATACTCACTAATTGGGCTTTAACTGGCTGGGGGAGGGTGAGTCTGCAATGTTGTTCTAGCTAGGTTTCAGCGTCTTGTGTGAAAAACTTTTTCTCACTACGCCAATTATAGCCTTCACTTTCAAACAATGAAAGCCTGTCATTGGTTTATAGCAGTCGACACATCACAAGATGATGCTATAATTTTATGCATACTAGTACCGAACAATCACGCGCCAGTTACATCCTTATCACGTGCCGACATTCAAATCCTTCTCGTGCTCGGAAAGGAAGGGTTTCAAAGGGGCCGACCGTGGTTGTCACTTTCTTGTGATGGGTAAGTAGATCGGGGTTCAAAGAGATAATTGCCTTACTCGGCGTTCTTTAGATGGTGGGTGGCAATTAACGTGGCGGCAGGACAGAGAAATGAAAAGGAGAGAGGGTGGGGGGGGGGGGGGGGGGAGGGGAGAAGGGGGGGGGGGTGTAGATAAGAAATAAAGAAAGGGGGTCGCGCGGGACACTTACGTCACACTCTCTCTCTCTATCTCTGTCTCTCTCTCTAACTCTCTCTCTCTCTCTCTCTCTCTCTCTCTCTCTCTCTCTCTCTCCCTCTCTCTCTCTCTCTCTCTCTCTCTCTCTCTCTGTTTTAAATGTGCACATTTCTAAGTTGATGTAATGAATTTTAATGATAATAAGTACATTTTAAGTACATTTTCAAATAAGTACATTTTAATGATGAGTATACAAAAGAACATGCATCGTAGGTGTTTCAACTTTCGTAGGCTTTTTTTTTCGTTCTCTTTTTTGACTTCGGTTAACCAGACTCCTGTTCTGTCCCTTCTGTTCCCGTATTAGCATTTCATTTGTTACAACAGAATATATTTGATATAATAAAAAGGCAAGTGTCTGTCTGTGTGTCTGTCTGAAACACAAAACGGGCCTTATAACTCCGCCGTTTTTCGACCGAATCGCTTCAAATTTGCTGGCAGGCTTGCTGTGGTCGGGGCAAAGCCTGGCAGGAAATTGGAAGAGAATCGGGAGAGCGCGTCACTCTCAGAGCAGCGCCAACATGAAACGGGGCTTTATAACTCCGCCGTTTCTTAACCGAATCGCTTCAAATTTGCTGTACTCAGCGTTACCAGTACTTGGCGTTACCGTTACTAGGCCCGGCGTTGCGCTAGTATTTACAAAAAACAAAACACTTCAAGTCAAAGTATTCATCTTTGTTATGTTCATTGTGTAGAATAATGACTTCTTTTCCCACTGTCTCCGTCTGTCTGTCTGTCTGTCTGTCTGTCTCAAAGGCTGCTTCACAATCTGTCTCTCTGTCGTTGTCTTTCTGTCTCTTACTCTGTCTCTGTCTCTCTCTCTCTCTCTCTCTCTCTCTCTCTCTCTCTCTCTCTCTCTCTCTCTCTCTCTCTCTCTCTCTCTCTCTCTCTCTCTCTCTCTCTCTCTCTCTCTCTCTCTCTCTCTGTCTCTCTGTCTCTCTCTCTCTCTCTCTCTCTGTCTCTCTCTCGCTCTCTCTCTCTCTCTCTCTCTCTCTCTCTCTCTCTCTCTCTCTCTCTCTCTCTCTCTCTCTCTCTCTCTGTGTGTGCTGTGCCACAGGTTATGCCGGACCAATATTAATACACCTGGTCCTCTGATTATTAACTTGGTGATCATTGTTTACATGTCATTCGGAAATTAGATTGACGAATTTGATTAAGGATTGTTCTCATTTGTCTCTGTATATACATTTTTTGACTGTGTAATTTCACATATCTCTATTGACAATCTTTGTATCTACTTGTCTACTACATTTAGTATCTCATATTATACAATATTCTCTTGTTGTGTATTTGTGCGTGCCTTATTTCCACGACTTGTTATGCTTATCACGTGTGATAACTGGCCGTCTGCAGATGGCCTTAGAGTGGGTTTACTCAATATAAACCATCTACTGAATAAGTTTAGTGATGTATCAGATATTTTATGCAATTCCGGTAAACAATTTCATATATTGGGATTTGCGGAAACAAGATTATCTGAACAAATTTCTGACAATGAATTGTCTTTACCTGGCTATCATTTAATTCGTAAAGATCCATCTAAATACAGAGAAACTGGTCTAATTGTCTATGTTCATCAGAGTTTGCGTTTTAAGGAAGTTTCATCCCTCCATAATCATAACATCGAATCCATATGGATTGAATTACAATTAAAACATTCTAAACCGATTTTTATAAGCTTTATCTATAGAAATCCTGCTGAACGCTCTCATTGGATAGACAGATTTACGTTAATGATGGAAGAAGCGTCGTCTTTTTCTCATGAAACACTTCTTTTGGGTGATTTTAATATAGATTTGCTAAAACCACACAAGTCTTGGTTACAAACTTATGAATCCTTTAATCTCTCGCAACTAATTGACAAACCCACAAGAATCACTGCTACATCGAAAACACTTATCGATCACATTTACACCACTTCAGTCAATACCATAATAGAAACATGCTCACCCTCGTATGGCTGTAGTGATCACTTTCCTGTCTGCTTTACATGGTCAAAGCGCGGTGTTAAAATTCCTAGGAATTCTCATAGGCTAATAACTCGTAGATCCTTTACTCATTTTGACATAGACTCTTTTCTTCTTGAACTAGCAAATTCTCCTTGGTTACTTTCTGTTTATCAGTTCAATGATCCAGATGAAGCTTTTGAAATCTGGTACCATAGTTTCCTTAATATTTATGACAAACACGCTCCTTTTAAAACAGTACGTATCAGAAATAACCCTAAAAAACTTGGATATCAAAGGACATAGACGCTGCCATTAATGAAAGAGAGAGGCTTTTGATGTCAGGGAATGACTATGATTTAAAAAAACAAAGAAACTTAGTTAATTCTTTAAAACGATCTGCACAAAGAGCTTACTTTAAAAATCTTATTTCTTCTAGATCAGATAGCAAATCCATTTGGAAAGCAATAAATTTATTAACCAATAAAAATGTAAATGCCAGCATCTCATCCCCAAAAGACATATCTACCGAAGACATGAATGTACACTTTTGTAACATTGCAAATTCAATTATAACGTCAGATAGATCGTCCGAAAACAATTTAGATATTCTGCACAATTTTTGTGAATCCAAGCATGTTAATGATTGCCCTAACATTCCGTTTTTGAGTGTACATGAAGTTTTCAATTATCTTAATCACTTAAAACAGACCAATACTCGAGGCGTTGATGGAATTGATTCTAAAATATTGAAATTGTCAGCTCCTGCAATAACTGAAACTTTGACCTATGTTTACAATTTATGTATTGCTAAAAATCGTTTTCCTAAAGCATTTAAAGTAGCCAAAATTATACCTATCCACAAATCGGGTGACTATGAAGATCCTTCTAATTACAGGCCCATTTCTATTCTGTCGG
>CM065694.1:6114414-6136914 GCA_017654935.2 Phymorhynchus buccinoides
GCCCGGACAGCTTGATGCCCCCGACCAGGGACTCCACCAGGTCCGTGTACTTCTCCGCGCCGGGGTACATCCTCTGGACATCGTCCACCTCTGCCGCCCAGGGGATGGGAGACATGGGGGGCACCTGGTTGTCATGGAGATCGGGTTCGATGCCGGCGTGGATGGGAGACAGACGGCCGCAGCTGCTGGCGTTGCTGGCGTTGGAACAGGTGCGGGGCCGGAAATCCCCGAAGGCCAAGGGGTCTAGGTAGTCTTCGCTGCCCAGAGGACTCCCTCCGTTTTCCATGGCCGCTCTCAGGGCTTCCACCTTCTTCTTGACGCGGCCTCGCCTCTTCTCGTAGCTCTTGGTCTCCATGCTGCCGGCTCGGCGGCGCGGGGCCTTGCCGGGTTTGGCGTCGGGGTTGATGACCCACCAGGAGCTTTTGCCCGTGCCCTCGTTCTGTATGCGCATGAAGCGGCTGTGCAGGGACAGGTTGTGCCGGATGGAGTTCTGCACACACATCAACGTCATCATCATCATCATCATCTTCATCATCATGGTCAAATTGGTTGGAAAATGGTACTGGAGCAGTAAGGTCTCCAGCCATGAGGCCCAGGACTTTTTTTCCAGACTATAACTATAAGGCGATACTTTTTCCCCCCAGACTGAGACACATGCATGACTAGTAAATTAAAGATAGTAAGAACAATATAAAAACTAAATTTGAATTTTGTGTACAATGTGAAAATAGGGTTTTACACCCTATTCGGCCTTTCGGCCATGTGGGGGCATTTGTAATAAAGATGGTGGCAATACTGGGGGCAATACCCGGAGGCAGTGCTTAACCAGTAAAGTCCCAATCTTTTTTTAAAATACAGATATGTGTAGCAGTAACCAAGCCTCGGATAAACCTCATCGGCTATGGTACTGCCACAATAGTGAGAAGGTTGAGTGTGTACAATTTGGAGGGTGCGCCTTATATTAATGTGTGACTTGTAGTCTGAAAAATACAGTAGTCCTATTAACAGTGAAAATATCATATTGTATTCTCCCCTGTCAGAACAAGTGAACTATCAAAACTGGACACTGACAGACTTTGTTCTATTGTTTTAACCCTTTCACCGCCAGCCATATTTCAGCAAACAATTTCCATTAAATTTACCTGGGTAGAGAACAAAAACCATCTGCAGTATTGGGGATTATTCTGTGACATATATGACATAAGGTCTATCCTTACTTCTCAAAACTAAGACAATAGGGTCTTTGGACAATAGACCCCAGTTTGATGACTTTTAGTGGCATGGGTGTTAAATCACTGTGGTGCTAAAATGCGACTTTGGCGGTGAAAGGGTTAAGCAAGAGCCAGAACATTTTGTCCCATCGATTTGTATGATTCGTTTGTTCTATCACTTTTCCATCCTTGTTTCCACATTGCTGTATAAAGTAGGCCTGCTGTAAACAAAATAAGTGTATTAGCACCAAGTACCGTATTTCACGGACTACAAGGCGCACCTGATTATAAGGCGCACCCCCCAAATTTTATATTCAGATTTTGTTATTATAGTTTCTTACTACAGTGGAATCCGCTTAATCGGACACTTTTGGGACCAGGAAAAATAATAGCCGATAAAGCGAATCGGCCGATAAAACGAACATCGAGACACTGTATCAGTGTATGATGCAATTATGCAAGTCAAAAGCAATGACGTCAAAATTAAATGTTGTAGTTCAAATTCAAATTCTGTCCCTTTTTGTGATGTGTGTGTGTGTGTGTGTGTGTGTGTGTGTGTGTGTGTGTGTGTGTGTGTGTGTGTGTGTGTGTGTGTGTGTGTGTGTTTTAATCCTACAACTTGACAGAAGCACGAGTAAAAGACAATGATTTTGTTTTCTTGAGTGATTTTAACGCCATGCATGCAGGGTCTTTCAATTGACAACAGCTCACCTTCCAACTTCACACTCAACCATGCAAACGTCAAAAGCGTGTTGTCAGTTTGTCTGCCTCTGTTGTTCTCCCTCTCAAAAAAAAAGGGGGGGGGGGGGGGGGGGGGGGGGGTAAAGAGGAAAAATTAGAGAGAAAAAGTGGCCAATAAAGCGAAATTGAAGATTTCAGCTTTGGCTGTAAAAAACGAACAAAATAACACATGCTTAAGAAGAAAAAATTCCGTTCCAGATGAAATTGGCTGATTAAGCGGCTTTGGCCGATTATCCGATGGCCAATTAAACGGATTCCACTGTATTTTATCAGTCACTTTATAAGGCGCAGGGGTCTCAGTCTAGGAAAAAAATATCGCCTTATATATAAAATATGGTACATTTATTACGAACTCTACAAAATTTAGAAACGAGAAATATCCTCTGAAGTCGGAGTGTGGCTGCACACGTGGCGGGGTAATCAAAAACGGTCACACACGTAATGTTCTCGTCCATCCAAAAACACAATTCACATCACCCCGTCTCGGCTCCTTTCAGTTCATGCCTTTTGTTAACACTCATCACCAGCATAAACCAATTTAAAGTGTTTTATTCAGTAGGCTTACATTATTGCATGTGGTCTAATACCACTTGTAAGGTCTTTCTCCATCCCTAACCACAATCAATGAAAAGAATATTTGCCTCTGTTAACCCTTTCACCGCCGATGTCACATTTTTGCACCACAATGATTTAAGTTAAATTTTAACACCCATGTTATTAAAAGCCTTGAAATCAAGGTCTGATATCCAATAATCTTGTGTTCTTAACTTTGAGCGGTAAGGATAAGCCCTATTCTAAACATGTCACAGATAAATCCCCAATATTGCAAATGAATTGTTTTTTGGTACCCTTGAAAGTTGAATGGAAAATTGTGGTTCAAAAATGGCTGGCAGCGAAAGGGTTAAAGGAAATGACTTGAAACAAATGGTTTTCTGTGGAAAACTGAAAGGAGCCAGAATGTGGGGAATTCATGTGCTGTGACAAGCACATAGCAGGGTACTTGATTCAATGAATGTCTTTACTCTTCTAGCACCATACATTCGCCCAGTACATCACTCTGCACTCCCACCAAATGCAAAGACATTCACTGTCAAGTACCCTGCCATGTGTTTGTCTATTTTTGTTAGAACTTATGTCAGTAATTATGTCATGTAATGGAACCTCCCTTATATTATACCCCCCCCCCCCCCCCCCCCCCTTATAAGACTTCCTTACATTTAAGACCTACTTATCTGAGACATTGCCCTTCTTTGCAAGCATACAAATTACCTCCCTTTATACCCCCCCCCCCCCCACATAAGACCTTATTTTGGATGATTTTTCGAGGCCTTATAAGGGAGGTTCCACTGTATACAGCCGCCTCGGTAAAGGTCAAGATGTGCCCCCCCCCCCCCCTACATTTCTCTGTTAATTGTATTTTTCCGTGTTTGCCTTTCTTACCATACATAAAGCTGTATTTTAGGAACATTTTTAGCTAATAACCTTTTTTGAATACTAACCCTATCCCTAACCCTAACCCTAACCCCCACCCTATAAGACGGAAAAACGCAACGAACCACAACTGTGACAAATCGCGGTGTACTGCAGTACATAGTGGGGGGTAGGGTTAGGTTTTAGGGCTAGGGTTAGGGTTAGTTAGTATTCCAAAAAGGTTATTAGCTGAAAATGTTCCTAAAATACAGCTTTATGTATGGTAAGAAAGGCAAAAACGTAAAAATATAATTAACCGAGGGGGGGGGGGGGGGGGGGCACATCTTTACCTTTACCACAGCCTCTAGTCAACCCCCTTTTCTTCTTCAGTCCTATGAATACTTTTTGGCTCACTCATGTTAACAAAGTGAGTCTATAGTATGATAGTTGTTCGGTTGTGTGTGTGTGTGTGTGTGTGTGTGTGTGTGTGTGTGTGTGTGTGTGTGTGTGTGTGTGTGTGTGTGTGTGTGTGTGTGTGTGTGTGTGTGTGTGTATGTGTGTTTGTGTGTGTTGCATCCATGGTCTAATCTCCAAACTTTAACGTTGGCATTTTCTTGGGAAATAGAAGGCGTACATTGTTCAAACTTTCAATACACATAGATGTTTATGCAAGCTTTCAAACAATAATGATTTGAATAATTAAATACTTAAAACAACACTGTAAACAGATAACATTTTAGATTAGCGATAGTTTCATTTGTACTTCAAACACCCCCATCACGTTTACGACCCTCCATCTGAAAGTCATTATTTGTTGGCAATCTTGTACTTTAAACACCCCCATCACGTTTACGACCCTCCATCTCAAAGTCATTATTTGTTGGCAATCTTGTACTTTAAACACCCCCATCACGTTTACGACCCTCCATCTCAAAGTCATTATTTGTTGGCAATCTTGTACTTTAAACACCCCCATCACGTTTACGACCCTCAATCTTAAAGTCATTATTTGTTGGCAATCTTGTACTTTAAACACCCCCATCAAGTTTACGACCCTCCATCTCAAAGTCATTATTTGTTGGCAATCTTGTACTTTAAACACCCCCATCACATTTACGACCCTCAATCTCAAAGTCATTATTTGTTGGCAATCTTGTACTTTAAACACCCCCATCACGTTTATGACCCTCCATCTCAAAGTCATTATTTGTTGGCAATCTTGTACTTACCCCCCCCCCCCCCCCCCCCCCCCCCCCACCCCCCCCCCCCCCCCCCCCCCCTCACGATTACTATCAATCTCAAAGTCATTATTTGTTGGCAATTTTGTACTTTAAAAAAAAAACACCATCATGTTTACGACCCTCAATCTCAAAGTCATTATTCATTGGCATCTTGTACTTTTTTAAACAACCCCCCCCCCCCCCCCCCTCATGTCTACGACCCTCAACCTCAAAGTCATTTTTTTGGCAATCCTGTACTTAAACACCCCACCCACCCCTCATGCTTATGACCCTCAGTCTCAAAGTCATTATTTGTTGGCAATCTTGTAGTTAAACACCCCCCTCCCCTGAGTGAGCCTAGAAGGCTTTGCCTCTTGTTAAATGCTTTGTTTCATGGCACAATATTTTGAAGTTTACCTAACTGGAGCCAGCTGTATCTCCTACCTTCACATCCCCTCTAGCCCCCCCCTCCCCACCCCCCCTCTCATCAAAAGAATAATATATATTCGTATTGTATACGAATATATTTCATTTGCTGTAGTGTTGCATAGCGTCCAGCCTTGTGGACAAGGGCTTTCATAATATTATACTGTACAGTGGAACCTCCCTTATAAGACCTCCCTTATAAGACCTGCTTCTCTGACACATTGCCCTTCTTTGTAAGTATTAAAATTACCTCCCTTATATAAGACCCCTCCCTTATAAGACCTCAGTTTGGATGATTTGTGAAGGTCTTATAAGGGAGGTTCTACTGTATAACGATTACCCAAGACAAGAACAAAATAATCTTTCAAATTCTGACAGCTGAAAGTTTTGGATATTGATTGGTGTTTAACAAAATAAACAAAGAAAATTGAGTGCACACACCCACTCTAATATCCTTATATCATATCTGACCCACCTGCAAGTGCATGGGCACACGTACACACACTCTCTCATTCACTAACACACACACACACACACACACACACACACACACACACACGGGTGCAACTACACAACATGAAAAGAACTTGAAAGGTCGGGGTCTGTGGGGTAATGTCCCCTTGCAACTGGAGCAAACATTGATTTATGAAGGTATTTTAGTTTGCTTTTTCCACAATTTATACAAATGCTTATTTTAAAGTGTTCACTACTTTATAGACTTAAGCTAAATGCTTTTAAAACTAAATTCACAAAAACTCTTCAATGTATATGCGGTGCTATTGATAATTGTACAACAACACACATTCTATATTATTGCCCTTATTTTGAATCGGCCCTTTCAGAATTCAGAAAAGATGAATCCAAATGTATATTCCAAGATGCCGTATCTCTTTTGAATTTTGTACAAACTTTAATGTTAAGTCCACTTGGCTCGTTTCTATGATTGCTGTTGGGTTTTTGTTTATAGAATGTTTGCAGTTTGATTTTATAATAGTTCAGTTCTGGAGTTTTTATTTTATTTTATTATTATTATTATGTTTTTTAACTGTTTTAACTAAGCATATATCTCCTAATGTTACATATAAATATGCACTTTAAGCACACACAGATACACATGCACATACCCACGCGCACTCACACACACACTTTCATGTCTAATATCACTTTTAAGTGAAAAGACGTTAAATTAAAGAACAACAACAACACACACACGCACACACACACACAGATACACCATTATTATTTTCTTTATATCATGTACTTTATCAATACACATGAAACATAACATACAATGACACACTTCTTCCTGCCCCAACCCCACCCACACCCTTCTCCCTCAACCCACCCACACAAACACAAATTTGACTAGCATAGTGTCTCAAGTAACATATGGCCCTTTTAAGACTATTAAGTCTAGCCCATCAAAACACTGATACAGAGCCAAAAGCTTATTTAAGGATTATTATGACGTGTATCCCTAGAGGGGCCTCTTAACTCACTAATAATCATGTCACTTGGCCAACATCCACAGTTTCTGGACATGTGAACTATGGCTTTATCTAACCACTATGTGACTTGAATACACCTGGATTCTTTACAAAATTATCAGGGCTGGCATTGAAGGGGCTTGTAACTGTAACTGTGTAAGCTCTGGGCCGCAATGCATAAGCAGCAGCAGTAACTAGTAGTACTAGTAGTACTAGTGGAATAGGCCTAGAAGTGGGCCTTTGTGGAGCTTTTACGGCCTTTCTCGATTTATTCTTTTTCTTCCGATTGGGGATGTTTATCCTGCCCCAAGTCCTCGCTTAGACTGCTATTGGTGCACAGGAGGATGCATGCTTTGTGAGTTCATGTCATCCATTCCACCGGCACACACGGCCTACTTGTACCGAATAGTGGAAGATTGATCCATTTATATGTTTCACGATGATTGCGCAAACATCTATAGGTTAAACTAATCTTAATTAATTTATTCATTTTCTTTCTTTAAAAGAATTGCATGCACTTATCATATTAGCATCTCGGTCCAGAAGATTTTTTTTTAAAGTGTTAATATTAGGTGCATTATTTGATGTTAGTTTAAGTTAGTAAGAAAATTATTCCAATGTTGAATTCCAATGTTAGAGAAGAAAAAGTTGTATGGGCAGCATGGACATGTTTTTGTCAAAGAAAAGGAATAAGTCTTGTAATGCTCAATCTAGCAGATTTGATGCCCCAATTATAAAATGGATTAATTAAAGAATATGCATGGTCAACCCAGTGTTACAGTTGAAAGATTCCTAATAATATACCGGCAGTAATAATTATAACTAGCGCAACGCCGGGTACCGGTAACGCCTAGTAACGGTAACGCCTAGATGTGTATAGTGTTGAACGTCCATTTGGCGTCGGCGCAAATGTAAATTCGCTCATATCGCGCGCGCTTATGAACGGATGCTGTTGAAATTTTGCACCAAGATAGTGACTATCCCTGGTCATGCCCGTTCCAAATTTCGAATCAATGTCGGATCTGGTTATGCCGCGGTTTGTGAAAAGGTTAAGCGGCGTATATCGCGCACGTTTCTGAACCTTTTCGCTGCCCCACGACTTATAGATACGTCCTCTATAGCACTTCAGTACTTGCCACCGACGTATATATACGTCGCCGCTAAGCAGCGATATTGCCGTGTTCAAAAATCGCGCGGCAAGCCAGCGGCGCATGCGCAAGTAGTAGGCAGCACTGAAGGGGTTAATTGATTCGCTTGGCACACGGATCGTCACTGTCCCCGGTCACCACCTTCCAAATTCGAAGGCAATCCGTCCAGAAATACCGGAGATACGGATGCCGAAAGGCCGGTGGATACGCGTTTCGCGCATTTGCCAAACCGCGCAAATGACACGGCCGCCTCAGTTGCCACATCACCCCGTTAGGGCTCATAGCAAAATTGAAGCGATTCGGTCGAAAAACGGCGGAGTTATAAGGCCCGTTTTGTGTTTCAGACAGACACACAGACACACTTGCCTTTTTATTATATATGATGGCAAGCAGACAAGCCAAGGCTTATGGTCTGGGACTGATACGGTCACCTATGAATTTCTAAGCAGATAGGGTTTTACCAACAGTCCCAAACTTTCACATTGACTTTGCTCTATGTATACAAGCCCCAACTTTCTTTTGTGGTCCTTTTAACCCTTTCACCGCCAGCCATATTTCAGCCAAAAATGTCCATTAAATTTACCTGGGTAGAGAACAAAATCCATCTGCAGTATTGGGGATTCTTCTGTGGCATACATAAAATAAGGTCTATCCTTACTTCCCAAAACTAAGACACTTTGGATAACAGACCCCAATCTGATGCCTTTTAGTGACATAGGTGTTAAATCACTGTGGTGCTAAAATGCGACATTGGCGGTGAAAGGGTTAGGGGCCAGCCACATGTCCACTAAAATCATACCACTGCACAATACGATCATGTGGTCTCCAAGAACACATGTGATCATGTCATCGAATCGTATCGTACAGTCGTACGATTTTAGCTATGCTTGGCTGGCCCTTTAGGTCAGTTATAGTAAAAAAGGACTGACAGAGGTCGTCTACCTTAGAACTTAGACAACATTTTTATACAACTCACTGAATCATTGTGAATGGGGAGAGGAGGGGGGGGGGGGGGGGAGAGTAGGGGGGGGGGGGAGAAAAAAGAAAGAGGAAGGCTAGGGAAAAGAGTGGGTGAGGGAAGGGTGGGAAATAATTGTTATGTAGATTACATGTACTAGATATAGAAGAAAAGAGGTCAGTGTAGAAAAAAAATAGATTAAGCTTGATCAAAATCAATTCAGGTTATAAACGTTTAATATCTTTGTAGGTCATGAGTGGTTTAATTAGATAATAACCCTGTTAATGTGCTGGCACGCCTATCTCAGTATCTGTGCCTTTTAATCACTATCAAATATCATATCAGGATCAATACAAGCATAAACTTTGGGCATTGTGGTACAATCTTGCTGCTACAGTGACTGTCACACTTACATGTACACATGTATGGTGTATGCACACACAGTGAACACACCCACCCACACCCACACACACACATCCAAGTCCTCACTATATGTGTGTGCATACATGTGTGTGAGAGAGAGAGAGAGAGAGAGAGAGAGAGAGAGAGAGAGAGAGAGAGAGAGAGATATGGAGAGAGAGAGAGAGAGAGAGAGAGAGAGAGAGAGAGAGAGAGAGAGAGAGAGAGAGAGAGAGAGAGAGAGAGAGAGAGAGAGAGAGAGAGAGAGAGAGAGAGAGAGAGATTTTAAATTTATAGCCCCGTCGACAACAAAGGCCATTTCAGGGCTGTCACCACGTGTGAGAGAGAGAGAGAGAGAGAGAGAGAGAGAGAGAGAGAGAGAGAGAGAGAGAGAGAGAGAGAGAGAGAGAGAGAGAGAGAGAGAGCAGCGGGATTGGAGCATTATGCCTTTATGGACATAGAAAATCCCCAGCGATGTTTAACTCACTAGAGGAAGAAACTGGAAGGGGGGGTTCCCATACATGTAAATTTCTATTGTTTGTATAGTACTAGTGCATGGGAAAAAAACAGACATGAAATTTTGGCACAAATTGAGATTTTGTTTTCAAAAGACGGAGCAAAGATTCCTAGTAAATTTATACACAGAAAACAGAATTAACTTAACTTGTCTACGGTAGTTTTGATTTTATAAACATTTGAATTTTTATTTAATTTCACTTTCAAAATAGATCATTTGCAGAAATCGGACATAGAACTTAATAACAGAAGACAGAATAATGTCTCTTTATGGTTTCTATTGACTTGATTTAAAACAAAAATAAAGAAAGAAATCATTTATAATTGTCTTTAGTGTTGTGGATACCGTTGGTAAAACATAAAAATAGGTATATAAACAGAAAATTGGTGTTTGGTGGGGTTGTTGGCTATTTTTTGGCTTTGGCCCAAAAACATTCTGAGCGACTTATGTCTGCTTTTCCTATGCACCAGCACATGTATACATACATGTATGCTCAGTCAGACATCACAGTGAGTTGCATCACACTTTGTGTGCAACGAGAATGCACTTGATGGACTCAATCGAAGAAGGCAGTTCTAACTTGCAACTACAGTGGAACCTCCCTTATAAGACCTTCAAAAATAATCCAAAATGAGGTCTCATAAGGGAGAGTCTTATAAGGGAGGTAATGTTAAACACTTACAAAGAAGGGCAATGTCTCAGAGAAGCAGGTCTTATGTGGGAGGGAGTCTTATAATGGGAGGTCTTATAAGGGAGGTAATGTTAACCCCTTGACTGCCACCAACGTATTACGTACTGACCTGATGACATCACTGATGACATCACTGATGATGTCATCAGATGAAGAGGAATAACCCTGATATGCTGGCCTTTGCTCTAACATAATCAAGAGAGTACTATCCCCAGACCATTTTCTCAGATTGGCTCTATCAGTTGTCTTTTTCATGTCATGATTTGCCCAATGCATTTTTCTTTCTTTTTCTCTGGCAGTCAAGGGGTTAATACTTAAACAAAGAAGGGCAATGTCTCAGAGAAGCAGGTCTTATGTGGGAGGGAGTCTTATAATGGGAGGTCTTATAAGGGAGGTAATGTTAATACTTACAAAGAAGGGCAATGTCTCAGAGAAGTAGGTCTTATGTGGGAGGGAGTCTTATAATGGGAGGTCTTATAAGGGAGGTAATGTTAATACTTACAAAGAAGGGCAATGTCTCAGAGAAGCAGGTCTTATGTGGGAGGGAGTCTTATAATGGGAGGTCTTATAAGGGAGGTAATGTTAACCCCTTGACTGCCACCAACGTATTACGTACTGACCTGATGACATCACTGATGATGTCATCAGATGAAGAGGAATAACCCTGATATGCTGGCCTTTGCTCTAACATAATCAAGAGAGTACTATCCCCAGACCATTTTCTCAGATTGGCTCTATCAGTTGTCTTTTTCATGTCATGAATTTTTCTTTCTTTTTCTCTGGCAGTCAAGGGGTTAATACTTAAACAAAGAAGAGCAATGTCTCAGAGAAGCAGGTCTTATGTGGGAGGGAGTCTTATAATGGGAGGTCTTATAAGGGAGGTAATGTTAATACTTACAAAGAAGGGCAATGTCTCCGAGAAGCAGGTCTTATGTGGGAGTGAGTCTTATAATGGGAGGTCTAATACTTACAAAGAAGGGCAATGAGGTCTTATGTGGGAGGGAGTCTTATAATGGGAGGTCTTATAAGGGAGGTAATGTTAATACTTACAAAGAAGGGCAATGTCTCCGAGAAGCAGGTCTTATGTGGGAGGGAGTCTTATAATGGGAGGTCTTATAAGGGAGGCCCCACTGTAACAGTTCTTGCTTCTGAGTCTTGAGAGTGCAGGCTGCTCTTCAAACAAGGATCCTCTCCACCTCATGCTGTTAGCTTCTCGTTAAACAATTACACTAATACTAAGTAGTACTACACATTCACATCCGGATCAAATAAATGATGTGTGGTTCATAAGCCTACATTACATAAAGTAATAATACTTGACACAAGAGTCTACAGTGTTACAGTTCAACACTACTGAGATGTGCAACTTAAGTAAACTTAGGTAAACTAAACTAAAAGGGAGTGCTTTAAAGACCCACCAGATCACGTGTCAAAATCACGTGTTTTTCCTCTTATAGCTGGTAAGAAATCTTGTTTTGACTAGGTTTGACTCCCATACAAATGCCCCCCAAATTCAAAATCAAATCATTTCTTATGTCCTCAAGTACAGGATAATTTTCGTGCAGCACGTCACATAGATATATATAAAAGAAACAACACAAATTGATAGCGACAAAATAAACAGCATTAAATTATAATTTTTTTTAAAAACACTCCCATGCCAAATCTCTTATATAAATTTAATATATCAAACTATGTCTATTCCCCATAGATATATGACAGTTCTAACATTTATTGCCTCACTACGGATCTGAACACAACTTCATTTATCACCCGCCTACCCCCTTCACTCACAACGTTAAACGCAGTGAAATAATCCTTCAGAAATATAAAACTTTACGTAATATAATAGACATCACACAAGCCACCCCCCCCCCCTCCCCGCCAAACCCCCCCCCCAACCACTACACTGTGACCAACACATATGATTACATTACATATAGGTTAAAAAGAATACACACATCTGTAAGATCATCATAAAACAAAAATACTGTAGCTAAATGTAAAGTGATTTAAGTGAAAAACATGTTTGAATAAAATTTCCAAACAATAAATTAAGAAGCACTTTAGCACATGCGCCCTAAATTCTCTCACACACACATGCACAACAACAACAACGCACAAGCAAACACACGCTCACACACATACACACGCGCACACGCGTAAAACAGAAAAACAGGACTAAACACAATGAAATACACCCCCCCTCTCCCACCCACAGCACATGAGCACACAAATGAAATATTATTTTAAAGAGCAGCCTCAATTTGAAGTTCTGGGCATTAATTTGTATGTGGGTCACAGCCATCCAGAAAAAAACCAAGGGACTGAATTGTGGGTCAGTGTGTCTTTATGGTAATTACCTCCCTCTTGATCTTACATTTTGCTTAAAAACATTAATAACTTGTATTTTGGTCTTTGGTACTACTACTACTACTTTACACTCAGAGGCGTCTCTGTGAAATTTGGGTTGCTCCCACCCGGAGAGCGTACCACAGCCAGAGGCGTGCCACCCTTTTTAAAAAATGTTTTATTTGCATGCGATTTTAGTGTGACTCATGAGGAAGGACAGGGGGGAGGGGTGGTGGTGGCTGTAAATTTTGACCAAATGACAACTTTTTCGTTGCCACTGGGTTTAACGTGTGCTAAATGTATGGGCACATGGGACCTCGGTTTATCGTCTTACCCAAAAGACTCCACGTACGTTCAGACCATAAAGCCTAGTGCAGAGTGAGAAGAAAAATCCCCTGTACCCAGGTTCAAACTCGAGTTTATTGTATACGAGGCGAATGCGTTACCTCTGTGCCACTCTACACTCTGTATTGTATTGCAAAAAAATAATATATAACTTGTATAACTTGTAAGGAAGAAAGAGTGTCTACAACAGTACAAGAGAAAACAATTCTTTATTGAGAAATCTACAACTTACTTAAATACTATGGAAAGATTACAGTAATACACACTATTAAAAAAACCCCATTCATTTCACGTCAAATCCTACAATAGTACAAAGTATTAAATCTGTCAAATTCGTTGCCTTTATGATTTAGGCCGGGTTTCTTAGCTACACTTTACCCACTGGATGTTCTGGGACAGCTCTTTAGTGTCATAAAACTGAAAATGGATCATCAGAAACCCAGCTGGTACGTACAATAACGGATTTCCCGTACCAGTACCCAGCTTTACTAGAATTCCCAGATTGCTTTCAGTGCATAGCAATCTCACACCGTGAACTGAAAGGCTGTATCTATTGCTAAACTAAAGCATAGACCTGTGACATAGCTAAAATAGTCAGGGTAAAAAGGAATCCAAAAATCTAACCAAGCTGGATAGAAAGAAGGGACCTTTTTTTTTTTTAAACAGAAAGAAGTGACCTGTAGGTCAGTCACCAAGTAAGAAGAAAGAAAGCACTGGAGGGAGGAGGGGTGATCTTGGCGACCTGCCACTGACCATTAGCTCAGCTGAGGTGAAATTCTTGACCCCCTACTGACCACAAGAGCCACTAGGGCATGCATGAGTGCTTTGCATTATGACCCCAGCCTAGCTCAGTAGCTGAGGCAGAGCTTGCGCTGGGGCACATAGTCCCAAAGGTGGAAAGGTATCTTCACCTCATGATTTCTTTCTTACTTATGGGGCTCAAATTTGATTTTTGTTTAAAAAAACCCAGTTAAGTGTCCAGTATAAGCAATTTCCGCTTTCAGCACACAAAACTTAACTAGTTAACTGGCTTTTCTAATTCTAGTTAACTCTAGAGTTAAAGCTTATCAACCGATCCATAGGATCGGGTAACGATACTCCGACACATCTGACTCGGCAAGCGAAGCCTTAGAACTCCCTCGTACAATAGGGGGAAAAGAAGGGAAAACCCGCTTCTGTGGCCTGCAGCGGTTCAAACGCTGAGTGCGCGAGGCGCAACTCGTCTTTTATACTCCGGTTACGAGTTTAAGTGACCAGTATAAGCAATTTCCGCTTTCAGCACACACACAACGTCAGTTAACAGTTAATTGGAATAAAAAATGTCATTTAACAGTTAAGTGGCATTTCATCAAGAAAACCAACTCGTTAACTGGTTTTTGTAACACGAAATCCCATTGGATACTGCATATCAGTGATTTTCCCCCCAGAAATTCCTCCAAATATTTTTTTAGTAAAAATTGAAATGTAAATAACACCCAAATAGCTTCAATAAATAAACATTTAGCATCGTCCATGGATTTCTTCCGAGTTAGTGAATAGATTATATCCGTCGGGCTGAATTTGAATTCAGTGGAGAACTGATTGAACTCAAAAACGGATAACTCAAAAAAAAAAATTGGGGCCCCAGTATAATAATCTCTATGTTGAAAAGTCTTTTTTAGTTTTTAACTCAAAATAAAATGTTAGTCCCTTCAATTTTGACAAGTGATTTTTACTGTGCTGGTTTTTATTCTATTTTATTATTAATTTTTCTATACTAGTTTGTGATCAAAATATGTTGGCAGATAAGGGTCAGGTTCGATGACACTTGATGCGCGAATCATTAATGAAAACGCTGACCAATAGGGCATTTGCCACGTGAAGGCGACCTTGAATTTCACCGAGTTGAATTAGAAAGGTCAGCGTAACTCGGGCAGAATGAGCGCGGGTAAATTAGTAGTCTAGTATAGAGAATGAACACTTTTGGCAAATGTCCTATTACATTGCGTGTTACAAAACCTTCAGAAAATAATCTCAAAAAATAATCTCTGACGGAAAAGATGCTTAACAGTTTCTAGCCAACTTATATTTATAAATCATAAGCAATTTTCGCTTCCTGTAAAATAAAGTCAGTTAACTGTTAACTGGAATTTGAAAACTAGTTAACTGGTATGCTTTCAAATTTGAGCCCCATACTTTATTTCACATTTCCAAGGTAGTGTGTGTGTGTGTGTGTGTGTGTGTGTGTGTGTGTGTGTGTGTGTGTGTGTGTGTGTGTGTGTGTGTCAGGTTCGGCCTTTTCTCAAATGACCTTTATCATTGGTTGGTCAACCAATGATAAAATCCATTGTGGTTGCCTCAGGGGCCAACAGGAACACGAGAGCTGTGCAATTAATGAGTTTCTACAGTAATTCAAAATCATAGTTTATACTTACAGTTTAGTCTCTTTTTGAAGAATAACTTAAGACTCTCAAACGAGGGGGGCCTTTGCACCGGCTCTGGTGCTGCAGCCAAGGGGATGGGTTGGCCTTTGGAGACCTTCCTCAATGCCAGAGCCAAACTGTCCTCAAATCCCTTTGGCCGAGAGAGTGGGGATGTACCCAGGGCAAGGCATATCCACTATAAACAAATTCTAGCACAGCCCGCCAGAATAGCATCGGCCCCTTCTGCTATCTGGTGATAGTAGGAAACGACTGACTGGCATTATACATCAGCACATGATCTTTAAATCCAACAGTTTCACACACAGAAAAAATCTACGGAAATAAACTATGCTGACGTAAGCAATGTATGAATCCAAATTCTTATGAATAATATTAATAATAGTTACTGATACTGACTATATAGTATACATTCAAATGATGACAAGTGCTGTCTGCGAAAGTCTATTATTGATGTGTATATATAGCTCACATAGAGATTGGTATTAATTTGATGCTGAAACTGAAAGTAGGCCTCCTGCTTGAAACCGAATAACTGTTCCTCCTGAACTAATTGCACTACATGTATACATGTATCTATTTTTTTTAAATTCAGGCCTCCCAGGGACCCCCATTTGGGGGTCTATCTATGAAGCACTAAAATTCTACAGGACCCTCTAAAAGAATGTCTCAGGGATGCACTAGAATTTAGAAACATTCTTTTATTTAGAAACATTCTTTTATTTTTTAGCATTCGCGATGCCACTGGGACCCTCTATCCCGCCTCTAGGACCCTCTATACTGTAAGTGAAGGAGTCCCTGGGACCCCTTGTTTTGCAGGATGATTGGGATCCCTGTAAATATTTATTTCGGCAGTTAAGACAATAAAATCATGTTGTAGTCACTTGTACTTATTTTCTTTGACTTTGAGTACATAGTTGAGGACTGAACAAAAATCAATTTACAATAATGGTCTTGTAGTTCTGTAGCAAATTGTTCCTTCAAGTTCAATTTTTTTTACCACTTTCAACTTAGCTTATCTTTGTTCCTCAAACATAAGAGTAATAAGACTATAATTATACTAACAATGATTTTGATATCTCATGGATTAAAAAACAACAACCCTCAAACAGGTAAAGATGCAGATCCACACACCCTCCTCCATTTCTCTGTTCTTTCCGTTTGTTCAGTCTTGCCTTTATTTTACTGCAGATTGGGCACTTCAACCTCTATCATTTGCTATATATATTTAACATTAATTTTCATAAATCCACAGGGCTCCCAATCATCCTGCAAAACGAGGGGTGCCAGGGACTCCTTCACTTACAGTACAGAGGGTCCTAGAGGCGGGATAGAGGGTCCCAGTGGCATTGCGAATGCTAAAAAAGAATTTTTCTAGTGCATCCCTGGGACCCCCTACACATTCTTTTAGAGGGTCCTTTAGAATTTTAGTGCATCATAGACCCCCAAATGGGGGTCCCTGGGACTGGGAGCCCTGATCCATTTACACAATTAAAAATAATATGCATTCAAATTTCAATAATAGTACTAGTAGAACATAAAGGCAAGATGGAAAGAACGCAATGAACCAAGCACATGGATCTAGAGGTTTACTGTTACAACAGTATGGTTGATCACTGATGTTGTTTCACTCACAAGTTTGGGTAAAGATGCAGATCAACACCCCCTGATAATATAGCAGACGATAGATCTGTCACTTCTGTGCACAGTAAAAAAGGCAAGACTGAAAAAAAAACCCAGCAAAGAACCGAGCAATGGAAGAGGGTGTGTGGATAGCTGCATCTTTACCAAAACCCAGGCTGAAGTGAAAACCTGGGCAGGTGCAACTGCAAAGCATGGAAGGCGAGACGGCTCATTCATTCGACCAAAACCGTTGACCCAAATGATCGACCATTTTCCAAATTGGTCGACAAATTCTGATTTTTACCGGAGAGACCCGAGTGGTTGAACAAAAACTGGAATCGGGCACAAGAACAGTGCCAGAATCAAGTCTGTGGCGGGAAGTTTTCAAAGATGGATGCTGAGGGCCTTCTAACAAGTTTTTACTCAACCACTCATTAAAACTTGGAAAGACGCGATGAATAATTCATGGCAAGATTTTGATGCATCAGTTTTTCTCGTGCACAGTTTTGGTCGACCAATTTCGAAAATGTGGCATTTTGATGGACCATTCCGAAATTGGTCGATAGTTTTCGTCGAGAACGAGGCATTTTGGTCAACGATTTCGAAAATTAGGCATTTTGATCCACAAATTTCGAAAATGGTCGATCATTTTGGTCGACGGTTTTGTTCGAATGAATGAGCCGTCTCGCTTCCCATAGCAAAGGACCTCCGCGTGCATATCTGGGTTGGAAAGACAGGCGCACTCTGGACACTGCACTAACACAGTGGAACCTCCCTTGTAAGACCCCATATTATAAGACTCCCTCCCACTCAAGCAGTGATGTCCCGAGGCCCAGGTCATAGGCCACTGACCTATTAAAATTGAAAATGTCCTATTGTGTTCTCCCTTGTCTGATTAAATTTTTAACACTGGCACGCTTTTTTTTATATTGATTTCTGCAAAACCCAGGACATTGTTCTATTGAATTCTCTCATCTCGGGACAGTTTCTGAGTTTGTCCTATCACTTTTCGATCCTTGGTACATCACTGCTTAAGACCTACTTCTCTGAGATATTGCCCTTCTTTGTAAGTATTAAAACTATCTCCTTTATTAATATTATATAACATAAAAAGTCTGATTTACCACCTCCCTATGTTTAAACCTGAAGTAAAAACTTGTAATCTTCTCAAGTTTCATATAGAACTCCTTTTGTTTATGTGCATTTTGTTTGTGTGTATGGCTGGAGTGATTTGTGAGTTCTTTGAATAATTCAAAATCGTAGGGTATAGGTCAAGATGTGCCACACCCCCCCTACATTTCTCGGTTAATTCCATTTTTTCCGTTTTTGCCTTTCTTACCAAACATGAAGCTGTATTTTATGAACATTTTCAGCTAATTATCTTTCTTCAATAATTAATTGCAGTCATGATAAAGGCCATTATCTAATAGCCCCCCTCCCCCCCCCCCCCCCCCCCCCCCCCCCCCCCCCCCCCCCCCCCCCCCTATGTATTGCAGTACACCGCGGCATTTGTCAGTCGTGGTTCATTGCGCTTTTCCGTCTTATATGGGGGGGGGGGGGGGGGGGGGGGGGGGGGGGGGGGGGGGGGGGGGGGTTAGGGTTAGGGTTAGGGTTAGTATTCCAAAAAGGGATAATTAGCTCCAAAAGGTTAATTAGCTGAAAAGGTTAATAAAATACAGCTCTATGTTTGGTAAGAAAGGCAATAACGGAAAAATGGAATTAACCGAGAAATACAGGGGGGGTGGCACATCTTTACCTTTACCCAATCATTGCGATATGAATGAGTAAAAATATGCATTCGCTAATTAATACTAGTAATACTAATAGTGGAATGCAAAGACTGAAAAAAAAAAGACATCTGACTCTCTCTCAGCTCTCTCTCACACACACACACACACACATGTATACACACAGTGGGTGGTAACCTAGTCAAACAGAAGCAAGAATTTTGGGATGGCTAGGGAAGGGGGCGTGGAATGTTGAGGAAGAAGGTGGATGAAGAGTGGTGGAGAGAACAAGTGGGAAGGTAGGCAAATGCTGCATCAACTCAACTCAAGAGACCCAATCTATTCTTCTTCTTCGATCGCTCAGACTTCAACGGAATCTAGTCTTCAGAAAGTGTACACTTCATAGGTCTACTTTAGTCGATGCGTCGATCATCAACACCTTGAAACTCACCTTCCAACCTGCTGAACTGGTACTATCTCCCTTGTCTTTGAAATAGGGCACATTTTGAACCATCCAATCGTAAATCTGTGACAAAGTCAATCGCTTTTCAGGGGAACTCTGAATAGCTTTGGTGATCAAGTCAGCGTAAGATAAATTTCCCCATGCATTTCTCCTTGACCCACTCTTCTTTGCCGTCAGACCTAAAGGGTCGCCTTTTTCTTGCTTTATCTGCACTACATCAACAGCCTGATTCGAGTCTTCGGAAGCTGGGCTACCGTTCGGTGGCTCAATCTCACGGGGACGGAGAGGCCAAGTGTTAGACCGAGCTCTGAATTCTGACTGCGACTCGAAGTTGTGGTCGATGTCTGCTGCATCCATCTTGAGATCTTTGGCGAAAAAAAAAAATCGGTCAACAAAAAAGGCACTGGCGAAATAGACACTAAGCACTACTATGCAGTCATAAGAAGATCGTGAAGAAGTTTCAGCTTGTACACTTCGAAAAGAAACTATGCTTCTGCTCAGAATGAGTGCGTGATCACGGTGGAGCACTTCGTACAAACCACAGCCGAGCACTGAAATGACTGCCAACACTGTTGTGTGACGTGCTGCCGTGCGCGTGAGAAGCGAGTGACAGGTTTCTAGCCAGACTGCCTCGTCTGGCAATCTATACGGCCATTTTGCTCGCACTGTGCTAAAGCACCTGATGACGTCGGTGTTGTCACGGGTGATTTGCATAGATGTGTCATTGGCGAAAGTAAATGCGCATTGGACTTACTGCGCACCTTAGAACCAAAACTTCCGATCACATGGTGAGGCGCTGTCAGGGATGATGTTTTCCTTTTGGTATACAATCGATTTTTAGTTGTCTTGTCAGTTTTATTCAATCAAATTGAATCCAGTTATTCCTTCAAAAGGCGCACTTTAGCAATAGATAATTACCAATTCATAAATATTTATGAGACCGTACGCAAGAAAAAAAGAAACACACGCCTCCCATACACATGTGTACTTTGCTACATGCATACAGGTGACCTGACAAACACTTCTTTCAATCTTCAATAGTATTTGGCGTAGGAAGTTTTCAAGCCGGGGGGGGGGGGGGGGGGGGGGGGGGGGGGGGGGGGGGGGGGGGGGGGGGGGGGCATGATTTCTAGCCAGCAGGGGCGATGGGGAGGGGGTGGTAGGGACGGACCTAACTTACAAAACAGAGGCAATGCGTATATAAGTTTGCCGACCCAGCACCAGCGAAACTAGTCCCTATAAGAGCTTCGGCTATGTAGAAGTTTTAAAAACGTTCGTACGCTGTATACATAATTGTCCTACAGATTATCAGAAAACGAAATTAACTAGGGGAAGACGGGGTAAAAAGCGCATGGGCGGGTAAGAAGCCCACCCCAATTATCTCATGAAATAAAGAAAATTTCAGTCAAATTTGCCCATGAGACGAATGCTAGACATTAACGCTCGTCTCATGGGCAAAAAATGAGACTGAAATTGTATTCATTTCATGAGATAATTGGGGTGGGCTTCTTACCCGCCCATGCGCTTTTTACCCCGTCTTCCCCTATTAATAATCGTCAAAAAATAAAAACAGATAATTTTAATATATCTAATAATCATGTTATAGTTATGTACATACGAATCGTGTAGCTAGCGACCAGATTTTAAAGACATATTGTTCAGAATCATAAATTTCACAACCACAACATAATGACACCTTATTCGAAGACAATATCAGTGACATGCTGGTTTATTGAGCAAACAAAATATCAAATAGTACCATTACTTGCTTGATAAAAAAGCTTCTATTTTTTCCAAATGTGTCAAAGATGACACAGGACTGTTAAGGAAAACTCTTCTAAAATCATAGGCATTCTTCTAGAATCGAACTCATGAAAAAAGAATATTGGCATTAAGTGAAACATGTTTCTTGTATCTTTACATTGAAAGCATCATCTAGCAATCTCTCTCTCTCTCTCTCTCTCTCTCTCTCTCTCTCTCTCTCTCTCTCTCTCTCTCTCTCTCTCTCTCTCTCTCTCTCTCTCTCTCTCTCTCTCTCTCTCTCTCTCTCTCTCTCTCTCTCTCTCTCTCTCTCTCTCTCTCTCTCGTGCGCGCGTGCACGTGCGCGCAAAAAACCCACAATCTAAAGAATGCCTAAGGAGGCATGTATATGTTTGATGTATAACAAACTAAACAACAAAGTTTAAGAACGAAAATAGAGAAGGAAAATCTCTTTGACATCTTTAAGTGACACTCATAATTATAGTGTTTTTTTTATACCGTTTTAGAAAGAAAATCTCATATGCAAACAAGACATAAACAGCAACAACAAAACAACTTAAAACATCATATTGTTCCTTTTCAGGTATTAGTGTTAGAGTAGGAAAGATGGGAACTATAAACACCCTTTATGAACAATGATCCATGTTAAGAAGTATCTTACTTTCTTATGTTCTCTCCCCTGGCATATAGGGTAACCATGACAGCAATTAATGTGTTGTGAGTGGGCTGAGACTATTAACTCTTTCGTTTCCTTGTGTCCTTTCTGTTTTGTTTTGTTTTTTGTTTTTTTGTTTTTGCCGTTATACATTTTTTTTTTTGTGGGGGGGGGGGCAGAGATATATGTCTGCCCGCCCCCTCCTCAAAGCCAGGGGGGGGGGGGGGGGCAGCTGCCCCCCCTCCCCCCTGCCTCCTCCCGTTCCTACGCCAGTGAAATTTCGTCACTCCGTCTAATCAAACTATAAGTGGCTTGGGGTTGCGCAATGTATCCTTTTTGTTGTTGTTTAGAACGTTGAAAAAAAGAAAAAAAGAAGAAAACTATTTTCGGGGTGGAAATATTGTCACATTTGGACCAATCGTGCACTTAGTGACAAGTTTTTGAAATTTGGCATGGTGATAGGTATGACCATAAGGATTGCAATAACCATCGTAAAGAAGAGGGCACAGCTAGTGAACACTTCAGCAGAATCACCTGCCGCACACAGCAGCGCATCTCCTCCTTCCTACCCCACACCATCCGGGAATGGAATGCTCTGCATCCTGACACCATCCAGGCCCCTTCTGCCAAGGCCTTCTTCAGGGAGGCTTCTGGCAGAACTCTAACCCATCACACTAAACCCGGGGTAGGCAGTGGTTGGGCCGGCATCATGCTTGACACCGCTCAACGGTCCTTGTCTGACCGTTTGTCTGGCAGTCTAGGGGGGAGGGAAAATGGAGGAAGACAGTAATTTTGTGTGTTTTGATGATGTTGTTATACTCATAATACATTTTGTTTAGATTTATTTTTGTCTTCCTCCACAATGTATTTCCTGATTCTTGTTAATTCAATTTATATTAGTTCATATGATTACTGTGCTGTGTGCGAGGTTGGTGGTGGGTGGGGG
>CM065694.1:6141914-6186914 GCA_017654935.2 Phymorhynchus buccinoides
GGTTCTTGAGTCAGTTGTTAGCTGGAACAAAGATTTATTGGTATTGTTATCACTGTGAAACAAATGTATGTGTTTATCAGATCCCCACGAATTCTTCTATTTTTCAGAGATGGTAATTTCAACTTCCTTAGTCTGTGTTCGTAATCAAGGTGACTAACGCCTTTAACTAATTTTGTTGCTCGTCTTTGGACCCTTTCTAATGCTGCCGATTGCCTTTTAAAAAACAGACTCCAGACCTGATTTTCATATCCTAGATGAGGTCTGATCAAACTTTTATATAGTTTTAAAAATACTATATTATCCAACCCAATAAAACGTCTTTTAATTATGCCCAGCATTTTGTTGCCTTTACTAATAGCCGTGTTAATGTGATTATCAAATGTTAATCCAGAATCAAAGATGACACCAAGATCCTTTTCCTCCTTGCAAGTTTCTAGAATATAATGTTTGTTGATACTGTGTGATATTTTATAATTGCAACTTGGATTATTCTTACCTAATTGGATTACCTTACATTTACTATCATTAAAATACAAAATCCATTTATCTATCCAGTTGATCAGTTTGTCAATGTCGTGTTGAATTGCTTTAGAATGTATTGAAGTATTGTATATTTTGGTATCGTCCGCATAAATTTTACATATACTTTCTACTTGATCCGGTAGATCATTAATGAAGATTGTGAACAGAATGGGGCCTATGATGCTACCTTGTGGAATGCCACTCAACACTGCTGCTTCGGAAGAATATATACCGTTTATTCGTACCTTTTGTGCTCTGCCCGAAAGAAAATTTCCAATCCATTTTAATATGTTCCCAGCAATACCATAAGACTGAAGCTTTAATAGCAATCATTCGTGTGGGACGAAGTCAATAGCCTTGCGAAAATCTAAATATACCACACCAAAAGCTTCCTTTTCGTCTAAAAACTTAGTAAAATTGTCCATGACATCCAGCAACTGGGTCATACAAGATCTTCCTGTCCTAAAGCCATGTTGACATTCTGAATACAGGTTAACTTTGTCATGTGGGCTACAACAGTATCTTTAATAAATTATTCTAATATTTTGCAAATAATACACGTGAGGCTTACAGGCCGGTAATTTCCTGAATCAGATTGTGTACCCTTTTTAAAGATAGCTGTTACTTCGGCTTTTTTCCAGTCTGCAGGCAGCTCACCTGTTTGCAAGGATTTGTTAAAAAATGGTTAGAGGTGGGGCCAGCTCCTCAGACAGTTCTTTCAGAATCAGTGCTGGCACTCTATCTGGGCCCTGGGCTTTGTTTGGGTTTAATTCCTTCAGTTTCCTCTTTACCTGTTCTTGTGAAACATGATTATTGGAACAATTATGAGCCTGAGCCACCTTAGAATTTACACTTGGCAAATTGTCTGTGTTTTCTCTAGTAAATATACTAGAAAAGTAGTTATTTAAAATATTAACTTTACCCTCATCATCACATACACGATTACTGTCTTTATCTTTAAGTGGACTAATCCCTGTGTTCATTTTCATTCTGGAATTAATGTACCTCCAGAACAGTTTAGGGTTTTGTTTACAGTTATCAGCTATTTTTCGTTCATGAGTTATTCTCTCCCTCTTTTAATTGCTTACCACTCTTGTCTCTTACTTTTATATATTCTCGATTTATTTTTTACCTTGCTTAGCTTTGTTGTTTTCCAAAAATCTTTGGTAAAGCCTATATTTCGTTTTTAACAGTCCTACTGTCATCCAGTATGTTTTTGAATATGGTTTATTTTTCATGTGCCTTTTGATTTTGGGAATATGTTCTTCCGTTGATTTGTGAATTATGTCCCGAATAATCTGCCAGCAATCATCAACTTCTAAAGTTTCAAGATGTGTCCACTCTTGGTTTGCGAAGTATTCTTTCATTTTAGTAAAATTTGCTTTCTTAAAACTATATTTTTTGTTCTGTGCTTGGGGTGTACTGTCAAAGGTGTTTGTATTCATGTAGATAAAAAAAAGTTTAAAACTTGGTGATCACTTTTCCCTGGAGGGCATAAATGTTCAACATCTGAGACTAGCTCAATGTCATTAACAAAGATTAAGTCTAAAATATTGGATTTCTGGCCATCTCTTGTCCTTGTTGGTCTAGTCACCACTTGTTAGAAAAAGCATCCCTGGTTGCATCCACAAACTCTTCATCTTTCAATGAGGACCATGTTATGTTTGGAAAGTTAAAGTCTCCCATTATGCATATTTTTTCATATTTTTTCATAGAATCATCTTAAAGAAGTTCATACAATTCTTTGATGTTTTCATCAGTGGAGCTTGGACTCTTGTAGATGCAACCAATTAGACAACTTTCTTTTTCTTTAGATTCAAAATGGCACCATACTGCATCTTTTAATTTCTTTTTATTTAAATGAGTGCATTCTTGGGCATTCACAGATTTATCAAAATATAGTACCACCCCTCTAGAGGGGTTGTCATAATGGAACATATCACAACTGTCTATTTTGTATTCAGATGAAATAAAGTCTTTTACATATGACTTCCAGATGACAAAGGAGGTGACTGCTGTTCTGGGGAGCGGGGCTGAGATGTATTAAATGGAGAGAGAGAGAGAGAGAGAGAGAGAGAGAGAGAGAGAGAGAGAGAGAGAGAGAGAGAGTGTGTGTTTGCCAATCTGTCGTGTCCGAATATGACTGCTAGATAGTAGAGAAGAGACGACTGCAATGCCGGAAAGTTGGGCTGGGATTTGGTGGTGGTGGTGGTGAGAGAATGAATCATTCATGTGATTCAAACACATTTTACAAAGAGATCCATTTACCCGCGTGTTAAAAAAAAAAAAGCAACAAGAAAACTACTATTATAAGTAGTAGTCGTAGTCATAGTAGTAGTAGTAGTGGTGGTGGTAGTGGTGGTAGTAATAGTAGTGGTGGTGGTGGTAGTAGTAGTGGTGGTGGTGGTAGTGGTAGTAGTAGTAGAGGTGGTGGTGGAGGTGGTGGTAGTAGTAGTGGTAGTAGTCACAACAGTTTTTGTTGTTATTGATTGTTATGTGTATTTTCTGCTCATTTTCTGATCATGTCATTGGAGTTTTGTTGGTTCATGTTTTTAAACAATTCCATTGCTATTATATGCAAAGCGTCCTGTAGCCTACATAGTAGGATGGGCGCTATATAAATTTTCCTTATTATTATTATTAAAACTTACAGAGACTGAAGACTGAAAAACGTTATTACATAAGGATTAAGATTTTGGGCCCATTCTTCCAATCTGTCCTAGGAACGAAAACTAGACTAATACAAAACAATTCGGGAAACAGATATAAGTATGTATGATGAAGCAAGGCATCAAAGTAATGAACAATGGAAAATGGAATAATCAAATAATTAACAAGTAGATATTAAGGAAACAGGCAGAAACTAAATCAAGAAATTGTAAGCAGCATTAATATTTAAGCATGTGTACTACTACTACTACTACTACTACTACTACTACTACTACTACTACTACTACTACTACTACTACTACTACTACTATAGCTACTCGCTCATCACCCATGTGCACTTACAAAGTGCCTCCAGTGAAATTTAAACTGTGACAAATTGACGTGAGCAGATACTGACATCTGCGAAGATTGGTCAAAACCTGCTTCTGCCAAGATTGTCATATCCAAGGCTGTAATAGAAGAAGATGCAGATGCACAATCTTTGTTTAAAATGAACTGGACACGGGCGAGCAGTCTAAGGAAAATAACCAATGCTTATCTGAATTTTCGGGGCAGTGGGTGGATGCCTCGTGCCTCCATACGGGGAGCTGGACGACCCCGCCCCCTCCACGAGTCTCTCCCCGTGGGGATGCCGGGGTGTCTTTCGATCTGGCACTCTAGTTGACTCTGCCTTTACCCTTTGCTTTCTATCATCTACACCGGTAAAAACGTAAAACTGGACACATACGTACCTTACCCATTATGGCCATATGGCCTGGGAACGCAGAAGAAGAAGAAGAAGTCTGAATGTTGTATGTTCCATTTCACGGGTGGACATGAAATTCGATGCTGATGCCAGCTCACACACATAATAAAGGACCAACGACGTGGTGGTTCAATAGATTGCAAGCCTATACTAAACATACCCAGAGCGTGAAAACACTAGATCACCAGCCGCGCGACAGAATTCGGCTCCAGTGACCTTGGCCTTTGACTATAACGACCTTCATTTTCCATATTGTGTTGAGAGACATGAATATGATTTTTTGCGTGCAAATTATGTATATCGACTTATTTGTTTGTTCCAACTGTAATTACTGGTCGCCCGAGCCTCTCACGCGCCCCACCCCAACCCCCACCTCCATGCCTCCCTCCTCCCCTGCTTGTCACGACGATTTAAACATGGAGAACAGACAAAACAAAGATGCTAATCACGTGGAAAACATATTTTTTTAAAATATACATACTATAATATAGTGCGGTATTTGGACGTTTGGTCGGACTATAATGCCCTAATACTGTAATCTTTTTATATTTTTTTGTCGAAAGCTCCTGTTTTGATATGGGTACAGATAGAGCGATTAAGTTTCTTGCCTGGGACAAGGATGTGGTATGCTCTAATAAATGATCTTTTAATTGAAGCATTTTTTAAATTATTATTATTCTACCTGCTAGAATGCGTTTTCCTTATTAAGTGTGCGGACTTTGCCACATTTCCCCTATATGAGTATTAAAAAGAAAAGAAAAAAAGGAAAAAAGAAATGCTGCAGCAAAAAAAGAAGGAAAAAAAGGCCTCTGGGGACCTTCTCCAACTCCAGCTGTTCTCGTGTCCTTTCAGCCTAGAGAGTGAGGATGTGCTCAGGGCAAGGCACTTCTACCACTACAAACCTGCTTTATCCCAGGCCGCCAGAATAATAAAATGAGAAAATCAGCTTCCTTTTCTGCAAGTAAATAAACAAACACCTCGTAAAGCTTATCCATTGACCCTAAAGGGCCCGCCACACTACATACGATTCTATCCCAATGCGATGCGATTGTGACGATACTCAAGTAAACCCCCAATAGATGAATCAAATACAATGTCTCATGCGAAAATATAGATATTTAATCAGATTCGTGTAGGCCTACGGGGGACTACAACAAATTAGAGTAAACAAAACTAGTAGGGTTTCATCAGATTCATTTTCGATAGTTGAATTTCACGCGAATCATGCCAATCATGTAGTAGTAGTAGTAGTAGTAGTAGTAGTAGTAGTAGTAGTAGTAGTAGTAGTAGTAGTAGTAGTAGTAGTAGTAGTAGTAGCCTAACAGTAGAAGTAGTAGTAGCAGCAGCAGCAGCAGCAGTAGTAGTAGTAGTAGTAGTAGTAGTAGTAGTAGTAGTAGTAGTAGTAGTAGTAGTAGTAGTAGTAGTAGTAGTAGTAGTAGTAGTAGTAGTAGTAGTAGTAGGGTTATTGTCCTTAGACCTTGACACTGGGTGTTGGTTTATTAATAGGCCGGTTTTTGTTGTTGCAAAAGTAGATTTTGCCTCTTATTTGGCAAAGGCAAGTAGGCTTAAATTCCATCAAGTCGTCAAGACAGCCTAAAAAATCATAGGTTACACACTGCCATCCCTAGATAACATCAATAGTGTGCGCATGAGACGCAAAGCTAGAGCCATCATCATAGATAGCACACACCCAGCCAACCATCTGTTTCAATCTCTCCCTTCTGATAAAAGGTTCCGTTCTTTTAAGTGCAAATCTAACCGCCCGAAGAACAGTTTGTACCCCTCTGCTGTCAGAGCCATCAATGCCCAGTAGGCCCACTCACCTAGGGGAAGTCGTTATCTTATTTAGCTCATACAACAAACAAACAACTACACGACAAGTGTAAAGTGACGTTATTTTATTCACAAGAGACAAAACAAAACTACTGGATATTTCGGCGAATGCGCCTTTATCAACACAGACAAACAATTAAACAGCAAACAGCAAATATAGCAAAAGGAGCAAAAAGCAGGCAACAGAAGGAGCAAAAACCATCAAGATCCAAATAAAAACAATACTTCCCCTCTACAGTCCAACGCGTAAATGATACAAAAAGTAAAGTATTGTTTTTATTTTGATCTTGATGGTTTTTGCTCCTTCTGTTGCCTGCTTTTTGCTCCTTTTGCTATATTTGCTGTTTGCTGTTTAATTGTTTGTCCGTGTTGGAAGTGCCCTGGCTAGGAATCTGCAGGCAAATTTGTGTTCACGGAATAGCCACAATCAGAAATGACGTCACAAAACTAACTATTGGATATTATATTTGTGCTCCATGAACACGGACAAAGGCCTGGATTCATTAAAACAATTTCATTTCATTTTTATTTCATTTCTCCTCCCTTTCTCTCTGGGTGGAGACAAAATAGTATAATGGTTATGGTCTCACTACATGTTAACATTTTCCACTCTTTTTCCATGTGTTCCCATATTATGACTGGCCTATCATTGTATTGCCATGGGGAAAGAGTGAAAAATGTCAACATGTATTAGGACCATTATCTCAGGTTCCCTGGTAAATGTTTTGTTTTCGTTTATTATTTTCTCCTGTTTCTAAGTTGTCAAAACTTGTCGCGTGGGATTGGCTAAGCATTTAAAAACAATTATTTCAAGGTGAGGACTTCTAACATAGGCCTACTAAAATAAAATGAAATACATTTCATAAATCTAAACTACACACCGACGCACACACAGAGAGGCACATGCAAAACAAACAAACAAACAAACAAGAAATCCAGCGAACAAATAATGTTCTCGTTTCCCGTTAGTAGGTATGAGTAACACAAGTGCTATAAATCACTGCTTCATCGCACACAATATTAACCCATTGACTGCCACAAACGTGTCACGTACTGACTTGATGACATCACGTATGATGTCATCCGATGAAGAGGAATAACTCTGATTTGCTGGCTTTTGGTGTTACGCAGTCAAGAAAGTTATATCCCCAGACCATTTGGCCAGATTGGCTCTATCAGTTGTCTGTTTTTATGGCATGATTTGCCCAATTATGTTTTCGTTGATTTTCTCTGTCAGTCAAGGGGTTAAACACGGCTTCAGTGTCACTGCATCTTGGAAACAAACAAATCACTCTTCTTACCTCTCCACACTAGCCATAAATCAAACAGAATTACTGTTTACAGGTACTGGGGGGAAATCCACACTCGCACGGACAGAAATCAACAATCACACTCATTTACAGAAGCACACACAATATTCTTCTGAAAAACAGAAATCCACGTTTTAGTCTCACACGTTCACACAGATACACACAGGCACATAATTATGCATGTGCACACGCACGCACACCCACACACCCACGCACGCACACACACACACACACCCGCGCGCGCGCGCGCGCACGCACACACGCACACGCACACGCACACGCACGCACACACACACACACACACACACACACACACACACACACACACACACACACAGAGGCTACCTCTCTCTCTCTCTCTCTCTCTCTCTCTCTCTCTCTCTCTCTCTCTCTCTCTCTCTCTCTCTCTCTCACTCACACACACACACACACACACACACACACACACACACACACACACACACACACACACACACACACACACACACGAAATTAGAATACTTATTCATATTCTTATATCAAGAGGCATCACAGTTGATTTTTGTTGGATCCCATCTCATTGTTCGATTTCTGGAAATGAATGGGCAAACAAATCTGCTAATTCTACGGATATTCACATTCCCTGGAGTTTGCAAGAACGCTATTCTCTCTTACAAAGAGCTTCTTTTGAACATTTTGATAAAATCTACAAAGAATCTATGCTTCACAAAATACATAAACCTGAATCTTCCATAAAGTGTTGCTTAAACTCCCGATCATGGAAGTCTCAGAAAAGAGATTCCTTAGTAAATTATGTATTTCTTAATAGAAATGTAAACAAACATCCAAGACGCCTTAAAAAGTTTGTTTCACTACTTTATAGACTTAAGCTAAATGCTTTTAAAACTAAATTCACAAAAAATCTTCAATGTGTATGCGGTGCTATTGCTAATTGTACAACAACACACATTCTATATTATTGCCCTTATTTTGAATCGGCCCTTTCAGAATTCAGAAAAGATGAATCCAAATGTATATTCCAAGATGCCGTATCTCTTTTGAATTTTGTACAAACTTTAATGTTAAGTCCATTTGGCTCGTTTCTATGATTGCTGTTGGGTTTTTGTTTATAGAATGTTTGCATTTTGATTTTATAATAGTTCAATTCTGGATTTTTTAAATATTTTTTATTATTATTATTATTTTATTTTTAATAAACTGTTTTAACTAAGCATACATCCCCTAATGTTACTTATAAATATGCACATTAAGCACACACAGATACACATGCACATACCCACACGCACACACTCACACACACACTTTCATGTCTAATATCACTTCTAAGTGAAAAGACGTTAAATTAAAGAACAACAACAACAACAACAACAACACACACACACACACACACACACACACACACACACACACACACACACACACACACACACACACACACACACACACACACACACACACACACACACACACACACACACACACACACACACACACACACACACACACACACACACACACACACACACGCACACGCACACGCACACACGCACAACACACACACACACAAACACACACACACACACACACACACACACACACACACACACGTACGTAGGCATACTCAACTTGAGAGAGAGAGAGAGAGAGAGAGAGAGAGAGAGAGAGAGAGAGAGAGAGAGAGAGAGAGAGAGAGAGAGAGAGAGAGAGAGAGAGAGAGAGAGAGAGAGAGAGAGAGAGAGAGAGAGAGAGAGAGAGAGAGAGAGAGAGAGAGAGAGAGAGAGAGAGAGAGAGAGAGAGAGAGAGAGAGAGAGAGAGAGAGAGAGAGAGAGAGAGAGAGAGAGAGATGTTTCAGAGTTCACAAGTGAACCTGGAATGAATCAATAAATGGTACCTATTTACCACTGTAGGTATACCTAATCACAGTTATCTGATCACGTCTTCGTTGCAAAGCTCTCCGCACAAAGTTCTGTTAGTTCTGTCTAGTTTTTCCTTAGAAGCTATTATTATTTGTGTGTGTGTTCAATTAAAGTCTCTGTAAGGATTTTTTTAAGATTTTAAGTTACAGATCGTTTCTTAAAAAAATATGGGTAAAGTAACAAGCAAGAAAAGTAACGTTCATAATCAATTGAAAAACTGAAACAGTAATACATTTTAAAAATTAAAATTATCAACCAAAATACAAGGATCGAAAGTTTATGAATTAAAATGCTTTAAATATTGGCAAATCTGATAATAAATCAAGTTTGTATAGAGGAGTAAAACAAGAACACAACAACAACAACAACAATACACACACGAACAAACAGACAAAGAAGAGGAGGGAAAGATCAGTAAGATCAAAATAGGAGAATGGGGGAGCACAGTTTTTGCAATGTTCTGATTACATAGCGCAATATCTATCCATACTATAAGAATAAGAAATAAGAAAAAATAAGAAGAAGATAAGAAAAAGAAGAGTCGGATGAATTATGATTTATATAAGCAGATTCTAAGTACACATTCACAGTTAATATATACTAGTAATAAGCATGTTATCACCAACAAAGTTAAGATGTAAACCGTTTTGATTCTTGTTTTGATTCAACAGTTTGAATTTTTTTTATGAGGATGTTTGTTTCTCTAGGTAGGTCTGAACTCGCATTCAGAAGAATTCTCAGGTGCAATACTACAAGCACAAAGAGGGTTATTTAAAATATGACAGATAAATGAATCTTCATTCAGATAACTAATTCCTAACCGAAGCCGACAATGCAATTTTTGTTCATTTCTTTTGCCAAAGTAGAAGTAGTCTGGCACAACAGGATCATTAGCTCGTAAACAAATATTTAAATAGGCTTAAAGAAGGTAAACTATTCCACAGGACTGTAGTAGAGGGAATAAAAGAATTACGCAAAAACGCAGTATTGAACTTGGGGACAGAGCGATCTAAAGGTCTTCTCCTATGGGTTTTGTGCTGAAACAAGTTCAGGAACAAGTTCCATTAAGAATAAGGGGCATAGACCATTAACCATTTTGAAATAGTATATTAATTTGTGCCTGTTGTTTTTCCTTTAAGGGTACAGAATTTTGATTCTAAGTATAAGTTTTCATGACTGGTTCCCTTGACAGCTCCAACTATTATTATAATTGCTTCTATTTGCAGAAGTTCTAAAGAGTTATATTGTGTAATAGTGCAGTTGTCCCACACAACATCAGCATAGTCGAAATGAGGTAATGTGAAGAATTTGTACATTGCTGCTAAGGCGTTTCGATTCAGTTAATACTTGAATGACTATAAGCAGGAAATCAACATGGTAACTTTACTAATACTAGTTTCAATGTGTTCATCCCATTTGCAGTTGGTTTGAAGTATTACACCTAGATGATTGTGTGTTTGTGTACTTTGTAAATATACTGTCCCAAAGTTTAGGGGTAAAAACATGTTTGGTCTATTTCCACAGTAAACGTTTAAAATACCTGTTTTATCTTCATTTAATTTTACTTTCCATTTTATGGCCCATGAGTTATTTTTCCCTAAGTCAGAATTAATAATTGGAGCAATAAAGTTATGGCCATTTGAGGCTAGAGACATACTTATGTAATCAGCAAACAGGTTCATGGATTGAATGTCATTTATGAAAATAAGGAACAAAAGGGGACATAAAACTGATCCTTGAGGAACACCTACTGGGATTCTATTAAAGTCAGATATGGCTCCTTTTATAATAACAGCTTTTAAACGATCAGTAAGGTAAACTTTGAACCAGTTTAATAAATTCCCCATTATCCCATTCGCATTTAATTTAAGAAGAAGCCCTATGTGCCAAATGCGATCAAATGCTTGCGATATATCAAAATAAACAAATTGAGTGGTAATTCCTTGATCAAGAGAATAGCGGAAATCATTGTGAATGGCTAGCAATTGATTCATTCTTGGGTCACCAGGAATGAACCCCGATTGTGACTTATATGCGAGGCATCTATTCTAGTAGCTGAATTATTCATTTTCTTTAACGGTCGTGCAGTTGATTTTTTTTTGGAGCAAGAGTAAAGAAATCTCGTTGATGATACTGGTGATGGCATTCCCCTCGCATCCGAGGGTTTGTGCCCAGATTTGGGTGTCTGTCTCAGCACAGGGCCTCTGGTGACTGAAGAGGCCCATACGGGGAGTGTTTTGTTTGGTATATGGTATATTGTTCTAGTCACAGAGACATCTCTGTGAAAGTTGGGCTGCTCTCCCCCAGAGAGCGCATCACAGCAAGCGCAGCACCTACCCATTTTTGTGGTGTGGTGATCAGGATGATAAGGGGGTGGAGGAGGACTTAGGAAACCTAGCTATCAATTTGGTCATACCAGGCAGCGGGATTTCTCCCTGCTCTTACCGACTTTTAACTGCCGTGGGATGTTTACGTGTGAAGAGCGCACGGGTCAGACTAGCTTTAAGTCCCCATCTGAAGGACTCGACGTTCAGTTCGATGTTCCAGTCGAACTAGAAAGAAATAGCGAGGCCTGGATTCTAGCCCGGGTCACTCACGCTGAAGTGACAGATTGCATTTGGCAGACGAACATCTTAACCACTCTGCCACCTTCCTGGCAGCCTGGGCACACAAAAGCTGGAGCTTCTGCAGCTTCGACTCTCAACTTTTCCTTAAAATAATAACAAACGTTTCTCATTTCCGAAATGTCTGCTGTTGTTTGATGGTGTAGCGCCATTTGTCATCTGAAGTTCCTGTTGCCAGGTTTGAATCAGAATCCCAGTCAACGAAAGCTGCTTCCTGATGTCTTCTTTATTCTTCTTGATCACTCAGACAGTGATACCGGTGGCACGAATGAAGGCTGCCGTACGTCGAAGACTCTCCAATGGGCCGAAAATCTTCTCCCAAATTGGTGTGTTAGATGGCCATGTTTCTTCCCATAAGTTCTGAACATGCAACAGACACTTGTCTGTCCCTGTGTGTGTGTGTGTGTGTGTGTGTGTGTGTGTGTGTGTGTGTGTGTGTGTGTGTGTGTGTGTGTGCGTGCGTGTGCGTGCGTGCGTGCGTGCGTGCGTGCGTGCGTGCGTGCGTGCGTGCGTGCGTGTGCGTGTGTGTGTGTGTGTGTGTGTGTGTGTGTGTGTGTGTGTGCGTGTGCGTGTGCGCGCGTGTGCGTGTGCGTGTGTGTGTGTGTGTGTGTGTGTGTGATCGTGCTTTTTATAGTAATTCACTTATTATCATCATGACTACTATTATCGGCTATAACTATATATATTATTGATCAGCATATCACAACCTATTCCGATCCTGAAAGTTGAACCGCCAGTGCAAACCTCCACCAAGAAAGACTTACAAAACTGCAATTTCCTTCTTTGTGCTATGTATTTCATGTCCGAGCTGTATCTCATGAACCAGTGGACAGAATGGCTATACATTTTGGGTGATCGTGTACCACAGTGCATGAATGGTCCCATTAATTAAAAAACTATAAACGTGCTGACCTTGACCTTGACGTTTGACCTTGAAACCCGAAACTTCTTTTCGAGGCCATATCTTTCATATTGTTGGACATACGATGTTCAAGCTTGGGACAGGGTTGGATTGACTAATGATGATTTGGAATATTGGGTAGCAATAAAGGTCAAGGTCAAGGACATAGACCTTGGAGGTGTCAACTGTGTGTTTGGGCCATATCCTTCAAATTTGTTCAGCTACAGGCTTCAATGTTGACAGATTGGTAGACTGCCTCAAGGTAATTGTGTTGTACAAAGTATTGGTTATCCTAATGACCATGACCATGACGTTTGAACTTCTTTTACCCCGTGGCTGTACTTTGGACACCATTGGGTTTACACCCACAAAACCATATATATTTTGATCACCACGATCTAAGGAGACATTTAAAAACCACTTGACCGTGACCTTGACCTTTACCTTTACATTTGACCTTGAATCTGTTACATGATGACGGTCTGTCCGAATAAAAGCGCCCATAATTTCAAAACCGTTGGCGTTAGCCCTATATAACCATATCTATTCATGATCAGCATCACAGCGGAAACCCAGTGGAAGACATTTTGAAGGAGCACAGTGAGCGTGAGAGCTGAGGGGGCTCTATGAACAAGCGCTAATAGTTTTAAAACCGTTGGTGTTAGACGACTACAACCATATATATTCGTGATCAGCATTAACAGGGAAATGCAGTGGAAGACATTTTGAAGGGGCCAATAGCACAGTGAGAGTGAGAGCTGAGGGGGCTCAGTAAACATGGACTACAGTGGGAGACATTTTGAAGTGCTATCCTGGCAACTGCTATTCTAAAGACCTGTGCCAGGGAAGCGTTGCCGCAAAGTGAAATGAGCGCAGGGCGTAGCAACCGCGCGGCGTTGCTGACAGTGTTATATATGCCGTATATAATGTTGACCCGCGTAGAATGTATACATTCCACGGCCTAAAATGTAGAATGTGTACATTCTATGGGATTTTTGGTGTCACTCTTGAATGTTGTAGAATGTATTTACACAGGCTGAAATTATCTGTTGATAGAAAGTAATTGATTGTAAAGCGCTTTGGGCTCATCTGAGGTAAACGCTATATAAACACATACAGAACAAAACTCGAGACTTTATTAATGTCCAGCTGATTATTAGCTTTTAAAAACACAGTAGACAGCTGAGTTAAAAACACAGAACGTCAGGTATTACTTTCACAGAAGGTTTTGTTGAAGAATGATTATACATTACACAGCTGCTGAAATGGAGCCCGTCAACTGATTAAAAACACAGCCAAAAGTGTAGAAAGTAGACAGCTGATTCGAAAGAGGGGCGTCTCTCAACACTACATAGCCACATTTGTAATTATAGACGACAAATAAACAAACACATACACTGAACAAAACTCGAGACTTTATTACATGAAGACAGCTGATTAAAAACACAGAAGACAGCTGATTAAAAACACAGAAGACAGCTGATTAAAACACAGAAGACAACTGCCTTTCTCTTCTGTCTGAGGACAAAGTGCACACGTCTTCGCCCTCCATTCTCGTTTGTAAGTGGATCATAGAAGCGCACTGCTCAGCTGTGAATGCGTTGTGTGAATTGTGTTAATAGTTTCAGAAAAAATAAACAAGACTACGGCACTTCTCGCCCTTCAACAGTGTGAGTGTATTGTTCCTGAGTGATTCTTAACCTGTGATCAACGATAATCAAACCAAAGAGGTGTACTGCTCAAGTAACACCAATTTAGATATGTCGTGTAAATTTTGTGAACAGTAAATGTTTTTATATCGATGGCGCTTCGTGCTTTACAGCCGTATGAGTGCCTTGTTCCTGAGTGGTTCTCCACCAGTAAGTGCACGATGACAAGGCATCAAACCACTTGTAAAGGTAGGTACAACCGTACAACCGTCAACATTCTATGACACATCAGATTCCCGTCAACATTCCATGATTTTGTCCATTGAATGTACACATTCTACAATTTCGCTGTAGAAAGCATACATTTTGTGTTTCATTTTCAACCAGTCGTATAATGTATACATTCTACAATCTCATCATAGAATGTATACATTCTACGCGGGTCAACATTCTATACGACATATACATTTTTTCAGTTTATAAGTGAATGTGTGTTATTGCTATTTTTAATTTTTTTATGTGCATGCCGAACAAGGAATTTCTTTACATTTTTTTTACAGACAATAAAAGAATTGTGATTGTGAAGGAAGGTAAGCGTGACCGAGGCAGCCCCAGGAAACGCTTCAAAGATCACAATCAAGAAGCATCATGATACGATTGGGGACTGGACAATCCAGACTCAGGCATCTTATATCACAATCAATCAATCAATCAATCAATCAATCAATCAGTCAATCAGTCAGTCAATAAATCAATCAATCAATTATTTATTGTCCCCACTTAAAAACAAGGAAATTTGTCTTGCAGTCAATATAAAACAAAATACAATGTAATACAATAACTACATACACAGTAAAGAGCCCGTACACGTGAACACTCCCCACCCCCAACCACGGTGACACAGTGAAAGGCCAGTCACAATATATCTTGCCCGTCACTACGCCGCCATGGTGAAAAAGTGAAAAGATGCCCACGCGCAAAGACACCCCAACAAATAAACGCACACACACACACGCACGCACGCACGCACGCACACGCACACACACACACACACACACACACACACACACACACACACACACACACACACACACACACACAGCAAAAACGGGTTACTTTCTCGTCCAGGGAGATTGAAAGTCTAATCCATAGACTTCGGTTGAATTCATTCAAAACAAAATATTGCAATAATGTTAAATGTATGTGTGGTGAATCCTTGAGTGTCAGTCATTTACTGATTCATTGTCCGAAAGCAAGAGAACTTTTCCAGAAGTCGGGTATTGACGGTTTTACTGATGGATCGACACCATTGTCTCTACCTAGTATCCTAAACAATTATTCTATTCTTGATTCTGTTTGTAAATGTTTATTAAGTAGTTCACTTAATATGTATCTTTAACATTGTTCATTGTTCGGTTATATTCTTTAAGTGTATGTTTAACATTTGAATGAGGTGGGGGGTGGAGAGAATTATGATTAAGCCTGCATATATATCCTGTTACTTACTTTAATGCATACACACACTCACAGGCACATGCACTCACCACACCAACATCACAACACAATATAATTTTGTCTGAATCACTTTTAGTGGAAGGACGTTCAATTGAGTAACACACACACATTTTCGGTTGCATTTATACCCACCTCCTCCGCCCAACACCATCCGCCAAACAACCAATCAAAGAACTAACATTTTTTTTATAGTTTAGGGAGACAAATTTATAAAACATGAAGAACAATCTATAGGGTAAGACGGGGTAAAAAGCCCATGGGCGGGTAAGAAGCCCATGCCAATTATCTCATGAAATAAAGCAAATGTCAGTCACATTTTGCCCATGAGACGAGTGTTAATGCTTAGAATTCGTCTCATGGGCAAATCTGACTGACATTTTCTTTATTTCATGAGATAATTGGCATGGGCTTCTTACCCGCCCATGGGCTTTTTACCCCGTCTGCACCTAATATAATACGCTAAGGCCCTAAGTGTACAAGAACGTAAAAACTCGGATACCGCGTAAATGTCGGACTCTTGCTGGCCACACAGTTCCAGAAGAACGCGTTGGGACGCGATTCCGCTATGTCTGGTTCAAATGTTTGCTTTTGAAAATTGATTTTGAAGGCAAAATGTATGAACTTTCCTTGACATTTTGTGTCGTCTGCGTCGCCCGAGCTGTGTCAGAAATTGCCGAATCTACCTCAGAAAACACGAAGAATGCCGAACCTGTGTTTCGTAACTTCTGCCCTTTTCTTTCCAGGCCTTTACTTTTCTCTGTATCCGCACGCCCCCACACCTTCTCTCTCTGTCTCCCCTTCTCGCTCTTGCACAACGACAAGAATAAAATTAAAAAATAAAGTTTGTCACTAAGTCGCACACAATTTGCTCAAATCAATACACTGCTTGCAGTATTGCATCTGTATTCTTTGGTATGTGGTACGGGGAACTCTCTAACATTCACAGATAGCATATTATGTTCTATCAATGTAACATTGAATAAATTATCTTTGCATTTCCAAAAAAACCAAAATCTGTATTCTATGTCGATTATAATATTCCACTTTGGAGACTCTTCTGTGTGCCCCTGTGGTGTCGCTGCCATGGCAGTTGAACATCTCGTCCAGGACTGTCGCACGCTCCAGAACCTCAGGGAAGAAACATAGCAGTCACGTAGGCAGACATAGACAAACAAGCAGGCAAACAGAAACAACACGAATGTGTCGCCCAGTGGCAGCAAAGTTCCCTCGCTGCTGACCTTGACCTTGACCTTGATGGGTACTCATTCAGAATCACCATTAAGCTTCTAAATGTCTGAAAAATGTGTGGTTGTAAATGACCGGCTACAGATGGTCCTATGGGCAGACTATAACCCTTGTGACCTTGACCTTTCTTGTACTTATTGCTTGGAATTACCATACGCCAATACCAAATGCATACCAAAATTAAACACTGTAAGTCCAACGATATGAAAGATATGTCCAGAAGAAGAACTATAAGTTTTCAAAGTCAAACATCAGGGGTAAGGTCAGCATGGTTATTGTTTTTGTACAGGAACGAATGTGTACCATGATGCACCACCACGCTAATTTTGAAGCGATTCCATGCAGCAGTCCTTGAGGAGATAATTTTATAGCCTTGGGGTTCCAACCCTGTGATTCGCACGCACGCATGCGCGGATGCACAGACACATTCATGATTATTATGTTATAGCCCTTTTATCAGAAAACGTGAAAAAACCCCATATTGAAATACCTGCAAAACTTCGAAATATATTAGGATTAAGTGTTTGGGTGGGGGGGGGGGGGGGGGGGGGGGTGAACTCCTTAATCACATGACCTTGAACTAATAATAAAACTAGAGCAATCAGTCTACACTAAATGTGATTGAAATAGACTGAATGGTTTTCAAGAATATGTGGCCAGTACGCACGCACGGACGGATGGACGGACGGACGGACAGACGGACGGACGGGCGGATGAAACAAAAAAACAACTTATTGAAGCTTAACTTGAGAACTAATATAAACAAACAGCGATGAATGGACTTATGCTCCTTTGCTTATTGTGGTGGGAAAACACGCACCCCCCCACCCCCACCACCCTTATTGTGGTGGGAAAACACGCACCCCCCGACCCCAATTTTTAATTAGTATATAGGCGAAGCTAATTATCCCAGCTCAACTCCATGATGGCAATGGAACTGGGCGATGCCATCATGAACGCTTCTTTCTCCTGGGAGAGCGGCACCGGCACCACAGACAACACGACAGATGAGGCCTACGGCAGATGGTACCGGCGCCAGCTTTTCAGAGAACGAATTCGACCATTTAAGGAAGTAAGAAACATAGTGTATGCGATATGTTATCCCCTTGTGATCATACTTGGATTCTCCGGAAATGCCATGACAGTTTTGATTATGTATCGTCTTCCGGCTAGCAGCTCGAGCATTTTTTTCTCAGTTCTGGCCTGTTCTGATTCAGTGTGTTTGCTTTTATACCCTTCGATTTGTGGATGAATCGGATGTTTTTGACTAGCTTCCGGAAATGGAATAACGTGACATGTAAACTTGCGGCAACTGGGAGGTTCATGTGCGTGGATTTGTCTGTGTGGCTTCTGGTGACCCTGACCATACAAAGAGCAGCTTCTGTATTGTGGCCACATCGCATTGCGGTGGCATGGACGAAAAAGAAGTCACGTATTATTGCTGTCGCGTTGATTGTCGGTTTTTTTCTCCTCCATTCGCATGGGCTGTACGGACTTAATTGGGATCCGCGGTGTCCGTATAAACTGATGTGTTGTGTTATTAACGTAACAAAAGCATACGAATATTTTGCTTTCAATATCTGGGCTTATGGGATGATATTTGAAGTCTATGCCGTACCTTTCCTGTTCCTAGCCATTACCAACAGCATCATGTGCTGGAAGCTGTCCCCTTCTGGAAAAAACGACAAAACTCTTTCTGTGTCACAGACCGCCCAAGATTCCAGACAACAGAAAACGAGGTCATTGACAGTGACATTGGTAGCTGTCAGCGTGTGCTATTTTTGTGTGCAGACACCCGAGTTTGTAATGTCTTATGCGCGTCCATTGATTCAAGTGAATGGCCCCATTGAGGTGGGGATATTTAATGTATTCACCATTATCACAAGTCTCATATGGAACTGCAGTTTTGCCATCAATTTTTATTTGTATTGCCTGACAGGCAGCAAGTTCAGAGCAGAGTTTTTCAACATAATTTTAAACATCGTCAACGCATGTCGAAAAATGCCAAGAGGCAAACCTGACAGCAGAACCAACTGATAATCCCTATTCACTTTATGTAATCTGGTAGTCATTTCCCAACAACCCTGTGGATGAGTAATTAAAGAGCTAATTTGAATTGCGATCAACAGGAAGGGAATTTTATATGTTCGCTATATGATGACCAACGGAAAGTTGCTGTTGTGGAAATAAATAATTGAAAAAAAGAGTGAATGTTATGTCTGTTCTCTTTTACAATTGTATTAGTCTGTCAGAAGAGGGCTTATTTGACGCACTCTGTCTGTGTGTCTGTCTGAACCTCACCTTTCTTAATAACTGCTATGTGCCTGCATACTTTAATAAAAATTGGTAGAAGGGTAGGCCTCTTAAAAAGAAAGTTTCATTTCGATGTTCATTACCTTGCTGGCTATCATTGATTTTGTATCAGTTTTTGTGTTTATAAATTCAGATGAGTCCAATTTTGTCAAAACGGCTTGATGGATTTTAATCACATTTTGGTAAAGGTCTAGAAGACTGCATTTCCGATTAGCTTCCGTGCTTCAGCTTCATTGTCACACGTAATATTGACAGTCCAAAATGTGCTAAGAGAACTAGGCCTACATTTAACCAAGATCAGCAAACATGTGAGAGGCAAAGCGTGTGAGAGTTGTTTCTTTTTATTTTGTTGTCATTTAATATGGGTAAAAACTAAGAAAAACAATGACCCAAATATGCTTTGAAAAGTTTATAATAAAATATGGTTATTCTGTAGATGAATCGAGTTTTATAATAAAGCAGTAGTTTTAATAACATTCAGCGTCAAAGCGGGTGCAATCGAGCGAAACAAGACGACATGGCACTCTCAGGTTGACATACCAATAGTGTTTGTTTCACAATTATCCAAGCAAATTAGCATAAAAAAGATTGAAAGGCCACAAGGAGAAAAAAACCCAACACCTTCACACATATAAGCCAGAAACAGGAGGCATACGTATGCTTGATTTTCAGTGTCTGACGTTTGTTAATTCTTGCGGTTGTTGCTTGTTTCACAACCATAACGTTTACAAATATGGACACATTTTGACAACATGTGGCACATGTGTTCACAATCAAAAGATCTAGCTCATGGCATATCAAAATGCATAACTATGTCATAGTTTTGAAGTTAATACATTGACAAGCATAACAATTAAGAGACAAATAGTGAACAATACTGAATGCATTAAAAAGCGTACCAGAACAGTTATACAAAACTGATATAACATAAGCTTAATATCATATATATGAACATCATGTTGCATTATCAGATCTAATATGCCAAAACTGAAGGCAAGAAACATGCAAAAACAAAAAGAACATTTATGAAGCATTTTCTAAACATTTCAAGAAATTATAATTACGTCAAAACTAAGTCCCACTGACATAAATCAGCATTGTTTGTAGAATGATGCATGCGTTTAGCACATTCTTGCTAAATGTGAAGTCTGTGACTGAAGAATTACATGAAATATAAGAATAAGAACAAATTCTGTTTTTTAACTATGCATGCCCCCTTAAATATTGAATATGCAATGAACTTCGCTTCCAATGTTGACCATTACTTGTCAACATAAACAAATATATTTAAAAAAGAATGAAAATATTTCGGAGTATTTGTGTGTGCGTGTCATTTGCAGTAATCAGGGGGGGGGGGGGGGGGGGGGGGAACAAATAGCTGTATAAAGCACTTATCTGTGGCCTAGCAGTCAGAATCTTATTTCATGGAAGTTTGTCTTTCATACATTGTTACAAGAAGCAACATTGATAGTCGTTCCATGACAGTTAAAACATTACATTTTAATTAAAGTTTTTCAGTAAGTATCGATCACGATATTCTGCTTTCTAGACTCCAAACTTCATTTAGCATTCAGGGCAAAGTTCTTACCTGGCTAAGATCTTATCTCAATGATCGTTTCCAGACAGTTGTTGTCAATGGTCTGTCTTCGTCTACAACACCTCTCACCTGCGGAGTTCCACAAGGCTCTGTCCTTGGGCCTGTACTGTTCGCTATGTACGTCAGACCTGTGTCTGACGTTATTGACCAGCACTCCTTGTCGCATGAGAGCTTCGCTGACGACACTCAAATGTACAAGTCAAGCACTGTATCTGAACTCACAGATGCAGTTAGCAAAATTCAAAACTGTTTCCATGATTTAAAACAATGGATGTCTATGAATAAGCTGCAGCTTAATGACGACAAAGCAGAACTTCTGCTCATTGCCCCTCCCAAACTCCAAAACCACCCCTCTCTTCCTTCTTCCGTCAGCATTGGGAGTTCTGATATTTCGTTCTCATCACAGGCTCGTAACCTTGGCGTGACTTTTGATTCCACCATTTCCTTCAAGCAGCATGTTTCAAATGTCTGTAGGGCAGCATATCTGGAAATACGCAAGATCAGCTCGATTAGACACTTACTTTCCACTGAAGCCACAAAAACTCTGGTCTGTTCGTTAGTTCTCTCAAGGCTGGATTACTGCAACAGTCTCTTGGCTGGCTCACCGAAGTACCTTCTGGACAAGCTCCAGAAGGTCCAGAATAGTGCCGCCAGACTTGTCTGCAGATCATCTAGACGTCAACATGTCACTCCTCTGTTGCAGTCCCTCCACTGGCTCCCGGTTCAGAGTCGGATTGACTATAAGCTGGCTTCCATCTGTTTCTCTTCTGTCTCTGGTACTGGACCACAATATCTTTCTGACATTCTACACATCTACACCCCATCCCGTCAACTTCGTTCTTCTGCTGACACTCGTCTCTTCCGTGTTCCTTCTGTCAGAACAAAGTCCTTCGGTCAACGTTCTTTCTCCTTTCAGGGACCAACTATCTGGAATACACTTCCCATCAATATCAGACACTTGCCTTCAACTTCTTCCTTCAAGTCTGCTGTGAAGACCAACTTTTTTCAACGATCATAATTCTTCCCCCACCAATCCGCTCCTCTCCACCCCCTTGTACTCAGTTTCCGTGAAATGATGAAGTGGCTGTCACATGGTGTGCTCACGTTACGCGCGCACACGCGTGTGTGTGTGTTTCTGTAAGGTTGTGTACCTTTTTCAAGATATGCGTTTTTGTTCATTTGTTATATGTACTTTTCTATATTCTACTCATGTAAAATGTATGTATGTTCGTCATGTTCTGATTGTATAAGATAATGTATATTCTATGTTGTATTTATATGAAATATGTAAAGCGCTTAGAGCCCTAAATCAGAGAATATGCGCTATATAAATATTCATTATTATTATTATTATTATTATTATTATTATTATTATTAAGTGCAACACTTTTAGCAGGATGTCTTCTATATTTCTGCACTTTGAGTCTGATTTGAACATCAGAATCGACTGGGTTTGATGAAAATGAGTGATCATATTATTATTATGTAACTGGACACTTGTCTTCAGAGTTGCAAAGACAAATGCAGTGTTTTAAATAATGTAGAACTGCGCACGCACCATGGGCAAAATGATGTAATCGATGATGTAAAAACAAAATTCAATGACAATGACAGCAGGTGTTTAGAACAGGCAAGATAGTTATTTTTCAAAACATTATTTTTACCAGGTTGACACTAACAGGTATTTTGTATTATTTAAATTTCAAAATGAACATAATTTCGATAAAGGTTCTCTCTGAACTTATCTTAGGAAGCGAAATGTGAGTATTTGGCCGCTATATTGAATTTTAAAGCGGTCAAATATATAACTGGATTTTGGATCTCGACTTCCTGTCCACAGCAAGTTTACTTTTGACACTGCAATCTCAGTTTTATATGCTGTATATTTGAAAGATTAGAGCAAACCGTATTATTTAGCCATAGCAGCCATGTTGGCCGCCATCTTGAGTTATGAAAATGCCAAGAGGTTGTCATGAGACCTTCCAACGGATTCTCGAGCTACAAGGTCCAGGCAAAGAAACGATTGTTACCAGACATTTCTAGGTTATTGAAAACATCAGGCCTCTGCCACGAGACTAAATGGTCATATCCAGTATACAAATTTAATGTAACTTCTTGTGATTTGATAAACATGCCCAACTGCATCCAACCCTTTGAGATGTGTGTGTTTGAAGAAATGGAAGGATTCAAAGTCTTAGGCATTGTATATTGTAGAATTAGATATTGTATCACTCTAAAACTACATTGCAAAGCCATACAAGTATGCCAAGAGACAAGCAAAATAAACAATATCTATTATTTGCAAGATGCAATACAATTTGAAACAGTCTTACATGCAATGGCAATCACATGCTAGGATAATATACACTGTAAGAAAATACAGACTCAAAATCAAATACTTTCATTTGGAAACTATATTACAATGTACAGTCTATGAAACAAATGTAAACAACCACGCATCAGCTTCATGGACAATGTGTTTAGACGTTATCAAAGAGCAAGACATTTTACTTAGCAAAATGCATAACAATTATGGTTTACATCATGCAAACAAAATGTTTCAAAAACCATAGCATGCAAACTATTGAGAATTGTGCATTCGTGTCTTTGTGTATCAGACTGCCTCCCCCACCGCATCCGCACCCTCCCCCCTCTCTCTCTCTCCTCATCTCTCTCTCCCTCTCTCTCTCTCTCTCTCTCTCTCTCTCTCTCTCTCTCTCTCTCTCTCTCTCTCTCTCTCTCTCTCTCTCTCTCTCTCTCTCTCTCTCTCTCTCTCTCTCTCTCTCTCTCTCTCTCTCAGCGTTCGACGTTGGCCATGTCGGGCCATTCTAAGTCTTCAGTCCGGCAGATGCCACGAATGTTGTCGTGAGTTCCAGGTCGGTGGCTGCGCCCCACAGCTTGGTGTGTAGGTCTGTCCCCTCCGGCCAGGTCCTCACTGTTTCTAATTCTGTCTCTCTCTGTTTCTGTCTCTCTCTCTGTCTCTGTCTATCTGACTCTCTCTCTTTTAAAAGAGAGTCAGAGGGTTTTAAAAAAACCCACCCCAGTTTAACTTACTCGGGTGGAACTCTTTGCCGTCTAATTTAATTAAAACAAATAGCTGGCATGAATTCCTTCAAAAAAGCATATCAAAATGTTCTATTTCAAAATCTTAAAGATCAAATGTAATTTTGTTTTCTGTTTCTTCTTCCTCTTCTATGTTTTACTATTATTACTCATGTGTGATGTGTGTTGTGACATGCTTCAGCATACCCTCCCCTCCCCCTTATTCCCCTTCCTTATCCCCCCTCCCCCCCCCTCACCTGTCATTACCCCAAGCGTTTCTTTCTTTTTTTGTGTAACCCATTTACCTTTTCACTTTTGTCCATGCATTAGTTAACTTTGTTATTGAATGTTCTATTTTCCCCAGGGCTGGGTGGAAAAAAGCATTGCATTGCTTATCTCATGTCTTCCTGGTTAAATAAAATTTCGTTTTCGTTTTCGTTTTTCTCTCTTTTATTCTCTTTCTGAACCTCTAGTTTGCTCCGAGTTGTTGTGGATAAACTCATAAAGTAACATATCTGACATCGACCCCCCCAAAAAATGAGCACTCGTCTGCCTCCGTGGACTGTGTCCAACGTGAGGCCTGGCCTCGCCCTTTCTCCCCAGTCTGGTCGGGGACCGGACTGAGCGCCTCGCTACCCACAAGCTGCTGATGGTCATTGCTTAGGTTGTCCTTGTTTTCCCCCTTTCAATGTTCATCCATTGGTCGATGCCAGATATGATAAGAAATTATGAAACAGCTGTTAAAAAAAAGATGAAGAAGAGTAATAGAGGCACGAAAGTAGTCCAGAGCTGGGAAAAAACCTTTTTTGACCAGAGCTTGAAATGTTTTTTGGAAGGAAAAAAAACAGACAGAAAAAAAGACCAGCCTGAGATTGTCTGTAACGTTATCTGCTCTATCTGAAAAGAAATAGAGTTGAGGATCTCAAGATCAAAAAAGAAAGAAAAAAAACTTGTGTGTATGCGCGCGCGCGTGTGTGTGCGCGTGTATGTGTGTGCGTTTGTGTGCACGTGTTTGAGAGAGTGCGTTTGCGCGCGTGCGCGCGTGTGTATGTGTGTGCATGTGTGCATGCGTGTGCGTGCGTGAGAGTCAATACAATGCGTGAGCGTGTGTGTATGCGTGTGTGAGCATGTATGTGTGAGTGTGTCTGTATGCGCTCGTACACGTGTGCGTGTGTGCGAGTGTGATTGCGTTGCTTGCGCAAGTGCGCGCGCGTGTGAGCGTGTGCCTGCCTTTGTGCACGTGTGTGTGTGTGTGTGTGTGTGTGTGTGTGTGTGTGTGTGTGTGTGTGTGTGTGTGTGTGTGTGTGTGTGTGTGTGTGTCTGTCTGTCTGTCTGTGTGTGTGTGTGTGTGTGTGTGTGTGTGTGTGTGTGTGTGTGTGTGTGTGTGTGTGTGTGTGTGTGTGTGTGTGTGCATGCGTGTGCGTGCGTGCGTGAGGGACAATACAAGAAATCTTCTTCTTCTTCTTCTTCTTCTGCGTTCCCAGGCCATATGACCATCATGGTAAGGTACGTATGTGTCCGGTTTTCAGCTTTCACTGGTCTCCCCGCTGCGTACAGCCAACACATTCCGATTTCGGAGGAGCTCAAAGGAGAACATATTTGGAATATTGTTTTTGAAAAAAGGCAGGAGGATGGGCCATGCGCCAATAAGACTCGGAAAGACAGTAGAAGACAGAACATAAAGGGAAAAGACAGAGTTAAAGAGAGTGACATTGTAGAGGAAGTTACCAGCACAGAACTTCAAGAAGGTGGGGGAACTATTTGTATAACAGACCCCCGGTATCCCCACGGGGAGAACAAGAAATCAAGAATGAATTACACACACACCACACCATGACGTAATTTTCCGTAATTATTTTGTTTTTATTTTTTCATATGTATTTTCACGAGTTTTTACATTTTCACACAAAAAACTCCTCCTCGCATATATGCGCGTAAATGCGTGCAGATGGCCAGTTCCACAAAAGGAATGAAATTAAAGACTGCAGCTGTTCACTGGAACAAGCACCGCAAAAGGAAAGTTCAGGCCCTGTAGTACTCATGAGCGCGGCTAAGACAACTAATCCGGGATGGAGAGTGCAAACTAGTCTAAGCTGCCAGTCGGATTGGGTAGTTTAGACTCACTTGCATTTTCCATCCCGGGATTAGCTGTCTTAGCCACACTCATGACTACAGGCCAAGGTGTATTATCCCCTACCTCCCATCACCACCACCAGCGTTAAACCCCCTCCCTGCCCATTCGCAATCCTCCACGTGGGCCTAGGCCCCACGGGGCGGGGGTAGAGGTGAAAGAGGGGAGAGGAGCCGTCGAGTAGGGTAAGATGGGGTAAGAAGCCCATGGGCGGGTAAGAAGCCCATGCCAATTATCTCATGAAATGAAGCAAATTTCAGTCAACTTTTGCACATGAGACGAGTGTTCATGTTTATCATTCGTCTCATGGGCAAAATTGGACTGAAATGTGCTTCAGTTCATGAGATAATTGGCATGGGCTTCTTACCCGCCCATGGGCTTTTTACCCCGTCTTCACGTACTTGCACATTATATACATTAAAGTCGAATAGAATGCAACACTTGTTACAGCTCAATTACATACTACTCCCGGTGGGGATACCGGGGGGTCTTTCGTAAAAATAGTTCCCCCACCTTCTGGAAGTTCTGTGCTTGTAACTTCCTGTAATCTGCCACTCTCTTTGACTCTGCCTTTTCCCTTTGCTTTCTGTCATCTACTATCTTTCTGACTTATTGGCCACCATTCTCCTGCCATGTTTTCAAAAAAATCTTCCAAATAATGTTTCTCCTTTGAGCTTCTCCGAAATCGGAATGTGTGAGCTGTACGCAGCGGGGGGAGACCAGTGAAAACTGAAAACCGGACACATATGTACCTTAGCCATTGTGGCCATATGGCCTGAGAACGCAGAAGAAGAAGAAGAAGAAGAAGTTACACATTGAGCCTCTGGTACTTCCAAATCAATAGCGGCTACATGTTAAATGAGAAATATCGGTCATGAGGGATTTGTGTGAAGGCAGAGATAGATGGGGGTGGGGGTGGGAGTTCAGAGGTTCTGTTCACACCCCTCCCCCCTCTTACTCTTCAAAAAACAAAGACAAGTGTGTCGCCGGGCGGCACACATGCCGTTTGCCCGTTACGGCCCCTACCTCTCCTCCCCCAACATGTTAGCGCTCAGTCTACATACCTGCCAATTTTGAAGCCTGTAACTGCAGAAATATGAAAGATATGGCTACAACATGAATTTCACATCTCCAAGGCCTACGTCCTTGACCTTAACCTTCATTGGTACTCAGTATTCGGACTTACCATATGGCATTGTACCAATGTACCAAGTGAGAACATTGTAAGTCCACAGATGCCAAAGATGTGGCCATAAGAAGAAAATTCAGTTTCAAGGTCGGGTCAAGGTCACCACGATTATAATTTTACTATGGAACCATCTCTGCACCCTGATGCATGACCACACACAATTTGAAGGCATTCTATCCCTTGGTTCACGAGATACAGTTCAGACATGAAATATATAGCGCAAAGAAGGACATTTCGTTTTTCAAGGTCAAGCTTCAAGGTCAAAGTCAGCACACCAAAAATGTATGTTCAGATATCTTCTACTATAGGTAATACACCACCACACATAATTTGAAGCAATTCTGTCAAGCAAAAATGTGAAAGATATGGCTAAAGCACCATTTTTTAGACCCAACCACTTTCAAGTTCTACCGATGTCCTTGACCTTGACCTTAATCGGTACCCCACATTCAGAACCACCACAAGTCAATGGACCTACATGCCAAGTTTGAACTCTGTAAATTCAACAGTGTAGAACATAATTATGGCCCTTGAACGAAATTTAAGTTTTCAAGGTCATATAATTATGAAGGTCAAGGTCACTACAGTAATAATTTTGCACCGATACATAATTTATGCTGATCATAGATCGGGCAAACGGCAAAAAAGAAAACAAAGAAAAACAGGGAGAAGTATAATTGCCAAAGCTTTAGCCTATTTTCCCAGGAGAGACCTGCGTTACATCTACTGCAATCAAATTATCGCTTCACCCCAAAAAAACTCCCCAACAAAGCCCTCTCCAAGGTTGACTGATCCCCCATGGGGGATGTAGGTGAGGGGCAGATAGTTATGGGCTCGAGCTCTTGACGTATCCATGGCCGGACCACTTATTTTTCGACGCTGCTACGCTCCTGACAAGGACATTTTATACAGGCTTAAGCCGGCGACAGACTATGTGACTGCCTCAAGTGACTCGATCAGGTCGTGACGTTTCACCTCATTTTCATACCATGTTGCTCGATCAGTCTGACTCAGTCGGGCCCAGTCAGGTGACAGGGCCGAATAGGGCGGGTTCTAAATTTCACTGATCGAGTCTGATCGAGTCAGATGGCTTATGACCTCTTCTGTGCGGGAAACAAAATTTGGTCAACGTCACGACCTGATCGAGTCATATGAGGCAGTCGCATAGTCTGTCTCCAGCTTTAACCCCATACTCCTCACATCATCTTCACCAGCAGACATGATTGTCAAAGAATGCAATACACGCAAAATGTCTAGATTGAGAAGAATAGTTTTGTTGCTAACAAATATAAAAAAAGGTCTCTCGTTTGAATATAATTGCCTTCCCTATCATTGTACCACCAGCATAGAACGAAGAACTACACAAAACACCACCACCACCAAAAACAATCAAATCAAATTTAAAAAACCCAGTGAAGCTTTGATCCTGATGTGTACATATCAGAAAGTCTTCAGAAAATGTAACAATGACATACATTATGCAAAAAAATATAAAAACATCGTAAAACAATAGCACAAAATATGTGCCATAAAAATTGGAAGCAAAAATAGATTGCTTGTAATATAGAACATCTCTGAATACAATTAACCCTTTCACCGCCAGCCATATTTGAGACAAAAATGTCCATTAAATGTACCTGTAAAGAGAACAAAATCTATTTGCAGTATTGGGGATTCTTCTGTGACATACATAAAAGTCTATCCTTACTTCCCAAAACAAAAACAATAGGGTCTTCGGCTAATATAGACCCCAATTTGATGCCTTTTAATGACATAGGTGGTACATCACTGTGGTGCTAAAATGCGACTTTGGTGGTGAAAGGGTTAAAGATAACGAATACATTTCACCAAATGTTTGCAATGCTGAGCACTGCATATTTACATTTATCTACAAACTAAAGAATCATGTGGCGTTAGTTTATTGACGAGACAAAACAGAACGTGTAATATTTGAACAAAAATGTCTTTTTCAAACAACATAGAAAATACACCATGTTGTTTGAAAAAGACATTTTTGTTGAAATATGACATGTTCTGTTTTGTCTCGTCAATAAACTAACGTCACTTTGCACTTGTTGTGTATTTGTTTGTGTGGTACTTTGGTCAGTGGCGTTGCAGTCCGTTTCAGTTTTCTCAATACTCTAGCCAAACATTCCCCGTGGGGGTACCGGGTGAATCTTTCATAAATAGTTCCACACCTTCTCGAAGTTCTGTGCTAGCACCTCGTCCAATCTATCACTCTTTGGCTGCATTTCCCCCCCTTTTTCTTACTATCATCTACTATTTGTCTGACTTATTGGCCCATTTTCCCGCCTCCCCCCAAAAAAAACCCAACAACAGTCTTCCGAACAATGTTCTCCTTTGAGCTCCTCCGAAATCGGAATGTGTCGGCTGAATGCAGCGGGGAGACCAGTGAAAGCTGAAAACTGGACACATATCGACCTCACTCATTTCGGCCATATGGCCTGGGAACACAGAAGAAGAAGAAGAAGAAGAAAAGAAAGCCAAAGCAACGGAGCATACACTGAACGAACACACAATACATGGGCATAATGCATAGTGTAAGAAGACACAAACACTGAATGGAAACAAACAAGCATCGTTCATGGTTTAATTAATCATATCCGCGCTTCTTGCTCACATAATAATCATTTGAAAGAACGTGCTGTACAATGTATTCGCCCACACTGTTCTATATAGGCCTACAAAACAGACCCATCCACTTCTGACTCTAACGCATGTTCGAACATAAACTTGAAATGAGCAAATTACCTGAGAAACAGCGACATAATTTGAATGGATAATGGGGGGAAAAAGTGACAATGAGAAGTTGATAAACGCAATATTTTGCAATATTACTCTGTAATGGCATTGTCGTGCAAAAAATACTCAAGCACACATAATACATGACAAACATACTTATGCGAGGGGCTCTCGATAAGTTTCTGGATTTAGACAACTCAGAGGATGTACACTTCTTCTGGCCAGCCTATATTTGTAGGTATCCTTCTTTATCACACACATACACTTGGTCATATTTTCAAAGGAAACTATTATGACGCCATGCCAGGCCGAATGAGGCATGTCAAAATAGAGCCCGCAGCAAACCCTCAAGCATTTTCAACCTTCTGACTTTCTTTCAACCCCTTTGACTGGCGCTTTGCTAAAGATAATAGGATAAAGTTATAAGGGATTAAATCGGAGAAATAAGTGAGAGGGACCCCAACTGAACTCTGATTTATTGCAGAATGTCCATAGTAGTTGCAGTAGTGTGGTTTCTTGCATCACTGGTCATGATAGTTAGTATGTGACCTCAGATACCAGTGTACAGACGACATGGCCAAAGCGCCTTTGGGTGGGTGAACAGGTATATAACATTAATCTGCGGTGATGGCTCTTCTCTGTAGAGAGGAACTGAGGCCACAATTATGACAAGCGTTAGAGAAGAAAAACAGCGACTGTGTGTGTGGTTGGGGTTTTCAGTAATCATCCGTTTCCTGTGACATTTTACTGAAGGAGTCTCTTCTTGAAACCTCCAAACGATGATTGGTTATATGGTTTCTTGATCAAACTGATATACAGATATTTCACTATCAGTCACGATGTCCAAACGATAATTGGCTATGTGGTGTCTTGATCAAACTGATATACAGATATTTCATTGTCAGTCACGATGTCCAAACGATGATTGGTTATATGGTTTCTTGATCAAACTGATAAACAGATATTTCATTATCAGTCACGATGTCCAAACGATGATTGGCTATGTGGTTTCTTGATCAAACTGATATACAGATATTTCATTATCAGTCACGATGTCCAAACGATGATTGGCTATGTGGTTTCTTGATCAAACTGATATACAGATATTTCATTATCAGTCACGATGTCCAAACGTTGGTGGGTCACGTGGTTTCTGGATCATTACGTGGTTTCCGGATCAAAGGATATGCATAATAGTTTCATTATCAGTCACGATGTCACAGGTGCCAGCTGACGACATCCACTAAAGTCGTAGTGTGTGGGTGCATCAGTCAACCCTACCCTTCCTCCGACCTTCAGTAAGCTGATGGGGCACCCAACGGACATAACGGTTTTGAGGATACAGGTGTTCATGTCAGATTTTATTAAGGCTTCCAGATGAAACGCCTATTGTCTTCTTAGTCTAGTCAACTGGAGACTTTACACTGGCTAAGGTTTCAACATTTGCAACGATCCCTTGACGACTGTATAATGGTTTGCCAACAAAAATCCGCTCCATTCATAACAGTGACCTCAATTGAACACTTAGTTTGTGTTACCTAGTGAATCCACATACATTGATGGTATTTTGATGATTAGTTTGCTCGCAGAAGAAAGTGGGGACATTTTGGCAACAAGGGAGTAGACGTCTTGTGTTCTTTTTGACGTTGTTGCTGTTTTTAGTGTCTTCCTACCCCGGTCGTCTACTCTTCGTCTTTTTCCTCCTCCTCCTTTCCCTCCTCATTCCTCTATCCCTTTTTCGCGTTCTTCTCTTTCTTTCTTAATGCCTTCTTCTCCTTCTGTCTTTCTTTCTCATTCTCTCACGTGCCATGCTTTACACAGTAGCAGTACGGCGACAGGTTTGGCTTGGACCTCTGTATACAGGCAGGCTGGGAGCCATACCTGTTGATTCTGCTGATCTCGTCCTCCCGGACAGAGAAGGTCTGGGCCTCCACGTCGTACTCACACGTGGCTTCGTATTGCCCTTCCCCAGGAAGAGTGGTGAACGTCACCTGATACCTGACGCTCTCTTTGGGAGGAGGGGCATCGTGATGGCGCGTCATGAATTTCAGCCATTCCCACTCAGCAATGCGGTCCTCCTGGCTTGGGACGTAGCAAACGCTATTGACGATTTCTTTCAACTTGAGCTGAGCACATTTTCCCCGGTACTGTTTGGTGTAGCCGTTGATTTCCCTGATAGCCGCGTTCACGGCTTGTCCGACCAAGGGGTGAGTGGTGTTCACGGGCTCCCATTGCAAACAGGAGCACCAGTGAAGGGTGATGCCAGCACGGGTGCAGGTCCGTTCTTTGGGGATTTCCCTGAAGAGACTGATGGCTCTGTCATTTGTGGTCCTCTTTTCGGTGTGGGTGTAGTTGAGGAAGTCTTTGAAGGTGGCGTGGATGTCCAGAGGAGTGGTCAGTCTTTTAGCGTTTGTTTTAATGTTTTCGATGATCTTTGGGTGAAGTTTCCGGAACCACGGTGGAAACCGAAGGGCAAAGTAAGGTAGACGAGCTTCCAAATAACCCTGAGCCGTTTGACGCATGTAGAAAAATTTGGGTCCGTGATCCCCCAGTAGAATCATCAGAGTAGAATTCAGGTGCCCATGTTCTTCCAACCGTCGTACAAACGCGAGTAGATCGTCATCCACAGCCTGGATTTTGCTAAAGTGATCGTGACTCATGTCTACGTAATGGCCGAAGAAAAACTTAGGAAAAGCCTTGTACATGTCCAGGAGACTCTCCAACCAGTTCATGAAATTCACGTGGCCTGGATTAGATCCCCAGCACATAGGAGGGTGCTCAAGATTTGATTGTCTCGCAGCTATGTAAAATGGTCGAATGGAATGATCAGTTGGCTGATCTTTGAAACCTTTCATCATGTAATGAAATGCTCCTATATTGGGTCTGTCCTGGCTGAAAGTGGTCACGTACCCGCGTTGAGAAAACTCCTTCCATATCCAGGGGTAGTCATCTACGGGTTTTGCACCTTCATACCCTGGCCTGGCTTCCGGTAGCTCCACCTTCTTATGACCAGTCAGCATTGGTAGCAACGCATCCGCTGTTCCTCGCCCAATAATATTGTGATTTTCCAGTTCTATCGCTCCAAGTGATTTAGTGAAGTAATTATGCGATTTGGGAAGACCACGGTGCCAACCCATGCGAGACATTGAGTCAAACCCCAGCAAGAAAATGCTCAGGTTAAAGAAAGGGTTGCCTGAGTCGACTTCACCGTTTGGTGTGAGAGATGGTGAGGCTCTGTGTTGATCTTGGTGAGCTAAACATTTGCAAGGAGAGTGGTATTCACGAAGTCGGTTCATGATCGTGTTGTTCCAAGCCACAGCGGAAATAATGTTCTGGTATTTGGGGCCTTTTTGTGACACACACGACACATGAAAAAAGTCTGACCGCAAACGCATGCCATCCAGCATAGGTTTCACCGGAGTTCCGTATCGAATATCAAAATCTCCATTACGGAAGATGGGTGAGTATTGACAGATGATTTTCCCGTACTGCTTTTTTGCATCTTGTGATATGCGGAACGTGCCGTTAGTGACATACACCCAGTCTTTCATGGCAGAACTGCAGTCCACCGGAGGCTGCCTGGCGTAGTGCTGCATGATCAGAGGGTTGTAGGGATCCAGAGGAGGATGGACACATTTCACACCATCTGCTGAACTTTGCTCTGCCAGGGATAAGCCCAGTATCTGATGCTCTGAAAGGGATAGTGAGGATATTGCTCCTGTCTTTTGATTTAAGGAACGTTTAAAGATGACTTGACCGAGAAGCCAGATATATGTTATCAGAGATAAGCTCAGTACTACCATAGATAATGGCAGAAAGATTCGTTTTAAGCAACGCAAATACATCGCGATTATTTTCTGCATGTTCTTGTGTTGTGTTTCAGCTTGAAGAAAAAAAGTTGTTCAAAGCGTCACAATATTGGTTTTATTTGTGCGTGTGTGCATTTTCATTGTTCGGCGTGTGTTTGTGCATGAACGCACCTGCTTACAAACACAATGTTCTTCTTTTCCTACAAGCATATATATACACACACATATATATACACACACATATATATATGTGTGCATGACAGTTGCACTCTAAGGCAATCAGTTTGAGAGATGAATCACTTTTGTGGTGGTATTGTAAAGTGATACCATTTTGAGTAGTTTAGAATGCAGTTGCAAAGACACGAGCAATTTCTGTTTTACAAGACAATATTCTTCGTTTCCTCCCCACAAGCACCTATGGCAATAACAACAGTCTATTCACATAACCACAGGCTATTCACATAGCCACAGTCTGCTCACATAGCCATAATCTATTCGCATAGCCACAGTCTATTCACATAGCCATATTCTTCACATGGGCATAGTTTATTCATATAGCCACAGTCTATTCAAATAGCCACAGCCTATTCACATAGCTTATCCACATAACTACAGTCCATTCACCTAGCCACAGTCTATTCACATATGCACAGAATATTCACATAGCCATAATCTATTCACATAGGCACAGTCTATTCACACAGCTACAGTCTATTCAAATAGTCACAGTCTATTCACACAGCCAAAGCCTGTTCACACAGCCACAGTCTATTCACATAACCACAGTCTATTCACATAGCCACAGTCTATCCACATAGGCACAGTCTATTCAAATAGTCACAGTCTATTCACATATCCATACTCTGTCCACACAGCCACAGCCTGTTCACATAGCCACAGTCTATTCGCAAAGCCACAGTCTATCCACATAACCAATGTCTATTCACATAGCCACAGTCTATTAAAATAGCCACTGTCTATTCACATGGCCACAGTCTGTTCACATGGCCATACTCTATTCACATATCCGCAGTCTATTCACACAGAAAATAAGCTGGGGAGATGAGTCTCTGTTGTAGTGAGGTCAGGATAACATCTTCTCAAGGAGGCCGGCCTGGTGACTGCTGTGCATGCTGGTGCTCTGGTGTTTCTGGAATAACAAAACACACACACACACACACACACACACACACACACACACACACACACACACACACACACACACACACACACACACACACACACACACACACACACACACACACACACACACACACACACACACACACACACACACACACACACACACACACACACACACACACACACACACACACACACACACACACACACACAAAAAATACAAAAAATCAAAATTTGAATTTAATTCAGGGATTGAAAAGGTATTTGTACAACAGACAAAACATTCGACGTTTTCTTTATTTATAAAACAAACAAATAAAAACGAGTGAGATGTTATGACTTTGGGAAGATTCAGTGCTTTATTTCAGAATGCCCACGCTATTTTAAAAAAGGATGAAAATAGTTTTTTGATGTCCACCCATCCATCCATGCAGTCGTTCATCCCTCAATCCATTGCATCCATTCAATCATCCATGCATTCAGCTAAGGACACGTCTACTTGTGGATCCATGCATGCATCCGATCATACAGTGTATCCGTTCACCCATCCAACAATCCATCCATCCATCCATCGGGTGAACCACCCGTCTATCCATCCATATCTACCTCCATGCCTCTCTTCTTCCAGAAATGAATGAATGTAACGTGTGTACTGGTTACGCTGAGTACAGCAAATTTTTACGTCCTCTGGCGGAGTTATAAGGCCCCGTTTCGTTGGCGCTGCTCAGAGTGATGCGCTACACACGCCTAGTAACGGTGGGACATACAGCAAAGATACGATTCGGTTAAGATGGTGGGAACAATGTGGAGGCAATGCCCGGAGGCAGTGCAACTCCAGTAAAGTCCCGATGTTTTAACAATACAGATAGGTGAAGCGGTAACCACGCATCGGCTAAACCTCATCGGCTATGGTACCACCTCTATCAGTTATTGGGATTTGCGAGTGTGATATTGCTTTTATCCTATCTCATAGTGGCTTGCTGTTTATCACACGAAGGTCGGTCCAGAGTGTGATAAACAGCAAGCCGCCGAGAGATAGGATAAAAGCAATATCACATTCGCAAATCCTAATAACGGATATATACCGATATTTTACCTCTTTCCGTGATAATCAAACACAAATTTGCAAAGAAGAAGTCGAAAGACGCGGAGTTGCATGCAGATCTAAAATAATACTAACCACTTCACCGTAGCAAGAAAATCCCACTCATCCACAAATAATATAGTTCTCCAAGTTAGAAAGTCGTGAGCTATTTTGATCTTGCTCGTCAATACATTATGCAAAGGAAACTGATTATTGCAATCGATCCAACATGAACCGTACTTGTGGAATTTGCTGCATAAAAAAATAGCCTTCACAATGACATATTCATTTTTACACTGCAATCACAGGCCATAGTTATTGTCATTTATGTTTGTGTGACGAACTTTCAATGATGACGTAATTTCAGTGATTGCGTAAGTTCACTAAGATGTGTGTTTTTTGGGTGTCCTGCTCAGAAGGCGCTATTTGCAGTGACACTAACTTGAGCTAAGGTTGCTGGCCGCTATTTTTATCATTTGATTCATGTTTCACTAAAAGTTATTTATTCACACAACAACATTTCCAATGTAAAATGTTCATCATAAACAACCTTTTGCATTTATCGGGTTAAGGCACAGGGTTAGGAGTATGTTTGGGCTTTTTGTTTTACTAAGCATCACTTGATGCAAATAAGGAAAATATGCTTTGAGTACTGCAGATAGTCGCGTGCGAGTGTACAAGCCGTGAGATATATAACTGTGACGTCAAGTTTCTAATAGCAACGGTGTATTCCTACACCTTTTCTCACGCGCGTTGACACTAAGCCTATGGGTTAATATATGCAAATGATATCTCTGGATATTGTTTTATATCTCACGGCTGGCAGGCCTCTTTGCACTACTTGTACATCGGTATATAAGTTATTAGCACTATTCCTCTCTTCTTCCCTCCTTCCGTCTGAACCTTTATTCTTCCGTTAACCTGCCCTTCTACCAATCCATTGATCACTCTTATCTGTCCCCCCCTCTGTCTGTCCCCCGCCTTTCCCTGTGCTTTGTCTATTATGTAAGTCAGCTTGTCGGTATGTGTGTATGTGTGTGGGGAGAAGATAGAAACGAGATACAGATGAACTTTTATAGAAACTTCCTTGCACCGAGAGATGTCCTCTCCCCCCACCCCCCAAGAGAGAATAGAGACACACCACTTTCCACCCTTAGAGAACGCATAGAAATACATAGAGAGAAAATTTGAAGTGATTCTGTTCAGTAGTTCACGAGATACAGCTGAACTTTTATACAAACTTCCTTGCACCATGGTACACCACCACACAAAATTTGAAGCGATTCTGAGACTAGTTCACGAAATAAAGGAATGAGAGGGGGAAATTACATAGCCCAAAGAAGGAAATTTCGGTTTTCAAGGTCAAACTTCAAGGTCAAGGTCAGCACGGTGTTGATTAACGAAAGGAAGCTTCCTTTTCAAGCTGTCTACCCCTCTGCCAATTTTAATCAAAAGAGAAACAGTAGTTTTTAAAATAATCGATACACAGACAGAGACACAGAGAGAGAGAGAGACACACAGAGACACAGAGAGACACAAACCGATCGCAATACCTCGGCCTCTGGCCGGGTAATTAGAAAGCTGAGAGAGAGAGAGAGAGAGAGAGAGAGAGAGAGAGAGAGAGAGAGAGAGAGAGAGAGAGAGAGAGAGAGAGAGAGAGAGAGAGGAGAGAGAGTGAGAGAGAGAGAGAGAGAGAGAGAGAGAGAGAGAGAGAGAGATAGAGAGAGAGAGAGAGAGAGAGAAAGAGAAGAGAGAGAGAGAGAGAGAGAGAGAGAGAGAGAGACACTGAACAGTGAAAGACTTAATTTAACAAGGATACAGATTTTATGCGATGCCTATTCTTACAATAGAGATGTATATATATAGACAGAGACAGAGACAGAGACAGAAATAAACAATCAGAGAGAGAGAGATTGATTGATTGATTGATTGAATTTTATTTATAGAGGGTACTAGAGTAAACAATAACATGCTTTTTTACGTCCATCCCCCAGAGAGAGAGAGAGAGAGAGAGAGAGAGAGAGAAGAGAGAGAGAGAGAGAGAGAGAGAGATAGCAGAGAGGGAGAGAGAGAGAGAGAGAGAGAGAGAGAGTTTGCGCGCGCGTGTGTGTGTGTGTGTGTGTGTGTGAGAGAGAGAGAGAGAGAGAGAGAGAGAGAGAGAGAGAGAGAGAGAGAGAGAGAGAGAGAGAGAGAGAGAGAGAGAGAGAGAGAGAGAGAGAGAGAGAGAGAGAGAGAGAGAGAGAGAGACAGAGACAGAGACAGACAGACAGAGAGAGGAGAGAGAGAGAAACGAAACGAAACAAAACGAAAGACAGAGATTTATACAGGGGGAGACAATGAGATAAGAGAGAGTTTTACAGAGAGAGAGAGAGAGAGAGGCTCTTTTCTAAGAGAGAGAGAGAGAGAGAGAGAGAGAGAGAGAGAGAGAGAGAGAGAGAGAGAGAGAGAGAGAGAGAGACAGACAGACAGACAGACAGACAGACAGAGAGAGAGAGAGACAGACCGACAGACAGACAGACAGAGACAGAGGATATGCCTTCAAGTTGTTCACTTTAAAACCCTTTCAACGCCAGCCATGTTTTCAGCTAAACATTTCTGTCGAATTTTCATGGGAATAGAAAAGATACAGTATGTAATACTGCAGATTGAATGAGAGTATGTACAACAGTAGGCCTATCCTTATGTCCCACAATTACGAACAAAGGTTCTTTGGGTAACAGATCCGGATTATATGTCTTTTAGTGACATGGGTGTTAAATCAGTGTGGTGCCAAGCGCCTACACTGGCGATGAAATGGGTTTTAAGGGTTGCACAACGTGGTTTTAAAATAAATAAATATTTAGCACATACCTCTTGAAGGCAATGAACAGCCACAAGGATGTTCGGTCACCTGCTCTGTGACAGTATGACACCCAGCAGGGAATGATACCCCACTCAGTGGTTAGTTCTTCAGTCACGCCCAACACTGTCAACGTTTGTGCGTGCATAGGTTTAGTCCCAAAATAGCATATGTTAAAGGGGCAGCCTGGCGGGTGAGTGTTTTGCAAGAAACACGTCGAGATCACCAGGAAAACGCCCTTTACAGAGATCGACACTCACTTTGATCTGGTTTCCTAGAAAGCAAACCGTCGGAGCGGAGGTGGTGGAAGTCAAATTATTTCAGTGATAGAGAAGGCATGTGCCTTCTCTTTTCTAATGGCCGCCAGAGTCGCTTTGACCAAATCACGAAATGTCCACACTACAAGCATTATTACTTACAGTTTACAGTTTACCGAAAGGTAATTCGCTCACAACAAAGGAATTAGCTCCATTGTTTTTGTTCACCGCCCTACAAAGAAGAAAAACGTTTCAACCGCTCGAGTGGCCTCCACTCATCCGTCAGGGTATTTAATCCTATCACTATGAGTAGGGCCTCTTCTCTGAAGACCCTGTGTTGTCCAGTTCTCTGTAGAGTTTCTGTGGATTTTTTGTTGTTGATGTTGTTGTTCACGCTTCTCAACACAGCATAAATATTCGATCAATCTGTTCAAACCATTGCCAAACCCCCCAAAGTGGAACAGTTTTATCAATGAGTTAAATCAGTCAAGTTCTGACGGATTTTCCCCCCCTCAAGACCATATCAGGTGGAATCTTCGTAGTCGTGTTTTAGTTTAGTCAGTGGGCGATACTCAAAGAGAGCAATTTTGTTTTCAAGCCACGTTATTTAAAATTGAACATCACATAAAAAAGGCAAATCGTTTCAAACGTCACCCATGAAAATGAAACACTCCTTTTGTCAAAAACTTTGCATGTTTAGATGTTCGTCTACAACGTCGTGCCAGATACATCTCCAACACCAATTCAGTCGCACCGAAGAGCTCGTTACTGTCTGCTTTCAAGCCAGGGCAAACATGATGTGGGTTATGTCGATGAAGCACACGATATCACTAGGTCAATGTCCTAAATCCAGAAAGGATACGCTTTCTGCCAATTAATATAGGGCCCTAACCATGATTTCTGCCTCGGACAATAGAGCCGTTTCTCGATCAGTAGATCACGCAACAGAGTTCAAGCATTTCTGAAAGGCCAGCCCAAGGATATGTTTGATCAGGAAGTATTCGGCACCTAGAAAGAAGTTCAGAGTTTAAGAGAATTTATCACCCGCCAGCAACAGCTAAGATTTACAGAGCTTCTCTCACGCAAGAAAGAATAGGCCTCTAGCATAAAGAGAATGGCACACAGTGCTTTGATTTATATAGTAAAAAAAACATGCGCACTATTCTTAACCCATTGGTGCCTAAGGTCTTATAATGTAAAATGCTGTAGGTTTTTTAATAGTGTTAATTGTTTAAGGACGAGGAATACGGCTGAAGGAAAGATTATGTATGGCAGGACCGAAACATAGCGTAAAAAGAAACCGGAAAAAGGTATCAGGAAAAAGTGACATGAGTTTGAGCGAATGGTATGGTGTGTGTGGGAAGGGTCTGTCGGGGTTGCAGAGCTGCGACTGTTTAGGCGGATCTTGCGTGCCTCACGCTTTGCCTGCGATGTCTGGATACGGTGCGCCTCGAAGTTGGTGGCTCCCTTTGTTACTGCACCACGCCATGCTGAGAGTCACAGTGTTCCACAGAAGACCAGTACTGTAGAAAATCATTGTGCAGCCCTCACTGTAGTGTTGGCCCATGCTACAGGCTAATGTCAACCAGTGATAAAAGCCATTTGAGTGTAGGGCAGGATTGATGAGCAGCTACAAGGTCAGAGACTGATGTTTGGAGAAAACATTGCGCCGCCCCTTAGTGTCGTAGGAACTGTGGACATAGTAGGGCCTATCAGCAGCCACGCATGGTCCATTCAGGGACTCATGGGTTAACGCATCTGTCCTGTCTAAAAAAATTGGAACTTTGGACTCAATATAGCCATCCATACACGGTCCATTCAGGCACTCATGGGTTAACGCATCTGTCTCTTGTCTAAACAATATGAACTTTGGACTCAGTATAACCAGCCATACACGGTCCATGCAGGCACTCATGGGTTAACGCATCTGTCTCTTGTCTAAACAATATGAACTTTGGACTCAGTATAACCAGCCATACGCGGTCTATGCAGGCACTCATGGGTTAACGCATCTGTCTCTTGTCTAAACAATATGAACTTTGGACTCAGTATAACCAGCCATACACGGCACTCATCCATTCAGGCACTCATGGGTTAACGCATCTGTCTCTTGTCTAAACAATATGAACTTTGGACTCAGTATAACCAGCCATACGCGGTCTATGCAGGCACTCATGGGTTAACGCATCTGTCTCTTGTCTAAACAATAGGAACTTTGGACTCAGTATAGCCAGCCACACACGGTCCATGCAGGCACTCATGGGTTAACGCATCTGTCTTTTGTCTAAAAAATAGGAACTTTGGAGTCAGTATCAGCAGCTACGCATGGTCCATTCAGGGACTTGTGAGTTAACGCATCTGTCTCGTCTAACAAATAAGAACTCTGGACTCGGTATGGACAGCCACACACGGTCCATTCGTGGGTCCAGATACACTCGTGGGTTAGCGCATCTGTCTTGTCTAACAAAAAAGGAACTTTGGAGTCAGTATAATGAGCCATACACGGTCCATTCAGGAACTCATGAGTTAACGCATCTATCTTGTCTAAAAAATAGGAATGTTGGACTCGGTATACTCAGCCACTCCATTCAGGTCCATTCAGGCACTCATGGGTTAACGCATCTGTCTCTTGTCTACAGACATATCAATGTAACCTGACCGTTGCTGCCAATCCTTCCGGTGTGCATGCGGGCCATTACAAAGGCGACTTCAGTGTGGTTATGGTCCGTGGATCTTTTGTGAAAAAGGACGTATCGCCTTACATAGAGGTGTATCTATTATACTCCTATAAGAAAAATCACGTTCTGTGTGTGTGTGTGTGTGTGTGTGTGTGTGTGTGTGTGTGTGTGTGTGTGTGTGTGTGTGTGTGTGTGTGTGTGTGTGTGTGTGTGTGTGTGTGTGTGTGTGTGTGTGTGTGTGTGTGTGTGTGTGTGTGTGTGTGTGTGTGTGTGTGTGTTGTGTGTGTGTGTGTGTGTGTGTGTGAGAGAGAGAGAGAGAGAGAGAGAGAGAGAGAGAGAGAGAGAGAGAGAGAGAGAGAGAGAGAGAGAGAGAGAGAGAGAGAGAGAGAGAGAGAGAGAGTGCGCACGCGCGCGCGTGTGTGTATGTGTATGTGCGTGTGCGTGGTATACGCGTGCGTGCGTGTACATGTGCGTGCACACACACACACACACACACACACACACACACACACACACACACACACACACACACACACACACACACACACACACACACACACTTGTATGCATATGAGTCTGTCTATCTGCCCGAAAACCACTACATGTAGTACTAACACCACCCCCCCCCCCCCCCCCCCCCCCCCCCCCCCCCCCCCCCCCCCCCCCCCCCCCCCCCCCCCCCCCCCCCCCCCCCTATAATCATAATAATTGTATTTCTGTCCGGCACCACCCAAGGAAATCAGCAAGGGAACCTCTAAAACCTCCAGCGCCTACCTCAGTTCGCCAAGGAGGAACGTGATGGTCAGAAATGTGACCCGCACGATGGAATACACACACATCTGCGCCATGTAGATCCACTTTACATACGATTCGATTCAATGTCGATACGATTTTGACATTTGTGAGTCATGATTCACGTAACATTCTACTGTCTACATGAATCTGATGAAATCCTACTAGTTATGTTCACTCTATTTGTAATCCCCCCGTACACGAATCTGATGAAATATCTTTTATTTTTTCCCCTATCCGTATTTTTTTGTTTTTATCAAATATTTTATTTCATTCGTATATATTTTTTTCGTATATATTTTATTCGCATATATTTTATTCGCATATACATGAGTATAGTAGTGAACGAAAATAGTAGAATTATTTGTAGACTGAAGTGTTCCACGCGAATCGTGACTCACAGACATCGTCACAATCGGATCGTATTGAATCGAATCGTATGCAGTGTGGCTGGATCTTTACACTGCCTTTTACCACAATACGACATGATCGTGACTAGAGGTGTGTGTGTGTGGGGGGGGGGGGGGTGGGGGGTGGTGGGGGGGGGGGGTAACGGTTTGGACAGAAAAACCGGTGCTAAACTTTCGCGGTTTGAAAAACCGGTTCGAGTTGCTGTTAGGGGAAGACGGGGTAAAAAGCGCATGGGCGGGTAAGAAGCCCACCCCAATTATCTCATGAAATAAAGAAAATGTCAGTCAAATTTGCCCATGAGACGAATGCTAGACATTAACGCTCGTCTCATGGGCAAAATGAGACTGAAATTTGCTTCATTTCATGAGATAATTGGGGTGGGCTTCTTACCCGCCCATGCGCTTTTTACCCCGTCTTCCCAACTGAAAGTAAGTTTTTTCTTAGAATAACGCAATTGTTCCGAAGAACAACAATGATTCTCAGCGCAGATTGGGTGTTTGTAAACCAAGAGTATAGCTGTTTCTAGTTTGTGGTGGTGTATGGCTTTGACTTGGACTGAGTGTTGAGTTGAGTGTGTGTGTGTGTGTCATAAGTCACAAGTTTTGTTTAAGTGTGTGTGTGTGTGTGTGTGTGTGTGTGTGTGTGTGTGTGTGTGTGTGTGTGTGTGTGTGTGTGTGTGTGTGTGTGTGTGTGTGTGCGTGCGTGCGCGCGTGTGTGTGTGTGCGTGTGCGTGCGCGCGTGCGTGCATGTGTGAGTGAATATTCTGACAAATAAATATGTTTGCATAGGTGAAACTAGTGATGCGAGTGCTATTTTTAAAAAAACACCGGTTCTATAAAACCGGTTCGAATAGGGAAAACCGGTTTAAAACCGGTTCTGATTTTTGAACCGGTTCTCAACTCTAATCGTGGCCATGTCTGTGAGTCATGATTCACGTGAAATACGTCGGTCTAAAATAAAATAAATCTACCGTTTTCGTTCACTATAGTCATGTAGACAGCAATACACGAATCAAATAAAGTGTCCGATACAATTTTTTATTAGTCCCCGAGCCGAAGGTTCGGGGAACTATTGTTTTTGTCTCCGTCCGTCCGTCCGTCCGTCCGTCCGGCTATTCGTCCGTTTTTCTCAAAAAACTATTCAGTCTATCATCATCAAATTTGGTATACTAGTTTGCCAAGATGCAGGCTATCCACTGATGTATTTAGTTTTACATTACCCGCTGTGCCCTAGGCCCTTTGTGTCACAGGCCCGCTATGTCGTCCGTTTTTCTCAAAAACTATTCAGTCTATCATCATCAAATTTGGTATACTAGTTTGCCAAGATGCAAGCTATCCACTGATGTATTTAGTTTTACATTACCCGCTGTGCCCTGGGCCCTTTGTGTCACAGGCCCGCTATGTCCCACTTCTTTCCGGCCGCCCATCCGTCCGTGCGTGCGTCCTGTTTTCAGTTCTCAATGGTCTCCCCGCTGTGTGTACAGCCGACACATTCCGATTTCGGAGTAGCTCGGCGATGCTGCGAGGGGACTTTGCAGCCGCTCGGCGTTGTACTTGTTTATTTATTAGAGTCGTTGTACGGGAGACTTGCAAAATATAATGAACAACACAACTATAGTAGGATTTCATCAGATGTATTTAGACCAATGTCAAAATGGGATCCACAGTACACTAATTCCCCTCATTCTAGCTCCTTTCAGTTTTCCCACAGAGAGCTATTTGTTTCAAGTCATTTCTTTTAACAGAGGCAAATATTCTTATCATTGATTGTGGTTAGGGATAGGAAAAGACCTTACAAGTGGTATGCCACCATAAAACAATGTAAGCCTAATGGATAAAACACTTTAACCGTTTTGCCGCCAGACATTTTTCTGTCAAAAAATACTATTAAACTTACTTGGGTAGAGAAACAAAAAATCTGCAATATCGTGATTTCCTCTGCGATATGTATAACATTAGGCCTGTCCTTACCTCCCAAAGTTACGAAAATAGGGTCTTCACATAACAGGCCCTGATTTGATGC
>CM065694.1:6206914-6216914 GCA_017654935.2 Phymorhynchus buccinoides
CTCTCTCTCTCACGCACACACATATACACACAGACATACGGACAGACAGACAGACAGACAAACACACACACACACACACACACGCACGCACGCGCACACGCACACACGCACACACGCACACGCACGCACGCACGCACGCACACACACACACACACACACACACTACTGTACAGGTTTTTAACATCACCACTCAGGCCTCTAGGCCTGTGTGCTTGTGTGTGTGTGTGTGTGTGTGTGTGAGGTCGAGGTCGCTTGCCATCGGTTCGAGTGACTGAGCTCCTCCCGCTTTTGTCTCTGTTTGCTGTGTTCTAGTGTGTGCTTGTTCTCCATACTGTGCATGATAGTTCATCATGTGGGACTTTTTATTTCCATGGGCTTTGTTTGTCCATCCGAGCTTTAGAATTCTTTTCATTCATATTTTTCTGTTGGCAAAAGCTGCCAATTTGAATCTGCCGGCACAGCCATTTTCGTCCAACGCCAGCTGTTTGCCTGTTCAGCAGTCCTGTTCAACCAGGCAAGAACAGCCACTTTCCAATGCTCCTGTCATTGCTGACCGCGCTATTCCAACTGACCACCAGCAACCATGCCATCAGACAAGAGAATGTGCTAGGCCTAACCCAATCCCAGACTGCGCGCGCATCAAGTACTCGCGCTCTGAGCTGTTGGCGATTCCATGTGCTCGCCTGCAAGCTAATTCCATCTCGCAGCTTCGCCTACTTGGCCTCGGCGTGTCTTTACCCAGAAAAAGATACCCCCGTAAAAACAAACCCCGGACAAGTGTGCCAATTCTATCTGCGCCGCTTGCCTCAACTTCATCATCTGACCAACTCACTCCACCCTCACCATCTAGATGTTTGCCTCCTTCCACCTCTTCCTGCCTGCCTGACGACCATGACGACTCCACTCCTGTGCCACCACTCAACTTTCCTGTGTCTCCTGCTTCATCTGCCACAACCTCTCCTTCATCAGCCTTCCAGCACTGTGACTCTGTATCTGTTCTATCCACCACCCCTTCATCCCCGTGTTGTGTTCCTGAACCATGTGTTGACAACTGCGTGACCAACGACTGTGACTCTGACTGTGATGTGTCTTCTAACCAGCCCTTTGCTTCTCTACTGCTGCCTTCAACGCCCAGATCTCCGTCTCCACCTCCCCCTACAGCACCCAGCCACCAGTGTGACGTATCATCTGTGTCACTGAACTCTATTCCATCCTCTGATAGTATTAGTGTATGTGTATTTAATGCCCAGTCTGTCTGCCCTGAGAACAAAGCGGACTATATTGCGGACTATGTTTTTGAGCATGACTTTGATTTAGTTTTTATAACCGAAACGTGGCTCAAAAGTAATGGACATGAACCTAAACTAAAGCAGCTAACTCCTCCTGGCTACAAAATTAAATCCTTCCCCCGTTCTTCTTTAGGTGGGGGCCTCGCTGTACTGTATAGGGACGTGTTAGATAAATTCCTTTCCTTCAACACAACCCTCCCCTTCCCCCATCTGTCTTTCGAGGCTGTAGAAGTTGTTCTTAGCATGTCTGGTCAATCTGTTGTCTTCTCCTGTATCTATCGCCCTCCCCCTAGCAGAACTAACAATCTCACCGATTCAATGTTTCATCCTGAATTTGAAGCCCTCCTTGACTCCTATTCTCTGAACCGCAGTCCTCTTATTGTGCTAGGTGATTTTAATTTTCACTTCGACAACCAACAGTCCTCTCACACAAAGCGTCTCTGCCTCTCACTTGCTAACCACTCCCTCTCTCAGCTTGTAACTGAGCCTACACACAACAAGGGCCACATCATAGACTGGCTAATCGCGCGTGATTCCGACCAACTTGTTTCATCAGTGTCAGTGTCTAAGATCCTTTCCTCTGACCATTTTGCCGTCCTCGCCAGTCTTAATCTTTCCAAAACTCCCAGAAATAAACGTACGGTCACACGCCGTAATCTCAAGTCTATAGATATTCATACTTTTAGTTCAGAGGCAACAGAACTCCTTTCTAACGTGAGTATTTCCGACGACCCTGCCTCGACTTTTAATTCTACTATGAGTAACTTGCTTGATAAACACGCTCCCCCATCCACTCGTGTTGTGCCCGATCGTCCCTGCGCTCCCTGGTACACGCCTGAACTTAGAGTAAGTAAACGCACTAGTCGTAAGGCTGAGCGTCAGTGGCGGGCCTCAAAACTAGAAATACATCGTCAGATATATCAGTTTCTTCGTAACATCTTCACTCTTCTTCTGGCCAAGGCAAAAACAAGCTATTTTTCATCTAAAATTCTTGAAGCCAACACAACAAAAGTCCTGTTCTCCACCATGTCTGATCTCCTAGGCAACAAGAAATCAAGTCCTCTGCCATCAAATATCAGTCCTGACAAACTGCCAGAAACCTTTTCCTCCTTCTTCTCCACCAAGATTATCGATCTACGATCAAAAATCGACTCCATGCCTTTTCAACCAACTATTCCAGACCCATCATTCACTGGTGTCCCCCTTCTCTCTTTCAAGCCGGTGTCTGAGACCGAAGTTCTTTCTACTTTGAAAGAAATGCATTTTAAATCCTGTGATCTTGACCCCATCCCAGCCTCTCTTTTCTCACAAATCTATCAACACCTTCTGCCATCAATCACCAACATCATCAATTCTTCTTTAGTTTCAGGTGTGTTTCCTTCTGCTTTCAAAACCGCTCTTGTAAGGCCCCTTCTCAAGAAGAACAATCTGGATCCTAATAATCTGAAAAACTACAGACCTGTATCTAACCTCCCTTTTCTCTCCAAACTCCTTGAGAAGACTGTCCTGAAACAACTTAACGATCATCTATCCTCAAACAATCTTCATCATCCTTATCAGTCTGCCTATAGAACCAACCACAGTACAGAAACAGCCCTTGTTCAAATCGTCAATGACCTCTTACTTGCTTCTGATGCTGGTCAAATCTCTCTTTTGACACTTCTTGATCTCTCTGCTGCCTTTGATACCATAGACCACTCCATTCTTCTGTCTCGTCTTGAACATACTTTTGGAATTAAGGGCCCTGCTCTTTCTTGGTTTTCCTCTTACCTTTCTGATCGTTTTCAATCAGTTCTGGTCAATGGTCGTCAGTCTGAACAGGTTAGGCTTTCTTGTGGAGTCCCCCAGGGGTCTGTGCTTGGTCCTGTCTTGTTTACTTTGTATACGTCACCTCTTGCCAATGTCATCGATCAGCACAACATGAAACATCACTTCTATGCAGATGACTCACAACTCCAAAACAGTACAACCCCTGAAGATCTAGATTCCATTCTTACAGAAAGTAACAACTGCTATATTGATATTCAAAATTGGATGGTTCAAAATAAACTTCAATTAAATGGTGAAAAAACCGAAGCAATGCTTGTAGGGACAAAAAACAAACTAGCCTCTGTTTCCATAGAGTCAATCCAACTGGGTAACAATATCATTCCCCTCTCAGACTCAGTCAAAAACTTAGGTGTCACTTTGGACAATACTCTTTCCATGCAGAGTTTCCTGACTCAGACCTGTCAGTCCTGCTACTATCAAATTCGTTGCATTGGCTATATTCGTAAATACCTCTCAGATGAAGCCACAGCAAAGCTTGTTACTTCCCTCATCCTATCTCGTATTGACTACTGTAATGCTCTCCTTTCTGGCCTATCAGTCTCTTCTCTATCTTGTCTCCAGCGTATTCAAAACACAGCTGCTCGTCTTGTCCTTAGGAAGAAAAAGTTCGATCATGTTAGCCCTCTTCTGCGTTCTTTGCACTGGCTTCCTGTCGCAGACAGAATTGAGTATAAATTAAACACACTTTGCTATAAATCTATTCATAAAGCTGCTCCATCTTACCTCTGTGACAATATTTCCATCTATACGCCAGCTCGCACTTTACGTTCAGTTTCTGACCCTCTTTCTCTCCAGATCCCTAGGTATAAGCTTTCAACTGTTGGTCGGCGCTCTTTTGCTGTCTCAGGACCGACCTCCTGGAACAAACTTCCTCTCTCCCTCCGTCAGCGACCGACTCTCTCTGCTTTCAAAGCTAACCTCAAAACCCACCTGTTCCCCCATCATTAAAGCTCCTCTCTCTTTATCTTCTCTCTCTTGCCATTAGGTCTGTTTCTGCTATATTCCATTTATGTTATCTGTGTGTGTTCGCGTTGTAAAACTTGTATTGCGTTTGTGTTTGAATGCGCTTTGAATGCTAACGTGTGTGTGCGCTTTGATTTGATTTCTATCAAGATTCAGCGCCGTATAAATACTGTATGTTGTTGTTGTTGTTGTGTTGTGTGTTGTGTGAGTGTATGTGTGTGTGTGTGTGTGTGTGTGTGTGTGTGCGTGTGCGTGCGTGCGCGTGTGTGTGTGTGTGCGTGCGTGCGTGCGTGCGTGCGTGCGTGTGTGTGTGTGTGCGTGCGTGCGTGCGTGCGTGCGTGCGTGCTTGCGTGCGTGCGTGCATGTGTGCGTGCGTGTATGTGTGTGTGTGTGTGTTTGTGTGTGTGTGTGTGCGCGTGTGCGCTTGTATGTGGGTGTGCGCGCGCGTGTGTGCCCGCGTGCGAAATTAACATGCTATTCCTAAATAATACAAAAATAATAACATTTGGGCAAAGTTGTTGTTCATACACCCCCGTCATGTTCACGACTCTCGATCTCAAAGTCTGCTTCTTTCAGCATCATGGCAATAACCATAGGCTGATCCTACCCCTATCCCTTTCCCGAGAATGGAAGATTGTTGCTCCTCGACAGTGAAAAGTTTCAATGCGAAGTCTAAACCACAACCTAGCCAGATGATATGTTCCTGGTCCACCTAACTAATATACGTCGAAGGGAAAACGAATGTTATGCTTAGATAGCGGCGGCCCGGCGTATCCAGGTACGGCGCCACGGCCATGGCCGTACCTTTTTTTGGGCCCCCCCCCAAAAAAAAAAAAAAAAAAAAAGATGAAGAGAGAGAGGGGGAAGAGAAGGGCACGCCTGTTCCAGAGTGGCCCAACAAAGTGTGTTGCCGCAGATCCCCAATGTCTACAGTGACAGAATAGTCAAGTTTGACTGTGGTCACTTACTGGAAGGATCAGGAAGGAAAGACTGTGCGTTTTACTTTCGATTTCGGTCATAAGTTGAACACTTCAACAAGCTTCACTTCCGGAAAAATCAGTAGCTAAAAGCAACAACTCTGCACGAGACCAGTTTGTGATGATTTCAGCCTTTCCCTTTACACGATGGGTCGATTGATTGAGTGGTAAGTTACACATTTTGATCTTTGATCGGCCTCACCACTTTTACAGAGCATGCGCCGGGCCAATAAAGCCACATACATTTGGTATTATATTATCAGTGTCAATTCCATATGTACAGTGGGTCACATCATGATGAACGAACAACACCCTTTCCTTTATTTACTTATTCATGTACTCATTTTCCCAACAATTCTTGTTGAATTAACTTTACAGTAATGAGATGGACCAAGCTTCATTGGTGACATTAATGCGAGTCAAGATGACTTTCCCCTAACGCGTAGGAATTGAACGGAAAGGGCCTTTTAAGGTCTGTGTATATACATGTTAAAAAAACATTTCGACTTAAAATGTATCAACCAACAAAAGGAATGGTTCCAGCAAAAAAATAGTATAAGTGCATGGCTTTGTACATCGATTTATCGGCAAATATGTAGATTTACACCCTCCTGCTCTATTTCTTGGTTCTTTCCGTGGTTAGGGATAGGGTTAGGGTTAGGAATAGGGTTAGAGTTAGATGGTCTTTTCTTTTGACCCAAGCATCTGTTTTTTGGGTCAAAATCATCTATTTTTTGGGAGCATTAAATCACTGCCTTTTTTTCTCACAAACTATCTCTATTTCCCCATGGCAACACAGTGAGTTGCAAGTCACGTAAAGGTATGCGTACACGTTAACATTTTTTTCACAGAATATTTCTATTTCCCCATGGCAACACAGTGTCAGGCCACTCATGAAGGACTCGGTACGCGTTAACATTATTTACAAAATACTTCTAGTTCACCACGACGACACAGTGATAGCCCACTCTTGATATGACTTACAGCTCACTGTGTTGCCATGGGGAAATATAAATATCTTGTGAATAGTGTTAACGTGTACACAGACCTTTAAGATCTCGGCACACGTTAACATATTTGTACAAAATGTCTCCATTTCTCCATGGCAAGACAGTGAGTTGCAAGTCTTATAAAAGTCTATGTACACGTTAACATAATTCACAAAATATCTCTATGTCCCCATGGCAACACCTGCGATAGGCCTCTCATGATATGAATTACAACTCACTGTGTTGCCATGGGGAAATAGAAATATCTTCTGAATTATGTTAACGTGTGCACAGATCTTTACGAGTGGTCTAACACTGTGTTGTCATGGGGAAATGGGGAAATAGAGATTTTTGTGAATATTGTTAACGTGTACCGAGACCTTAATATGACTTACAACTCACTGTGTTGCCATGGGGAAATAGAGATATTCGGTGAATAATGTTAAAGCGTACACGGGCCTTTAAGCATGCAAACCTCATGAACCTTATAATTTAAATGCTAAATAGTTTAATATTTTAGTAGCAATTTACTTTTGTTTGGTTCACAGATTGGGGACTGTTCCTTCTAGGACAGTGAAAATACTCTTGACAATCACAGAGAGAGAGAGAGAGAGAGAGAGAGAGAGAGAGAGAGAGAGAGAGAGAGAGAGAGAGAGAGAGAGAGAGAGAGAGAGAAGGAGAGAGAGAGACAGGGAAAGAGAAAGAGAGAGAGAGAGAGAGAGAGAGACACACACAGACAGAGAGTCCCCCGTGGGGATACCGGGGGGTCTTTTGTATAAATAGTTCCCCCACCTTCTGGACGTTCTGTGCTTGTAACTTCCTTTAATCTGTCACTCTCTTTGACTCTGCCTTTTCCCTTTGCTTACTGTCATCCACTACCTTTCTGCCGTACCAGTCCATTCTCCTGCCTTTTTTCACGAAACACTTTCAAAAGGATTTCCTTCAGCCGAAGTCGGACTTGCTAGGCCTAACTATTTCTTAGTTAGGCGCATAACGGCAGCATGACGCATCTGCGCTCATAATTGACAGGAAACTGTCTGAGCGATCGAAGAAGAAGAAGAAGAAGAAGAAGAAGAAGAGAGACAGAGAGAGAGAAAAAAAGAGACAGAGAGAGAGAGAGAGAGAAGGAAAAGGGAGAAACAAAATGAGACAAGGAGAGCGGGTTGATTTGAGGGCAGAGACACGGTCAAAAAGGAGAGCGATGAAAAGGTGTGGAGAGACACACACACAAAAAGACAAGAAAAAGAAAAGACAAAAAGAAAGAAAGGAAAGCAGCAGCAACAACAACAACAACAACAACAACGTCAAGAAGAACAACAACAGCAACAACAACATAATCAACAACCAAATCGCCAAAGGGACAAAACATCAGACGTGAGACAGAAACAGCACAAGCGTCACTGGACCAAAAAATAGGTTCTACACCTTTCAGTGTTACGTCCAAAAAGCTAATAACGAACCAGTTCCGCACTACCGGAGCCAATCAATAGTCACCACGCAATCCTGGGGGCCGTTTCACGAGGGCTAACGTTACCTAGCGTGAGCGCAAATCGGCAAAAACGGTCTAAGAAACACCCTTCGTTTGCCGATAGTTCGCGTGGCGTTTTGTTCTTACCAAACACCGAGCATGCGGCGAACTATCCGGAACTAGTAGGGGGTCAATACGTTTTTTGTTGTTGATTGGTCCATTAAAGATTGTTTAAAATAATAAAAAAATTGACCAATCAGACAAGAGCTTGTAAAGAGTTTTCTAAAGTGTTTCTTAGGCCCCGTTTGGCGTAAGCGTTATTCGCGCGGCGACCGTTATCTAGAGAAACTCGAGCCTGGTCTACACATTACGCGAAACACATACCATGACCGCTCTGTCTCTCTCTCTCACTCTTGCGATTGTGAGGTGTATTATGCAACTCTATTTTTGTGGGGTGATAAACACACTTTCGTTTGATTAAGGTTTATTCGTCAATACTCGTAGAAACGTGGTTAGTTTGTTTATGTGTTGAGTATCTAAGCAATCGTCATAGTATACTGACCAGTGCTTAATTGTACGAAGTTCTACTAAAGCTTAAGTGGGAAACTAAACGTTGTTACTTTCTAAATTCAGTAAATCGGTTTACAATTAAGCACAGGCGCGTGTTTGACATCCACTGGCCTTTTAGACAAAACGCTGGAACTTTGTTGTACGTTTGGCCATAAGTAGCCAAAGAAAAGGCTTAACCCTTTCACCGCCAGCCATGTTTCAGCCAAACATTTCCATCAAATTTATCTGGGTTGAGAACAAAATCCATCTGCAGTATTTGGGGATTCTTCTGTGGCATATATAAAATAAGGTCTATCCTTACTTCCCAAAACTAAGACAACAGGGCCTTTGGATAATAGACCCCAATTTGATGCCTTTTAGTGACATAGGTGTTAAATCTCTGTGATGCTAACATGTGACTTTGGCGGTGAAAGGGTTAAGGAAATCAGTGCATTTGATTGACAAAACAAACAACACAAAAACCAACCGACAACAACGCCTCACATTAGTGTCTAGGATGAATGTCTAGGTGCTTAGGGTGAATTATTTTATATCATAGAAGACACATTTAAATTGATGTTGATGACACTTTTCAGAAAATGGATTGAATGAGTGGATGTTCAACCCTGCAGTGAGTGATCAACTTTGGAAAGGAGCTCGCTAGAAGTGAAGTAATTCTTTACTGTTTATAAACCCAGACTGGATACACTGTACTCGTTTGTACTACAGGGCGACTTAACATCCAAATTTGTTAGGTCTTAGCCAAATGGAAAGCAGATAAGAGTTTTATACAGTGAAAGAAGACTTGCATAATGTCTTGAGAAAGATTGCAATGGTTGATTTTCAAACGACATTTATGGTGAAAAAAGTGAAGATTTGTTTTCGAATGGTATTAAAACAAATATAATTATTATCTGCTGTGATTGGGGACTGACTCCAAACCGACACCAGAAAAAAATCGACATAGTAAAAAATCACATTCTATCGAAAGGGTAAGTAAACAGACCAGTCTCTTTCTCATACAGACAGACAAACACAGACAGATACACAGACCAATATGTATTAAATAGATGGATAAATAGTTAAAATAGAGACAGGTAGATAGAGTGATGGATAGACACATTATGTTTTTAAACATAACCCCACTCCTCTCGCAAAAGCTATGCCGACATCGGATCTTTGGATAAGTGAGCAGGGACAACTAGTCACAAACTAGAGGGCTTATGTTTGCCTATGAGAGCAAACATGATAGGATTCTCCTCTCAAATAGCCGTTTGCAAGTTATTCAATATTCTAATTTGGCCAAATCTGGTCAGTTTCGTCCCCACTTCCGATTGGCACTTCCGGTTTGAATTTATAACGAAAGTATTACACTGTTACTCTATAATAAATATTGAAAATATGAAAGTATTCCGTACAGCCGTTTTCGGGTTATTCAAGATTCAAATTTGGCCCAAACCGGCCATTTGTGGCCAGATTGCGGCCACATTTTGGCCAATCGGTCTAATATTGGAAATTTGACAAAGGAATAGAGTCCTTCAATTGTCCTGCAAATTGCAGCGAAATCGGATAAAAAAATTAATAAATCCGGTTCTGGTTATTCCGTGAACCAAATAAAAGCTGGCTGACCGTAGCTGGGACACTTCCGGTTCGGTAATAAACCAGAAATGTTGTAAATGTACTTTTGATCAAATTCTGAAAATATGAACGAAATCCGTTCAGCAGTTTTTAAGTTATTTAAGATTAACATTTTGCCGATTTTGCGGTTATTGGGCCATATTTTGCCGAACTTTCGGCGAAATCATTTAATATTAGAAATTGGGCAATCCCTTTGTGCCCCGTAATTTTCTTGAAAATTGCATCAAAATCAGACAAAAAAGGGGAAGAAGAAGAAGAAAAAGAAGAAGAAGAAAACAAACCCTCTTACAAATGCAA
>CM065694.1:6219414-6229414 GCA_017654935.2 Phymorhynchus buccinoides
TAGCAAGTCCGCACCATCCGATTCTGATGAACTCTTCCATGACAGGAGATAAGGCACAAAGTTCAGGAGATGGTGTGAAATGTGTCCATCCTCCTCTGGATCCCTACAACCCTCTGATCATGCAGCACTACGCCAGGCAGCCTCCGGTGGACTGCAGTTCTGCCATGAAAGACTGGGTGTATGTCACTAACGGCACGTTCCGCATATCGCAAGATGCGATCAATCGACACGGGGAAATCACGTGTGAATACTCGCCCATCTTCCGTCAAGGAGATTTCGATGTTCGATACGGAACTCCAGTGAAACCTATGTTGGATGGCATGCCATTGCAGTCAGATTTTTTCCATGTGTCGTGTGTGTCAAAAAAGGGCACAAAATACCAGAATATTATTGCCGCTGTAGCTTGGAACAACGCGATCATGAACCGACTTCGTGAATACCACTCTGCTGCCAAATGTTTAGCTCACCAAGAACAAAACAGCGCCTCACCACTTAAAACATCTCTCATGCCAAATGGTGGAACTGACTCAGGTAACCCTTTCTTAAATCTGAGCATTTTCTTGCTGGGGTTTGACTCAATGTCACGCATGGGTTGGCATAGAAATCTGCCCAAGTCACACAAATATTTCACCAAATCTTTAGGAGCGATAGAACTGGAAAATTACAATATTCTTGGACGAGGAACAGCTTCTGCGCTGCTACCAATGCTGACTGGTCAAAAGAAGGAGGAACTACCGGAAGCCAGGCCAGGGTATAAAGGTGCAAAAACCGTTGATGACTACCCCTGGATATGGAAGGAGTTTTCTCAACGCGGGTACGTGACCACTTTCAGCCAGGACAGACCCACTATAGGAGCATTTCATTACATGATGCGAGGCTTCAAAGATCAACCAACCGATCATTCCATTCGAACATTTTACATAGCTGCAGAGAAAGCACGCATAAAACACCCTCCTATGTGTTGGGGATCTAAACCAGGCCACGCAAATTTCATGAACTGGTTTAGAAGTCTCTTGGATATGTACAAAGAGTTTCCTAAATTTTTCCATGGACATTATGTAGATATGAGTCACGATCACATGAACAGAATCCAGGCTGTGGATGACGATTTACTGGTATTTCTACACGAGCTAGAGCACAAAGGTCACCTGAATTCTACTCTGATGATTTTACTTGGAGATCATGGTCCCAAATTTTTCTTCATGAGACAAACCTCCCAAGGTTATTTGGAAGCACGTCTACCTTATTTTGCTCTCCGGTTCCCTCCGTGGTTCCACAAGCTTTATCCAAAGCTGATCCAAAACTTAAACACCAACACAAAGCGACTGACCACTCCACTCGACATCCATGCAACCTTCAAGGACATGATCAATCATTCCTATATAGAAAAAGGAGATATACACGACAGAGCCATCAGCCTTTTCAGAGAGATCCCCAAAGAAAGGACTTGTACTCATGCTGTGATCACTCTTCACTGGTGCACCTGTTTGGAATGGGAGCCTGTCAACGCCACACATCCACTGGTCAGACAGGCCGTGCACACAGCCCTTAGGGAAATCAACGCCTATACGAAACCGTATCGCAACAAATGTTCTCTGCTGACTTTGCAAGAAATAACCAAGAGCGTCCGTTACGTGCCGAGCCCTCAGGATGTCGCCACCGAGCGGAAATGGCTGAAGTTTAAAAACCGCAACGCCCCTGCCCCGAAAGAGATTATCAGGTATCAAGTTACTTTCAAAACTCTCCCTGGGGAGGGACACTTCGAAGCCACGCTGGAACTTCGTGTGAGAGCCAAACTGTTCTCTGTTCAGGAGGACGAGATCAGCAGAATCAACAGGTACGGCTCCCAGCCTGCCTGCATCCAGCAACAGAAACCAAACCTTTCACCGTACTGCTACTGTATAAAAGGAGTCAGTAGAAGAAACGGGAAGATCCAGTCTTCAGGAACATTGTCGAAAAGAGGCAACGCCTAATTAGACGCAAAACCAACCTTGAACGAACGAACGAACGAAACTGTGTTTAACGTCATCAGACCTGGAACAGCTACATGTGACACATTTACAAATGTACAGATAGTGGGTAGATCCTGGAGGTACTGCAATGCCAGGAAAGTCCCGGTTGTAGATATCCAATAAAAAAAAAAGGGGGAACATTTGAATGAGTCAGGTTTTACGTTCACCTGGCTGAAAAGCAGCACATATGGGACGACCCATCAGCCAACCATTGTTCAATGCTCGGAGCAGAACCTGGAGGTACTGCAATGCCAGGTCTGATCCGTAGCTGGGGTTGGGGGTTTCTTTCTTCTGCTTGAAAGTTAAAAGTAGGGGAATGGCGTTGCATTATTTTATAAATATTGATTAATCAGAATAATTATAAGAAGCGTTCGCCGTATGAATGATTACAAAATGTAGGCCTATTCCACTCATTAAAAGCCAACACTGTTGATCCAATCATAAGAAATAGTGACATACGGAATGGCCCCCCCCCCTGTCTTGACAATGACGCCATTATTTCAGTTTCAACAAATGGAAAAAGCCATAGTGTAAATGTACTCCCGGTGAGTCTCTTTTTTTATGGCAATGAATATCGAGATGCTGAAGTTGGAATGTATCAAAAACTGCACATTTGTCCCCGATAACCCGAGATTGGCGCCAGTTCAATCATAATCGGGATAATAATCCCATATTCTACTGATACTGTAAAAGTTGAAAAATATTAATTAATGTCAAAATGTCTATGCAATTTCAGGCGTATTAAGGGACAATTGGGCTTGTCTTCCAATGGAAGCATTCACACAAAGATCAGTTCAGCATAATCAAACTCATCTCGTATCTTCTCAGCGTTTACTGGCATTTTAATGATCCAAGCTTTGGTCAGTATTAATATGTGTGTTCTAATACACAGGCCACTAGAACGTTAACGGTCACTTCATTATGATGATGGTAGGTTTAACGTCCTGGTGGCGATTGCGGATTCGCCCTTAGGGACAAGATGTTCTGGTGCGGTGGTCATTGACTTCATTATGCTGGCAATTTGTGTGTTGAACTTGAACACACTCATAATATGTTGCCTTTTTTCGCACTAATATGTGGCATTTTCAGCATCCAGTTTATCTAATAACCGGTGATAAATGTTCACAACATACTTGTTGCTGCACTTGCATATTTTCTTGTTCTTGTTCGATCAAAGACAAAGTGTCAAGGGTTTAAAAACTAATTATTATTTTTTTAAAAACAACTAACCTTTTTTATTTTACATTTTGGCGATCAGGTCATATTATTATTATTATTATTATTATTATTATTATTATTATCATTTATGACGCCTAATCAATTCAATGCCCTAGGCAGTATAACAATATAATAAACATATACTGCACAACATATAACATGAAGAATGAATCCAAAGACAGACATACAATCACACACACATACTCGCGTGCGCACGCGCACATACACGTACACACACACACACACACACACACACACACACACACACACACACACACACACTCACACAGATATGCGCGCAGACATTCACACTCATAAATGCACTAACCAGGTCATGAAGGGAGGGATTAGTTACTTACACAGCTGTTTCGGGAGGAACATTTAGTTTATCTATATTTTCAGAAGTTGTTTCAAGCCAACTTTAGTTTACCATAAGTTGCTTTTCATAACTTACAATCACGAATATGTTGTAGTATGTAACAAAATTACTTATATTCAGTGGGCATTGCTAGATGTTCACTCATGGGCACTTTTATTTATGTTTGTGTATTATTCAAGAACATTTTCTACTAAATATGTTGTATGATACTGCTCAACAAAATAAGTTTTTACCATAAATCTGATGGAAGAAATATATTAAAAATACAATGAAGAACACACAGCCCAAATATTTGTACAAGCGAAAGTTTGGTGCAGTTGTTATCTAAGATTTCTAAATTCAGTCTTTTAACTAAATAGCTTGATTTTGTATGGGGTGGAACAGCTGTGCTTAGGAAACAGATAAGTTTTGAGATCACGTTTGAATGTGGGCAGAGAGAGTGAGTATCTGAGAGAGCGAGGCAACTGATTCCAAGTAACAGGAGCTTGATAGGCGAAAGAGCGTTGCCAAGAGTTTTAGTGCGAACAGTGGGGGTACTGTAGATATGGGTGTCAGATGAGGAATGCAGAGCTCGAGATGGCATGTAGAGATGCAACAGATTCGTGAAATATTCAGGACAGGACGATTCGATAGATTTGAAGCAGAGAGAGGCAATCTTGTAGGATATCCTTTGCTGAACAGGGAGCCAGTGGAGAGAACAGAGCAATGGAGTTATATGGTCATATTTAGAAGAGCGGAAGATGAGGCGGGCAGCATGATTTTGAACTTTTTGAAGTTTGTTGATGAGATGAGAGGGGGAGCCAGACAAAAGAGTATTACAGTAATCTAGGCGAGATAGTACAAATGCGCAGACAAGAGCTTTTGTGGTGTCATCTGAGAGGAGATGGCGGATAGAAGCAATTCGGCGGAGTTCAAGAAAGCTAAGGTTGCGGGCAGAAGGAGAGTGGTAGACGAGTCAATGAGTTTGATGGAGGATGGAAGAGAGGGGTGATTTTGAAGTTTTGGTGGGATGATCAAGAGTAGTTCAGATGTGTCTTAACTAAGCAGGATTGAGTGCTTTGAACCATGGTAGGAAGGTTCGAGAGTGGTCCAGAGGCGTACAGATGATTATCGTCAGAGGAAGAATGATACTGAAGCAGGTGTTCTTGAAGAATAGAGGAGACATGATAGGTGTAGATAATGAAAAATAAAGGGCCCAAGACAGAAACTTGTGGCACACCGTAGGTCACGGAGGAAGGTTTAGAAGAAAGACCATTGACAGAGACTACCTGTTGACGATCAGTGATGTGGGACTGAAACCAGCACAGGACTGTCGTGAAGCCCAAAAGAGTGATGCAGACGGGAAAGGAGGATAGAGTGGTCAATAGTGTCAAAGGCTGCATATAGGTCCAAAAGAGTCAGAAGTGAGATATTGTTACAGCCAAGGGCAGTCAGTATGTCATTGCAGATTTTGAGAAGAGCAGCATCAGTACCATGGCCAGAGCAGTAACCAGATTGAAGGGGATAAATGAAGATGGTCTAACAGTAGATCAAGAACACCTTTTCTAATACTTTGGCAAGAAAGGAAAGGTTTGATACAAGCCCGTAGTTTTTCAAGTTATCATGATCAAGTGTGGGCTTTTTCAAGAGAGGTCAGGATAGGATACATGATTGTTAGTCAGGGAGTCCAGTGATTGTCTAAGGTTAGTGATCTTGCTAACAAAGACGTCAGAAAAAGAAGGTCAGAAGGCGGCAGGTTAGAAGGGAGAGGAAAATGAAGGAACGAACGAAAGAACGCATGCATGAATGAATTATTGAACGAAGAACGAAAGAATGGATGGATGACTGAATGAATTATTGAAGAAAAATACGAACGAATGAAGGAAGGAACGAGCTAATGAAAGAACGAATGAATCGTTATGCGTGGATGGGTCGATAGATAGACGGACTGACGAATGCAATGTAACACAACCTTAGAAAACTTCTTAGTTTTGCGTTAACCACGTTGTTATGTTCTACTCTTTGACAGAGTTCTTGCCAAATAACACACGAACACAATTGAATCAATTATAATTAGTATGTATCTAAATGACAATAAAGAAAGAATGTATTCTAAAATATATGGGATCATTCGATAGTCAAATCCTCAAACAAAAATCAATTACAAGTCAACCGTAGCTGTTTGTTGCTTTTGTCAACTCTAGCAAGCAAGAACTATGAAACAGACAGAGAGACAGACAAACAGAATGACAAAATAGTAATGACAAATTAAAATACCAATATAGTGAAGAAAATTAATATTTAATGCTGTTTGAAAACGTTGGGTTCTACCTTAATATTTAACGAAAGCAACGTAGACATTTCCCTGCTAATTATTCAAAATTAATTAAATTTTTTGAATAAATGCCACGTTGAAGGACTCGCGCTGCTAAACAATCAACAAATAACTACACGTCTGAACAGGTCAAATTCAAATCGATCAGTCCTCTTTGCAAATAGGTGTTAATCTTTCCAATTCTGGTGATCGACCCTATTCCTACAGTGTGTTTGGTTTTTGTTACATGCAAAATCAGAACGTCGATTTTTGTTGTTTGCTTTTTGATCCAATGGGGAATTTTTTGTTTGCTTCTTGGGTGTTTAGGGGTGATTTTGTTTAATGAAGAGGACGTGGTTTAGTTGCAAAAAACACGTCACAACAATCTTGTAGCCGTATGAAAAAGGATGACAGTTGTAACGCCCTACATTCTCGTTGCAGTGAAGAATTCGAGAAAGGTTTGACTAATGACTGTCACTTCGGATATTACGAATGGAAAAAAAATATGTAATCAATTAATCAAGGGCAGACAGTAGCAGTGTGTTGCTCCTTGACAGGAGATCAGGAACGATGTTGAATGTGTTGGCATCTGTAACCATTTACATGTTTTGAGAGTGATACTCTGTATAATTTTATAGACTATGTCATACATCGTTTAAGTTGTTGCAGATTTGAGTTCAATGCGTCCGTGTTGATTTTATTAGATTTAATTTTGAATAGATTTAAATGCGTGTTACTTTATTATAATGCATCAATGGTCAAAACAAACAACAACAACAAACAAACAAACAAACAAAAAGAAGAGAGAAGAGAAGAGTCAGTTTTACCAAGAAGATTGTTAGTGATGCTATACAACTGTTTGGAAGTGGAGCATGCAAGAATGTTGGCATTGTAGCAGGCAGCTTTCGCGGCATCAACAAGGCTATTAACAATTTTGTTGGCAGTTGAAAAATCTGTGTATGTACAGTCAGACTGGATGTGAGCCACTGTCTCTCGGCTCTGCGTCTCTCACACTTGGCTTCTTGCAGCTGAGGCCCGATGGAGGAGAACCATATGACATAGAACAAAGCTGATAGCACACGTCGCCAATGAAAGGATGTAAATTATCTAATTTGGATAACAGCTCTTTAAGGTCTTTTTGTAGCAGCTGAAGTATTTATATATTTGCACAAACTCGGTATGTGTGACTGACTAATATATTTTACTTGTATCATAAGTCCATAGTAAAAACAAAAATGGAAGTGAAAGCTTCACAATCTGGTCCAAATTCAAAAGGTGCTGACAAAAGAGTGTGGTCATAACAAAGATTTGTCTCGGTGATGGATAGGAGAGAATATACATCGAACAAATCTTTCTAAAGTAAGATAATTATTATATATATTATTATAACCATGCGTGTATATCATTCGTATATGTCTATGGCATTATGATAAGTCTATGGTGTTATTGTGTGTCTATGATATTGCTATACGTCTATGGTACTATCCTACATTGTATTTCTATACGTCTATGGTACTATCCTACATTGTATTGCTATACGTCTATGGTACTATCCTACATTGTATTGCTATACGTCTACGGTACTATCCTACATTGTATTGCTATACGTCTATGGTACTATCCTACATTGTATTGCTATACGTCTATGGTACTATTCTACATTGTATTGCTATACGTCTATGGTACTATCCTACATTGTATTGCTATACGTCTATGGTACTATCCTACATTGTATTGCTATACGTCAATGGTACTATCCTACATTGTATTGCTATACGTCTATGGTACTATCCTACATTGTATTGCTATACGTCTATGGTACTATCCTACATTGTATTGCTATACGTCTATGGTACTATCCTACATTGTATTGCTATACGTCTATGGTACTATCCTACATTGTACTGCCATACGTCTATGGCAAACATAATATTTTTTGTGTTCGACGACTGTGGAATAATTATGTTATACAGTGTGATATCGATATCAGTGTGCTTTTCTTATTTTTGTTAGTGGGTAGGAGGAATACGAGTTTGTTCAAGATTGTCAGTTCTACTCGCTTGCTTTTAATTTAATGTCACGACTGTGGCATAATTAGTTTGTATACCGTAATTTTCGGACTATAAGGCGATATTTTTTTCTCCAATTTCGACCTATGCGCCTAATAAACAAGGGCGCCCTATTAGTGAACAAAATTGTGAGAAGAGAGGCAACGATTTAAGTTGAAATAATGATCATAACTGACTTTGTCAACTATATTGGAAGAAGAACGATTGCCGTACTCAGTACAGTCTACTGTGAGTCACAACATCGAAAGTGGTAACGAGTCTCCAATACGATGAATACTTGCGTTAAAATGTTTCAAAATTCCTATTATCGTCCGATATACCGTCCAACAGATGCTATAACCCTTCATTGGATGTAAAAAGCATTGTTGTAGAGCTTAAAATGCCATAATTCTAAACCAGTTTTCGCGAGAAAAAAAAGTCCAAACACAACAACCGGAAGTCACAAAAATGGAAGTTCGATTATTTGAGAAGGGAGCCAACTCTCGTTTATGACAGCAGTAATGGCGGTCGGTAAGCGTTTACAGGACGTGTACGGGCTTCAAACTTCGACTTTCTTTTGCGAGGTGTGTAGGGTGCCTTTTACTTTATTTTTTTCCCAGATTTTTCTTGAAAATTGCCCTATTCGCCTTATACACAGCAGCGTCTAATGATCCGAAAAATACGGGTAGTGCGATTTCTATATCAATATGTTTTCTTCTTTTTTTCTTTTTGGTCTGTGTTAGTGGGAAGGAGGACAATGATTGTCGTTTGCTTTTAATTATGTCTGACCCATGAATATCTTGAGAACCATTGCACAGAATCGCTTCAAAGTTTATGTCCATTTTGAAATACATTCTCACCTCAATGAAAATAAATGTATTATTCGAAAAGTGAGGAATTGTGTCGCCAATACAGAAACAGCTTTGACACAAAACGTTTACCCGGACTAGAATCGGCAATTTCAATCAATCAATCAGTCACTCAATCAATCAATCAATCAAAAATGTATTGTCTTGAAAACATAAAGAAATTCTTTGTCTGGCATGTACATAAAACACACATGTAAACATAGAAATAATAAGACATGCATAATGTACAGTAAATACATCATAAAAATTAAATTACAATGCAATGTAACACACACACACACACACACACACACACACACACACACACACACACACACACATACACACACACACATGAGCACACACATGAGCACACACACACACACACACACACACACACACACACACACACACACACACACACACCCCACCACCACGTCCCCTTCCCCACACATATTATTCAAAATCTCCAGCCTCAACCGCACCTCTCCCCCCTCACACACACACACACACACACACACACACACACGCACACGCACACGCACGCGCGCGCACACACACGCACACGCACACACACACACACACGCACACACACACACACACACACACCACATACACACACACACACACACACACACACACACACACACACACACACACACACACACACAGAGAGGAGGGAAGGATGAAAAAAAGCTTTGTCAGCTTATTCTTTAACCCTCAATAAAGATGATTTTGACTTGACTTGACTTCACACACACACACACACACCGAGCTAAACAAATAATTTATCATGAAAATTGGCATTGCTACAAGCGCCTTCAGAGTGTTTCTTCCCCACCCCCACCCCAACCCTCGGCCTTCATTATTCCCTATCAAGGTTTTGTTTATATTTGCACAGGACAAAGTCACAGGACAAAGTCACAGAATCGTGATTCCTCCTCTATCGCTCTTTGACTTCCCAATAATCACGGCCTCTCTCTCTCTCTCTCTCTCTCTCTCTCTCTCTCTCTCTCTCTCTCTCTCTCTCTCTCTCTCTCTCTCTCTCTCTCTTTTAAAGGTGGACCATGACGGATTAGGTTTTGCAAGAAACACGTCGAGATCACAAAAAAGACAGCCTTTTCAATGATCGGAACACTCAGTTAGCTCTGGTTTCCTAGAAGTCAAAACGTCAAAACAGCGATTCCGCCTTGGTGGAGATG